>SSNP01000035.1:472789-731793 GCA_006937955.1 Pachypanchax playfairii
TATATATATATATTTTGTACAGGTGCTTTAAAGCAACTCTGTGATTAACACAAGAGGGTTGAACATGTAAAAGGCTGAAGTTGCTCTCAGTTGAGTTTTATAATCTGTGGGTGGATTTTTCTCTGGTGTTCCAAGTTCCTCTCACAGCCCAAAGACTTGCAGCTGCTCCAATTCTGGAAGCAGGTGCAGCACTTGCTCTCCACTGATTGCACATGCGAGGCATGATAGGAAGCACATGGCTCTCACCTGCCATCGCCAACGGGTTTAAATGCTGGATGAACATATTTGATAAGTTCCATTCATTTTTTTGTTGTTGCACAGGAGAGATTTTTTCAATCTAACTTTATTTACTGTTGAGGCGTGATGACGTGACATATATGAGACATTAAGATTCTTTAAAAATATTTTTAAATGGCACATTTTTCATGAAAGTTCAGGTGAATCAAAAGTGAAAATACTAAAGAGCTTTTGGATTGTATTAATTGAAATGTTAAAAATTTCCATGAATCAAAAAGTAGAATAAATTGATTTAATAACCTTTTAATGAATCGGAATTCTATTTGGAAGGACTGGAGTGTACCTGAGACTTCATATGCAGCTGTTAAAACCTGCTGGGAACTCTCAATCTCCACTCAAGCGTTTTATCCATGCACCTGCTCTTGTCCACTTATCTGGTGACCTAGTTCATGTCAAACCACTGTGGTGTTTTAAATGTGCTTCTAACCCTGGGGAGTCCCTGAACAGTAGTTTTGAGAATAGAAGATAAATGGAATGTGTGTGTATTGTTGAATGTAGCAGTACTATAAACTTACCAAGGATTGTGAGAGTTAGAACCATGTTCTTCATTATCTTTTCACAGAGAGTGTTACATGGATTCTCAGGAGTCTCCACGATTGGCTCAATGTGGCCTTCGCTCATTCTGACCTCCACTTGCTTCTGCATCTTCTTGGCACTAAAATATGGAAAGAAAGAAGATCTGATGCATAAAAGTGAGCGCATTATTTAAACTCTGATGTAGTTGGTAAGATTTCACCTCATTTCTGCTTGACTGTATCTGATTGGTTCTTGTCTCGGTTTGAGGTTGTTGGAGTTTTTTTTTTAAGTTGTCTAATTGAATTGTTTTTATCTTCCCTGATCTTGACTTTAATTGGTGTATGACTTTTCTGCTCCCTGTTAAATCACGTGATGGACACTGAGTACTTTTTACACAGCGTATATACTGTATATACTGTATATACTGTATATATCAGTTACTTTTTGATGCCTTAATGTCTGTTTGGTTTTGGTTTCTCCTCTCAGTTCTCCTGGTTTTCATTTGGTTATTTCATGGTATTACCTTTGATGGTATATGTTAGTAATTTACACCATCCTCTACTTCACTTTACAAATGTACTCACTTATACTTGTGTCCTTGCCTTTGGTTCTGCTGCCATTACCCCCATTTGATTATTTTTGCACGATGATTTATGCTAAATTGAAATATTCTGTGTTAAATAAAACTGTGAGCATAAAATTCTACAATATGGACACATAAAATCTTAACTGCAGCAGATTTTACAAGCCCAAGTGCTAGATGATGATTTTTTTGTACACGTGAGTTTGAAGGAGCTTGTTAAACATGTTGTTTAAGACAGTATCACAAATGCATTCATGTTTCTGAAATGTCTCAAAATATTAATGAGGATTCTCAGTATCACAGGGCCTCAAATTAGTGTTGCTGGAATTTTTGAACATAATAGTTATAGTGGTTGCAGGAGTCTGGAACTTATCTCGGACTATTCTAAGAAACAACATTAGAACCCATCAAACTAAGTTCTGACTGACTCGAGCCGAAAGAGAGAATTTGAAATTCCAAGTATGACATTGTGAATAAAATTTAAATATATGAGAAACTCTGTGACTAAATCTCAGCATGAAGTTTAGCACAATATTCAGATTTTGTCCCAACATTAGTCACAGCTTTGACAAATACAAAAGTGTCACAAGAACAAATTCAGTGTTATTCCAAATGATAATTAGCATATGTTTTCAGTAAGATACCGACTTTAGATGTTCTGTATACTAACTGGAATTTGTACATTTCTTTATTCAAGGCCTTATTGTGTCTCTGAAGCAACATGTACTTCAGGTTTGTTGTGTCTAAATTAAAGCCTCTTTGACTAAAGATCAACTCTCTCCTCAGCGGCCTTTAAATCCCTGGAGAGCACAGACGTACATGGTTATGTAACAACAAATGCTTGTGGTCACCTGGACAACCTTGACCTTGATGACTCCTAGAACATCAAGTTGTGAAGCAACAACAGCACAATGATGATAAATTGTTTTAGCACAGCTGTAAATTTAAGAAACACTCGGAACAATTTCCTGCAGATACTTTAAGGGGATTTGATTTGGGAGACAGGGAAAATAAAGTTTAATGGATTTCTTTTTAAATCAGTTACTTCTTCTTCACATCCAGTAATCTTTATAAATTGATGCTTGGAGTATGTTTTATACTAAACATTATATTAAATAGATAATGAGTACAGAACAACCACCAAGTCAGTCAAGCCTGTCTGATACACTGTGCTCAGGTATTAATTAGACTTAAGCTATTTAACAGGGATAAAATTAACCCCTCCAGTACACAGGTGACTGAGTTATGTAACAGAAAATGGCTTCCTAGGAAAAGTCAAGCTGTCACCATCACCTGCCTGAATATGCAGGACACTGTTCATTTACTTTGCAGACAAAAAACAACAGTTTTGTTTTCATTTTTTTCTGTGGTGGTAATTGAAAAATGATGGATACATGATTTTAAACCAGCTCATTTTAATGTGTTTGCTGTCAGAAGTTGTGTATTACCACATAAAATACTTTTTTTCTGTAAATGTTTTAAATAACAGCAAATTGCATGCAATGACCATTAAAACACAAACATCAGTCTAATAAGATATTTGAATATGAATTAGCAGGGTCAAAGGTCAGAAGGTATGTCATGTATTTTCCATATTTTGATATGCAGTGACTGAAATCACTTTACAAATGCAACACGCCACACTGGATATACTGTTGCATGAGAGAACTTCATCTTATAGAATGCAAAAATAACCAGCTTGAACTTTTTTGCATGATCGTTTATCCTTTGTAAAGATTTTTAAATGTGATGTTTTGCAGAAAACAAACAAATGACTACATGCTACGAGTAACACTTACCAGTTGTATGCTACCCGGACTGAAACTGAACTTGTAGAGAAAAATCACTCAAACATCAGAGAACAAACTGAGAAAGTCATGGCTCACGCGGTGACAAGAAACTTTTCATCCTTTCAGTTCCTAAAAATCTGCTAATCACTTGTTGTATATCCACAATGGAGTCAAAGATGCCTGCTTGTTCAGCTGCAAAAAGGTGTGTAGAGGTAACACGGAGGTGTGACTGAAGGCTCTCAGACAGGAAGGGTGGAGTCAATCTGCTAAGATTAGCTAAGGAGTGGAAATCTACACTGGCAACTTTCTCAATTTTGACTTTGTTTATATCTCTTTCCTCTTGATGCTTTTAGAAAAGCAATGCAAAGATGGTTTTAGGAGCTTATTTTAGGTACTAGCTCTAAAGGCTCCAAGTAGTAAAGTTTCTTTATAATTTGAGTGAATTTTAGTAGTTGCAGATGTAACAGTCATGGGCATTGATGCAACATTTTTTGCTGAGAGTGCAAGTTGTACAACACGTTTTTCCATCATTTCCAACATTCCAATTTATAATTTATGGAGAGAATATAAAATTTGGAAAGTTGTCAAAGAACAAGAATCATCCATATGTGCCCAAACCAGTAAAATTAAAAATGCAATTGCAAAAAAATACTGACATACTAAAAGATTCTTAGATTAGATTCCAAATAAACAATTTGATGCAAATTTATGTTTTTAAAAAACTTGATTTAGATTAAGAAGGAAAAAGCTTCAAAGAAGACTGATTTATTTAAGATGTCTAAAGCAGAACAGAACAGATTTTTTATAATTTTGAATCACATTTCTTTTTTATTCTTCATGATTTTGGAGGTTTTAGAACTTAAAATGTTTTCTGTGAAAATAATCTTCTTGTAAACCTTCTCTGGAAAGTCATAACAACTTGATCTTGTTTGTGCTTTTTTGTGCTTTTCACAGTTGAAAACCTTTTTACTGATTCCAGCTGAGAAACACAGTCTTTGTGTTGCAACAGATGCAGTGACTCATTTGCAGAGTCACATCTGTCCAGTTCAGATTTCTCAGTTCAGACTGTAGGCAGTAGCCTAATGTCCTGTTTTACTCTCACAAAGTGTTGCACTGAGTTTTAAGGTTCTTGCTAACATTGAATTTTATCTGTGGATTTTGGCAAAATCACAGATTTATTTACTTTATTGACCCTTTTTTCTATTTTTGGCATCTACAATTTTGGAGATATTCCAGATGTTCAAAACTGTCAATTCCTCAAAACCTGAGAAAGATTCTTATCATTTCAGCAGCTCACACATCATGTTCAGTGCTGCTGAACTGGTAAACATTTCAGTGACTGAGCATGAGCAGAAAGTGAAAAGTCAATCCACGAAAGAGCACATGGCAAAACATTTGTCCATCCTGTTAAAGGCTCGTTGCTCCGCCTTTCCACTCATTTGCAAAAAACTCACCTCATGCTTCAACACCTGACAACACGAGGCCACGCTTAGGCAGCAGGTCTCTATAATTACCTAATCTGTCCTGAGCCATCTTAATTCCAGCACATATACACACCAAGGTGCAGAGAATAAGCCTACAGCTGTAAAATACCTCAAGATATGTCTCCAATATACGAACAAAGACTCATTTTTGTGTATTCTGCAAATATGTAAAAAAATGTAGAAGGTTTTTGTCATATTTATTTGTAATCACTTGTTTTAACTCCATGTTTCAGTGCTCTGGATTCAAAACAAATGTTACCAGTTTGTATCTTAAACCTAGTCAGGAAAAAATAAAAGTAATCCCATTATAATTTGAAGGTTTTACACATTAAAAGATAATAATAATAAAACACATGCAGGTTCTAAAATGAGAGTTAAAACACAACACATTTCACTTTGTCAGTATTTTGTAAAAACTGAGCCAAAATGCAAAAGCAGGGAGCGAAAACACTGAGTCTACCTTTTCTACCTCCACAGGAGTTAAGACGGCGAGGAGTAGCCAGGTGCTCGTAATCAAATTCACTTGATTAACTGATCATCATCAAGTATGAGCAGCTCTATTAAAGCAGACATTTTGGGCTGCATTTATTCTGAAAGCATTCAGGTGCCAGAGAAAGTAATTAGCATTAAGTTTAGAGAAGCAACTATTGCTGTCCATCAGTTTGAGAAGGATTTTTTTATGGTCCATCCTTCTGTAATGAGAACGATCATTAATGGGTGAAAAATTAGTTTTTAATCTTTTCAAGTAGTGAATGTTTTAGCAAGTTCATCCTGAGGTCACATGTTTATTCAGGTTACCCCAAAAATAAATTGTTACACTTTAATGACATGACATTAAATAAATAATCCTTAGATTTTTTAAAAAGGGACATTTATTTATACAAAAATTGTATTTATAATATAAATTAATGCAAAAAAGATGCTTTAGTTGCTAAATTGTGATGATTTTTGTAGAGAATACTGGCAGCCACAGTATGCTAATAACTGCACTCAGATATGCATGATATGAATGACAGATCAAAGTGTTTTTTTTCTTTATGAACTAAACAAAAGCAATTAAACAATTCCTGTTTCTCATTTGTTGTCTGATTTTCCCGCTTTGTTTATTATCAAGTCAATTTTTGTAAACAAATTTCTACACCAATTGTAGATTTTTGGATTTGAAACTAACGAGACACAAACAGTGACTTACTTTTAACAGGAATAGAAACCTATAAAACATTTAAGAGAGACAAATAAAACCTAACCGAGAGCTAATTAATCAAACTTCCAATCAATCACGTTCCTGCAAAGATTATCAAAAGATGTCGATGATATGCATTTGTCTGAAAATTCCTTAATTTCAGCTAAACATTTTTGTTATAAATAAATCTGTATTTTAAGTTTTTTTTTTTTTAGTATGTTAAAAAAAAACTAACCAGATTTTTTCAAAGTGAAATGCTTTTTCAGAAATTGCAGAAGCTGCATTCACAGTTGTCACTCACTGACAAACAATCAAACATGTTTCTATGAGCTTGTGTAGAAATCACGATGTGCTTTGGATCATTATGCATCTGTGATGATTTTAATGACATCTGTCTGAGAAGAGCAGGTTTCTAAAGCCAGAGCTCATCTCCAGCCTCTGATTAAGGGAGTTAATTACGCTTGCTTATGCAGGAGACGTACAATTTTTTTTTAAAAGATGAGAAGCTCTTAAGTTGCTCTGCCATCATGCATCCACTTGAAAGAAAGTGAAGCAGAGAAGAAAATATTATTTTCCTCTCAAACTCATTGCAGTCCTCTCGTCCCTCATCATGCAGAATATGACAAAACAAGGACAGATTAAATGATGCTCTCATTTTGTGTTTTACCAGAATTTAGTCTCGAGCCCTGATATTAGTTTCACTCTTCAAAAGCTTATTCAGCTTTGGGAAATTAGCATTTTTCAAAGAAGAAGACATTACACAGAACTCCTCAAGTAAATAAATAAAGATTATAATGTTTCTTAGATGTATTGTGACATTTACAGTCATTGGAAAACAGATTTTTTTTCATTAAATCATATTATTGCACATATATATAAATGTCCCTTTCAGAGCCATTTAACATGTTGTTGCCTGCTGTGATTTAGCTTCATGCCAAATACCTTCACAGGCAGGATTTTTAAGTAAAATATGAGATGTAACATAGTATCTATAAAGAAATTCACCATACAAACTAATATAATTAGAATCTGATGTTTTTCTCCATAAGCCTGCAGACTTATATAATTCATTTTACTCTTGTACAATAAAACAAGATCTACTTTTGTGTTAATTTTCTTGTTTACATTATTTGCTGTAGAAATAGATGATGCTGTTTTATTCTTGGAATATCATGTGGCTTTGCACGCATGCAAATGATTAAACAATGAATTATCAGCTGTTCTGGCTTAGAGCCAGTGTATTTACATTAAACATGCACACCAATCTCTACAATATAAAACTAATAAATCAATCATACACACAGTAATAGATTGATGACGGAACCATCTCTGTGGTGGAACAGAAGAATAAAGGTTTTATGTTTAAATCATTGGTCACTTCAACATCATGAGTAATGAAAAACATTAATCAGGACTGAGATCCATGTTCGAGACAAAAGAATCGTCATTCAGGTGAAAGGATGAGGAAGGAGACGAGATGGCAGGTTAACAAGGAGGTGGGGGGTAATTTTGCTTTCAAGGCAGATGAAATATTGTGAACACTCAGGACAAAGTGGCCCCTCAAACACAGAGCTGACATACTGAGACACATAATCCTTCAAGGTTATTTATATTTGCTAAATTTAAGGTTAAAAGTATTTATCTTCTTGATCTAGACCGCGACATGTTGGATAATACCAGTTGTGTATAAACGCTTTATGACCCTCAGCTCTTTGATTTCTTTAGCAGTATTTTAAGATCTGGCATGAGAGAGTTGTTTTTTAATACAATAGCTTCTAAATGTTGTGACTATAACTTCAGGAGTTTTGGTGTTTTGGATGAATAGTAGTGACATGTAGGATTTGGTCCAAATCTTGTTCCACAATGAACGTTGTCTCCTAACGTCGACACAATGTTCTGGATATTTGTTTAAAAGTTTAGTCAACCACTAATATGATTAATTGGGTCAATGAACATCACTTCAGGTTTTATGTTTTCAGTTATATAATTCACATTTCCACTCAGTTTAAACACATTTTGCTTTCATTTAATTTACTTCTCAGTTATTAGATTTAAAACTTTTGAATGTATTTCAACGGAAGTCTTTCAGACTCATGTTTAGAGATGATTCATAGATTCTTATGTTTGAGGTGGAATAAAGGAATACAATAAAACTTTTAGTTTCTACCTTTGTATAGAGGCTTTTATTTAATGTAGTGATTCATCTGCAAAGCAGTTTGAAACAGAAAACGGATTCAGCATTTCCCCTCCCCATCAACGATGAAGTAAAAGAACGCATTGCTTCACATATTAAAGATGAAGAATTTAGCATTTTTGATTTGGGAGAAAGAAGCCCCGGAGCCCTCTGCCGGTCAGTCGCCCCTGGTAGTAACATTCCCTGACACAAACAAACTGTCTGATGTGAAAAATCCATCAAGTTAATTTACTTGGAATTACAGTCTAACCCTTCAGGCTGTTCTTTTGAACTTCATCTTTGCAGAGCCTTGTCTCGAGTTGTGGTGGGAGTCGATCGCACAGAGCATCATATCTTTACTGATACACATGTGGCCCAAGGCAAGCTGTTTTGCATCACTTTAAGAACCTGTCACTTCCATACACTACGTTAGCTGACACTGGTTCCTCTGTTGAGATGTCATGTCATTAATCTTTTAATTTGACAGTTTAGGAATTTCAGAATATTTCAAGACTTTGTGGACGGATGGTTTTCAGTGGAAGCACGATGCCAGTATCCTGACGTGACCTAGATCAAGCCATCATCCCAGGAGTAGGAGTGGGAATACAACCAAGCACCAATCATTACACTCAGGTAGGCTCAGAATGGGGTCACATCACTGACAGCACTGTCTGTAACAATTCCTCTGCTAGAACTTTACTTAGGAATTATTGCTGAACCCAGAAGTCATCTAAATATAAGGAATGTTATTCATGCAAAAATAAAACAGCACAAGAAAAATAAAGTTTCGACCTTCCTGAGGGGAATGATAAAAAGTGCATGCAGAATTGATCACCTTTAAATTTTAAATGGCTGAAAGAGAAACCAATTCTCTTTATCTCAAAATAACTATTCTTGAAAACAAGACTAATATTTGCCACTAGTATCTTTAAACTAAGAGTGCTCACCTGTGGAGGTGTTCTCTTCTTTCCTGATTAATTTCCTGCTGTGTTTACAATTAAAGCAGCAACACGATTTACAGAGTTTTTAAAGAGTAGCGGCAGGTTTCTCCTACACTAAGGCAAAGAAATCTAAGCAAGCTGAGCAAATACACACACACAGTGTGCTCACCAGTGTACACACTGAGGAGTGGGGATTTGAGATGAGAGCTCAGCGCCTCCTCTCAGGTACAGGTAGGATATTCTCCTTGTTAAAGAGTGATGGATTAGTCGAACTTCAAACCATTTAGCATTGTGGAATCCCATTAAAATGGAGGCAAAACACAAAGACTCAAGTGGATTGTGTTTACTGAAATGCCAAAATGATAAAAGGTTTAGAATTTATTAATATTTGCAGTGTCTTATTTTCATGCATTTGCTCGACTGAGTCTGTGCAATTATTTATTTATGTCACACACTGGTGGAATATTTGAAATCTAAAGGAGTTGCAGATCTTTACTTGCAGGCAGTTTTTGCTTTGTTGTTGCAATTCGTTTTGCAGGAGGAAGAGTCCGAAGACTGAGCTGCTCATAGGTGTCCTACACAAAGCCTCAGTGATCACGGCGAGCGTCTGCGCTGCAGGAGTAAGAGCTAAGTTTAGCAAATCCTCTAAGTGTGTTTCTCAATGACAGCACATGTTGGACAGTCTGCAGAGAAACTGGCAGGTGCAAACCCTCACATGCAAATTCACTGCAGACACATGAGTTCAGGACACTGTGACAGGTGAAAGCTCAGGTGTCACATGGTGTACTGCCATGCATGTGTGCACATGCATGGCTTGGAATGTCATACAAAAAAAAAGGAAGTTACTTTTCATTGTGTTCGACAAGCTTTAACCTTTTTTGGCAGATAAATGTTTAATAAAATTTAAAGCAGCATATAAAGTGAGTAATTTAGGTCATATTTTGTGCACAGATGAGTGGCTGATTTTAAAAATAATGTATTGTCCTTCTTGGAAACTGTTTATCTCTGAGCTAGTCAGAGGCAAGAGGCCTGAGGCTGATAAAGACTCAACGACTTGGAAAAGTTCAGTAATAAGAAACCTAGAACTGAAAAATCTAGAAAAGGTTTTTTTTTCTGTAAAGAGTAGATTAGGACAGATTAGGGCAGTAAAATCACTTGTGGTTCAAGTCACAGCTTACAGACACATACAGTACATCTCCCAGAGATTATCAGTTAAGATTTCATGTAGTGTTTTTCTCCCCTTAAAGGTAGTAAACATATCAGTTTAACAGTAAAATAGATGGAGATGCTGTGCTCGAAAAAAAATTCTGAATCTGAAACTTTTGATTTTCCCCTTGGATTTCATTTGTTTGTAAGATCTACGGCAAAAAGTTCATTTTTCAAAAGGGAAATTTCACATTACAGTTCAATAATCTACTTCACTATAGCTATTATTCTTAAAAAAAGGTCAATATTAGGTTGTCTGGAATAACACTGGGAGAGTTGCTTTAAATACTTAATGACTTGTTGATCACATTGTTTGTACCTGATCACTGTGGCATGTGCTCCACCTTCAGCAAACTGCCTCTTTCACAAAAACCAACATAATCCAGCTCAGCAGCTTGGAGGTAAAATTCCTAAAACATGACAAACTTTGCACAAATTAATAAGTGAAAAATAAGATACAATTAATAGTTGTGTGTCTTTTTTTTTTTAAAAAAATGCTTTACACACAGAGCAAAGAGAAATCATCAAATCTTTGGAAATCTGAGTCACGATAAAAGAACACACATTCCTTCAGCTGTTTCCCAGTAATATTTTAATTTGTCATCTAAACAACAACAAATGTCACTGTGTAAAATTTACAGAAACATAAACTAAATAGAAAAAACTGCTGTTTTGGAAATTTTGAAGTGTTTAAAGTCCTGAAAATAAATGCATTCTCTTTTATTTTTTGGAACGATAACATCTTTGGAGGATTCCATGTTATTAATGGAATGAAGGTGCTTTTGTCTTTAAATTTGAATTTTACTAAGTTTAGGAATGATCCAAGCCTAGATATTTATAAATCGTAATCAGTGTTGTTTTTGTTGTTGAAGTCTCGGTGCATGATGGGAGGTTTTTATGTAATACTGAACTGTAATCTTAATGGCAGTGTTTTTTAACTTGTTGACTGTGTTACACCCTTAGGTGGTGCAGGCTTTTCAGCTTGTAACTAGATATCTGGATTTACGTCCTTGTGGAAAATTTTTACATGAGCATGATGAAGGGTGTCTTTCCCGATGACACACTGCGCTGCCACCAGGACTCAGGCCAAGAACCAAAGTGCAGACTCCTCTAGACTCCTCTGAGGCCCCCTGCTGGTCCGACATGACACCTCCATAGTGCTTTTGTTTGCAGAGGGATCAGGACGTGCAGACCTTGATGGCTGAGGCCTGCAGGCTTCTAAAAGATTATGTCAAATAAAAAATGTCTAATGTCACAAATTTTTATTTACTTATTTACTAAATTAATGCTACTTACATTTAATGAATTGGTAATCACTGTCCTCACAAGTAGAAATGAAGGGGATTTATTCAAAAACCTCCAAGGTTTACAAATCCATTAAAAACATGCATTCCTGATGTTTTATCTCATCTGGAAAGGAGGAAGATGGTTCTCCTGGCGGTCTTTGGACTGGTGTGTCTCGAGCTTCCTGACTGGTGGCAGAGAAGTGATGCATACTTGTACTGATGCTTGTGTGTACAGGGCAAAAGCCTCGAGGCATCTCCTCCAGGGTGTTTCCTTCAAGCCAGTGACTTCTCTGTTTTCAGTGGACTGACTGACCAGTGTGAGAAGAATAAAGCAGCAGATATCATGTGGTGCTCAGTGACAAAGAGTCTTTAGTGTGAAATCTGTGAAAAGCCGTACAGTAAGTCATTATCTTTACCCACTGTTCCTGTTCAGGGTTCCAGTTAGCTGGTGCATCTCCAGCAGGCGAGAGGCGAGAGGCGGGGTCAGAACCTGGACAGGTCGACAGTCCATCTCAGGGCGCCATACAGTTTGTCTTTATATTTCATTTTTTCAGTGTAAAGTGAAAAATAATAATAGTTTAAAAACAAAGCAACATGATCTGATGGAACAAACACTGGCACCACTTTGAAGTTCCTGTAAACAACTAAACCTTTCCACAGGACTGAAAGTGTCTGATCTTGAAAGTCACCAAGGTCTGAATTTAAACGTTTCTGACAGTATCAAAGAGAGTTTGACAGATACTAACGTAAGCTCTTGTTGCTGCTCCCATCTTCCTCAAATTTCTAATACTTTTGGTGGAATCATTTTTCGACTAATACTGATCAATATATTACACTTTTGTGTTTTGTGAATTTGCATTGAAAAACCTGTTTTTTTTGTTTGTTTGTTTGTTTGTTTGTTTGTTTTGTTTTGTTTTGTTTTTTTGCACTTACTGGATACCAATAATTTCTAAAAAAAAAAATAAAAATAAAAAAGGGAGAGAAAATAACTAGACTGGAAACTTAACATTAACCATGTTTTTAAGGCCTGTTTTCTGTCAAATACCAACCCCTGAATAAAGGCTCACCCAGCAGTCTTTTCATCTCAACTAACAACCTGTTTATATTTTCTAAACTGACTTTAAAAGAAGAACTTGCTTGCAGTTTTATTTCCATTTGCCAGGATCAGTAGAGCATCATCTGCATAAATGAAAAGACCACCTGCCCTTGCTGCTTTTGAAATAGTCTTTTGAATGAAAATATAATAGCTCAAAGACACTGCCCTGGGGAACTTTAAAAGTTAGTCCTTCAACTTATTTGCTGAAGTACTGCTGAGAAGTGCTCCAGCGTTCATTGATGCTGCACCAATGGGATGCAAGTTGTATGCATGATTTGCTTCAAAGACAGCAAACTGAGAGGAGAGAAGCAAGTCTGATAAATCTCTGTCATTGACTGTCCGTCTCACATCGCTGCCCTGAGCAGTATGATGTACAAAAGCAGAAGAATGAAAGGGAGAGTGCCCAGGGGTGTAAGTGCATTATGTATGGAGGGGCAGCAAAGTGTCAACGTTTTTATTTATTGATGAAACCAGAAAAGAGATTCTCACAGAATAAAATGTATATGAAAAGACCATGAGATGGGGAAAAGATACATGATTCGTACATAGAATCTAACTCTTAAACTGTGTGGGGAAAGAAAATATTATTTTAAAATTAGCATTTTCTATAGGCTCACATATGTAGTTTTTTAAATTACTGTGAGTTTGCATGTGTAAATCAGTCATCCAGTGTCTGCACTGTTTTTCACAATTACCATAGCTGATTTAAAATTTACCTGCCTGAACTTCCTGCAAAATAAGAACTAATTCCTCTGAGCTTTTATAGACATTTGAAATGGACACAGACTGTACAAGATATTCCCAGAATTTGAAATGACAAATCACAAAGGGGCTCACATCATCACTGACATGCGCCTCAGTGCAGTCATACCAACAGGTATGGTCTGACTCCAAACTGAGATGAACACCTGAGGGTTACAAGAGAAATGATGTGAAATGTGGAGAAATCATGAAATATAATATTTCAGCTTCACAGACTTAAAAAAACAGCCTCCTGGCGCTGAATATGAAAGCTTATTTATTGTAAAACCCAATGATTTCAATTACAAGTAACAACTCTGCATCTGTCTATGAATTGTGATCCTCATTCTCGACTCTATTCCAGTCTGTACACCCCGAACTACAATCAATTCCAACCTTTAAATGTATAGAAAATCATTTGTGTAGAGGTTTAGAACATAATGATTAATGTGTTGCTTTTCAGTTTTAGAGTATTTTTTCTGCCTTCTGGAAAATTGTAAATCAATTTCATGTCGGAGATTTTAAAAGATTTGCTAAAGCTTGATGATGCACGTCTTAGCTTGCAAAGTCCATTAACGTCAGGCTTTTGTTGGTTAAGGTTTTATTTCATAGTCACCATGAGTTGCCAGGATTATCCCTACATATAACACCCACAAAAGGAAGTATAATTACTTTCTACCTGGTACATGTACATTCTGTTTATCACAGTGACATTAGGGGCTTTTCAATGCTGGATCATTAATGTGCCATGCTGTAGAATACAGCAGACAAAGACCCAAAAATGAAGAGCCACCACAATAATTAGCATCATCCTGATAGTCATGCTCACCTGTGCTCCAATCAGATTTCAGTTCCTCAGACTTTGATATTAAAAATATTTTATAGGTAACATATAATCTATGTGCTTAAAAAGTTTACTTACTGAATACTTCGAATGTACTCCAGGGCAGAGAAAGGTACTCAAGCCTTCTCTTGCATGCATCAAATTATAGTGTGTGATGGAATGGAATGTATGATGTAAGTAATTTACCCTGTGGCATGAAAGTAATAACTCAAAAACATTGTTACAGAGAAAAACATAGAAGCTGAATGTAATCGCTTGTTTCCTTTTGCTGATTGAAAAATATAGAACTCCTAAAACACCACTAATCCTAATCTATAGAAGATAAAAGATCAATCAGAGTTTATTTTGTTAACTAAATAGAAGAAGAGACATTGAGTTATTTAAAATGTGAAATATCTGTGCATTTAAAATATTTTAGAAAACAAAAACAAAGAGTTTTAAGCTGTTATATATTTACAATAAATGTCAAGATGTATGAACTGTATGAACATGAGAACTGTTCATGTCCTCGTGATTACATATTTAATGTTAGCCTTTTCTTACAGTCAGTCCTCCCACTGACAAGGCAGTTAAGCAATAATTAATCACTTTTAAAATCCTCTCAGCTCCATCCTTCTGGAAATGCTGTACAAAAGTTACCATTCAATAATAAAGTAAAAGCTATTCATGTCAAGTGGCAGGTTTTAAAGTTCTCAACAAACTAGTGAAAGCTAACAAGTGTGAAGAAGTTTAAATTATCTTGATGAAAGAGTGAAAAAGCTGATAGATTTTAAAGTCTTACATAATCATTTATGAGTTTAATAAAATATATCACAGTTAAAAAAGACTTGATGCATTTTTTACTTTAGATTCAGTTAAAACATACTTACTTCATGATTCCAAGTTGTAGGTTTGGTTCAGGGATCAAATGGATCCATGAAACTGAAGGTATATAATCTGCCATCAAGCCTGAATTAGATGATAAATGATGTTTCACTTGGGGCTTTGAGAAGTTTTCTCCTGTGAGGATTGTAAAAGCAAATAAAGTCATTTATTGAAACTTTTTACATCAACTACAGTCAAAAAACATGATGGAATAAATACATGTGCTGTATTTTGTTATTGGTTAGCAAACAGGCTCAAACCTTGCACTGCAAGATGGATTCTCGCGAGATTTTGAGTTTTCTAAACCCATGAAAATGTGTTTCCCCAACTCGAGAGGTGGTGCTACACATAGATCTGGCAGAGCCAAGTTAAAAAACTCAGAGCCGAACAGAAACTCAAACATCTAAAAACATGGACCTTTTCACATGCACGCTCCATCTGACTGCTTAAAAGGAAAAAAAAATGCAGCATTGTAGATGTGTGATGAAAACTGCTATTTCTCGATTTTATTTGAGAGAAGTATGACTCAGGTTACTGGAAAAACAGAAAAACAGAAAAACTTCAGTACTTCATGAACTTAAAGTCAGTCAGAATATTTCTCTGTAAACCTCATCGTTTTCCAAAAAATGAAATATATGATCTACAGACTCTTAACACGTTCAGTCAAAAGTCTTTTACAAGCACATTCTGAGGACAGAAATAAAGAGCCGGTGACTGTCTGCATGTTTCCTGTGAAGAAAGGGAACCTGTTGGCTGTAAGCTCGAGTGTCTTTCAATCTGCTTGAAATGTAATCATGCACAAGCGTGACTAATTCTCCAACTTGATAGATATTTAACCAATTCCCCTTTCACTTGTGAAGGCAGCATCAAATTGTTCTGCACTAATCACAGCAGAAGGGTTTCAGATCAGAAGTTTCTCTTACTCATGAAGCTGAAAACTAAACAGCAGCAATGGGGAATACTGGCAAAGGAAAAAACAAGATGAGAAAAGAAGAGAAGAATGGAAAACATTTGACAGTAATATAAACAAGAAGACTGTTTAACAAAAAAAATAATTGTGTTAAAAACATTGCTTGTTTGAATCAAGTAATATTTTATATTTTGAATAATCCGTCAATGACATCCTGGATTTATGAGTAACATTTTCAGCTTATGAAAGGTATGCATAACCTATAAATAAGTGAGTTTATTTGTTTTTATTTGTAATACATCACATGGTGAAGTTGTGGAAACACCTTACATTCGGCCAACAGCTCCGTGAAGCTGCTGGCCCATGAAGTTTTACTTTTTCTATAATAAATGCTAAAATTATCTGATGTTCCAATAATAAACAGGAAAGACTGGAAAGGCAGAAAAAAACGTACATGTTTAGTCCTCATCTTCTTGTGTACTGAAGGATGAAAGCAAAACATCTAATAGTTAAGACTCCAGCTACATGTTTAAGTTGTTTTTTTGTGTTTTCTTTTTAACTCGTGGTTTTATATGTTTTATTTCAAAGTTACTTGCAAAGAAGCAGCTTTAATGTGAATGTGAACAGAAACAAAAAGCTAATTTTCTACAAACTAACTTTTTAAAGTCCAATAAGTCCTATTTGAAGTAATAAGAAATTATTTTTAAAGTACAACCCTGTACCAACACTGTTTCCCTGTCGATTTGACATGAACTTTACAATAGTAATACACAACCAGCAGGCTTGTAACAGCAAAGTTTCTGTGTTTATTTTCTTGTTTTCTTACCTAGAGGAAATTCCTAATTGACTATTCAGATCTCATGAGTCTCATTAGCATCATTTTTATATGCTGCTGCTTGTTCCTCATTGATTCCAAGAGTTTTCCTCAAAAAGAGCAAATAATTGTTCAACTGATGTATTTGTCCTCATAGTCCAAAAGACAGCTCTAACAAATCTGAATTCTGAACCTGTTTCCATCATGTGACCAGAATCTGTATTGTGACAGGTGACCTTGCTTCATCCACACAGTCTGTTTAATGCTTTAAATTCCTGTGACGCTGCAGTGTGTCTGTGATGCTTTAGGCTTTCTTTGCTGCCATCAAGTGGCCACAAATCAGTAACTGTGGCTTCAAAACTGAAATTAAACCAGTTGCATGGTGGTTCAGATGGGTGCATGGTTTGCAGCAAGAAGGTCTTGGGTCCAAATCCTGGCTGGAGTCTTTCTGCATTGAGTTTTTAATGTTCTTCCTGTGTGTGGTTAGAATTCTCTACAGGACTCTGGTTTCTTACCACCAATCAGAAACATTCATGTTACCTGGTGATTCTAAATTTGCCCTACTACGTGTGTGAATGGTCGTTCGTCTCTATGCAGCCCTGTGATGGAACAGCCTGTCACCTCTCCTCCAATGACTGCTGGCACACACACACACACACCATTACCCTGTACTGAAATTATCTTATGCAGAGATCAGATGAATGGAATTCAACTAGATGAAAATAAATGCAATTAATAAAAACACACAGTATTAAGTTCTCATCACATGTCGAGAATTTATTTCTACACACAGCAGGGAATTAGTTTAGTCTTAACTGAAAACCTCACAGCAATAATTAGCTCTCTCACCAGTGAAGTGACAGCCATATTTTTCCCATCACTTCGAGCTGACAGATATAAAAGAAACATGATTGACTACATTTGATAGCAGCATCCTTTGAACTGCCAATCATGACGGAAGATTTTGCCTCGTCCTGTCAAAATCTGAACCTGACACAGTCTGAGATGAGGAAGACAGAGAAGGAGCGGGGGTTGTTCAGCATTCCATATTATGACACAGTTATAAAACTTTCATCAGGGTCACAAGGACAAACTAACTGTTGAAATGAGTTCCTGACATCAGAGACCAATGTTTTTTGGTTTGTGTAATTACCCACAATGCTTTGGCAGTTATTTTTAGCTCTCTCCGATAGCTCAGGGAAGTCGTTTATAACCAGGACAACATTTATGACCTTCTTCACCTCCTTCCAGGGTCAACGACAAGCTCCCCTTATTAGGAACCATGAAGTACGAGGACTTCTCACTAAAACACACCTTGACCCCATCAATAGGGCCACAGAGGCAGTGAGAATCATGAAGAAACACAGTTTGGACTAAAAACAAAATAGATGGACACCATCCAATATTTTCTAATGAGTTCCAAGTTTACAAAATAAATTCAAGCTTAAAGTCTCAAATACATTGGGGCATTAAACAAAAACAATTGAAGGGTTATAATTTAGGTTAAAGTTTGGCTGTTGACATGAACCTGCATCCTGTGATGCAGATAAAACAGCATCTGATTTCTTTTTGCAACAAAAAACAAAAGAAAATGGCAGTAACATTAGAAGTAGCTAAACTTGTTTGGTGTGAAAAAGTAGGTCCAGTAACAAAAAGGATCTGGACATGTAAGACTTGAGGTGAATGAGTGCTGGATTGTTTCCATGGTAACCCAGCAATGCTATTGATGTTTGAGCTCACATTATTTTATAAAAACAAAGATACAAGACCTTTCAGTCACAGTGCTGTGTGTTTTTAGTTAAAAATAACATTAAAGAGAAAATTTAAGAAAAAATAAATAAAAACAGCTGTTTCTAAAGAAACATGCTTTGGGAAAAATGTTATAATCAGAATTTATGTGTAGAAATGTTGCTATGTCCTTGTAATACTAATATTGTCAGGGTTAAATTCTCACACACAAAATGTGTTTCTAATTTAGAATAGACCACAAAAACCTTTAACTCTGTACTTTCATTATAAGAAAGTTGTTATGTCCACCTGAACAGACTATTAACAGTCATTTAACTTAAATGGCAGATCTCTTATATCTCCATAAAGTTGTGACTGTTATTACTGATTTTCTTGAAAGGTAATTAGAGAGAAGACTGTGGTTTAAACATATATTTCAATAAACTGTCACATAAATAAGAAGAACGAACTCATTTAGATGACAGATGAGTTCATTTTACGGACTGTATGACCGTGATTGTTTTGTGTGTTTTACATCAAGCGGTCTGTGGCGGCGCTGTGTCACAGAAATCCTCTGAACAAACACTGTTAATGACCGTAGAAGAAGAGTCTGCCATATTGCAGTGAGACAGCGAGTTTGAGCTTCAATTTGTCGGCTTTGTGTTTCAAATATGCTTTCCTCTCAGATTTTTGGAGATCCCGGGAAAATGAAAGATTACCATTATACTGGAGCAGTAGAACATAAGTTTTCACCTTATGCTTACAATGGAGGGTGAGTTGGAATATGTATTTACTGTTTAATTATTCACATAGCTAACTGGCTAATGTTAGCAAACGAATTCCTCACCACACAAAACACAGAAAACTGCTTATTTAGTTCGCTTTTTCCGGAAGATATTACCTATAATGCTTAAATCGTTGCATTTATTCACATATTTTAGAAAAAAGTGGTTTGGAAAAGTAACAGTTTCAGTTTCGAATCTGAGCTTCCGCGTCCTGTCCTGTTGATGTTGTGGTGCTTCATTAGCTCATGTTGGTTTACTTCCCTCAGAACTGTACTTGCTGTAGCTGGAGATGATTTTGCCATCGTAGCATCAGACACAAGGCTCAGTGAAGGATACTCGATCCACAGCCGGGATTCCCCTAAATGCTACAAGCTGTAAGTTCGCTGCTATTTCTCTGAAGTCTCTGCAAAGTTTTAACTCTTTATCCGATTTAGTTATTTGGCAGTGATCTATGTAAACCCATAACATTTTTTATGTACTAACCTACTAATATTGACCAAGAGAAGATCCACATACTACACTATTAATAGCATATACAGCAGCTGGAAATTCTGGGAAATTATAATTGTTTCAACACATGAATCTAAAAATGACTAAATGTTTTACCTGAAATTTTTTTTTGTCTTTTTTTTTCAGGACTGACACGACTGTCCTAGGCTGCAGTGGTTTCCATGGTGACTGCCTTACTCTGACAAAAATCATTGACGCCAGACTAAAGGTGAGATATCTTTGGTTTCAGTCTGTCGTTATAATGTTATGCTGTGGATGTTTGTTCAAGCTTTTTAATTTGAAAAAATCTTCCGTCTCATTTCGAAGATGTACAAACACTCAAACAATAAGACAATGACCAGCGGAGCCATTGCAGCCATGTTGTCCACTATCCTGTACAGCAGGCGGTTCTTCCCGTACTACGTCTACAATATCATTGGAGGACTGGATGAAGAGGGTGAGTACTTTTTTTAAGTTCCAGTGTGCAATATTTGTTGCAACTCCAAAAAGGCATTTAAAACCTTCTTACATCTTGTATTTTAGATAGATAACAATTTAATATTAATAATATTTTTAAATGTTAATATTTAATATGTACCATGTAGGCAAAGGAGCAGTGTACAGCTTTGACCCAGTGGGTTCCTACCAGAGAGACACCTACAAGGCTGGAGGATCGGCCAGTGCCATGCTTCAACCATTACTAGACAACCAGGTAGATCACAAACTCACTCATTAATCCTCGTCACTGTGGACAGAATCTGACTTGTTTTAAAATGTTCATTCACAGATTGGCTTTAAGAACATGGAGGGTGTGCAGCATGTTCCTCTGACTCAAGAAAAGGCAGTTCAGCTGGTCAAAGACGTCTTCATCTCCGCAGCAGAGAGAGACGTCTACACTGGAGATGCTCTTCGGATCTGCGTCATCACTAAAGAGGGCATCAACGAGCAGACTATACCACTGAGGAAGGACTGAGGAGGAGAAATGTTTCCAGTGTCCATTAGTTCCCTTGTCTGTTTAACATTCACTCAGCTGATTTGGATCTATTTACATCTGGTTTCTCGACATAGGAGTGTTGATCCTGAGGTTTATTCAAGCTGCCTCTGATGTTTGGCTTTAACTGTGGACAGGAATTTTCCCAGTTTTTTGTTGTAACTTCTTCTGTTACAGCATCTTTGCTTAATGATATTCCAGCCTTATCCCAGATCAGCATTCCTATTCTGAGAAGTCAGTTTCTTACCCACCTCTGCGTAGAATCTGCCTGTTTGGATTTTTCATTACTTTTTGCAGGGACAAATGCTCACTTTTTCTTTATACATTCTTAATAAATATAAACAATTGAATTTCTTTGCTGATGTCTGTTTTTTGTCTCAGTGCTCTGACTTTATGACTTTGCCAAAAAAATCCAACTAATCCAATCTTACATTTTGACTTAAAGTATTAAAATCATCCCATTAGTCCTAATTGATGGATTTTACACATTTGTGTACAGTTTCAATATCTAAAATGTGTATAAAATTAATGTCAAAAATTAACACTGAAAGGTACATTTTAACGTGTATCCAGTTATATACTGTACCTGCATGTTCCAGTTCAGAGAATTGCAGAAAGTTGGCATTCGTCTCTGGTGGTGATCAGATCGGAAGTGGGTACACTGGACAGGCTGCCAGACCATCAGACTCCTACCACATGTAAATTTGTTTTAGGGGCCTAAACTGACTTGAACATGTGACCTTGCTGTATAGCAATTCTGCCAACATACAGCCTAAAAAATCCAATATAAAATCATGTTTTTGTAAGACCATGAAAAATAGAAGAAGAAGCTAAATAATGATCAAATCTGTGCTGTGCATTTACAGATTTTATTACAGCACTTCACTGGAACTTTTTAGTGAGAATCTTTCAAACTGCAGCAATCCTTCATATTTTACTTTTACATTTCCATGGAAGTTTCTTTAAGCTATGAACCATTTCTTGGTTAAAAAAAATTCCATATCAATTGAAACAGATGGATTAAATAAAAACATTTTAAACAAAATTCCATCAACATTTAAACTGTTAATTCACATTCGATCCATTTCAAAAAAGTATGCTAATGAAACAGATTAATGGAGAATGTTTGGTGGAAAGTTCACTAAATTCCATGTCAAGTTAAGAAGTTATTTTGGGAATGTTTCATTTTCAGTTTGCTCCAGAATGGGCTACCAGCTGAGACTAGTTAGTTCTTGTGTTGGTTTTAAGTACAGTCAGGAGTCATTATGGTCAAAAATGTGTTTGTCAGCATTAAACCACTTTAGGTCTATAAAAGAAAAATATAAAAAAAAATTTCTGAATTGAAGTGACTGATAGTCAGTCACAGATGGTGTAGTTGTATTAATGCTGCGCCTGTTGATGATGTAAAAAGATTTTACTGCAAACATATAAGGACAACTTACTCAGATGTTTGCAGTAAAATCTGTGATGAACCCAACTTATTACATCTGCTGACACATGAGTTGTTGCTTAACATTTATGTGAATGAAGAATGATGAAGAATTCAAACTAAGATGTGTTTCTATCATGAAAGACAAGTTGAACTCTCAGCACCAGATTTCCTATCTGCGCAGGCTGATACACTGAACAGAACCATGCCTCCACTTTTACACACTGTTTAGTTTCATTTTTACATCCAGCTCACTCAAAACTTGGAAGAAATAAATAGCGGGTTTTCAAGATTTTGTATTTAATTCATGATTTAAAAAAGAGAAAATGTACTACAGGTGATTCTAATTATAGTAAAACAACATTTTTACTAAAAATGTCCACTAAGGGATTTGTGAGAATCTATATTAATTAATTTATGGGGAAAAATAAAATACAGTACTTATCAAGTAACGGCTGGAAGAAAACATTTTCAGACCAAGAATCTGTTTAGTTGGAGAAAAACAAAACACCACTTTAGTTTCCCTGTTTTTATTAACCCAAGTGAATCGGCACTGGTAACATGTTTAATCAATTGATTCAAAAACAAACATTTTCACACAAACACAGACACGGTCAGTGTCCTTAGGCGTAGTACTGAAGGTTTGCCTTCTTCTTGGCTTGAACCTCCAGGATTCCCTCCATGTAATCCTCATGATTCAGCTCAGTGGCCCCGCGGCGCAGAGCGATCATGCCGGCCTCCACACACACAGCTTTGCACTGGGCTCCGTTGAAGTCGTCAGTGCAGCGAGCCAGCTCCTCATAGTTGACGTCTGGACTGACATTCATCTTACGGGAGTGAATCTGCATGATTCGAGCTCTGGCCTCTTCGTTTGGCATGGGGAACTCAATCTTCCTGTCCAGACGTCCCGAACGAAGCAGTGCTGGATCCAAGATGTCCACTCTGTTGGTGGCGGCAATTACCTAAAAAGAAAGGGGAACATTACTGGAGTTAAATCTGGGGTCATCATACAGAGAAGCTGTTGTTAACGGGTGGTGGAGTGTTTACCTTGACCTGCATGTTAGGCTGAAATCCATCCAGTTGGTTAAGAAGCTCCAGCATGGTCCTCTGCACCTCTCTGTCTCCTGCCTTCTCACTGTCAAACCGCTTTGTCCCAATGGCATCCAGCTCATCAATGAAAATGATGGATGGGGCTTTCTCTTTGGCCAGAGCAAAGGCATCCCTCACCA
Source organism: Pachypanchax playfairii (assembly GCA_006937955.1). Classification (NCBI taxonomy): domain Eukaryota; kingdom Metazoa; phylum Chordata; class Actinopteri; order Cyprinodontiformes; family Aplocheilidae; genus Pachypanchax; species Pachypanchax playfairii. Next base: position 496,169 of record SSNP01000035.1, read on the forward strand.
GCTTGGCTCCATCGCCAATGAACATCTGGACCAGCTGTGGCCCTGCCAGCTTCAGGAAAGTGGCCTTTGTCTGAGCAGCACAGGCCCGGGCCAGCAGAGTCTTTCCAGTGCCAGGTGGTCCGTACATCAGAACTCCTTTGGGTGGCTGAATGCCGAGGTTTTCAAATTTCTCCTTGTGGTTCATAGGCAGGACTATGGCCTCCACCAGCTCCTGAATCTGCTTATCGAGCCCTCCTATGTCACTGTACTGCTCCGTGGGACGCTCATCCACCTCCATGGCTTTGACTCTGGAATCATATTCTGTGGGCAAGGTCTCCAGGATCAGGTAGGAGTCTTTGTTGACCCCAACCAGGTCTCCGGGCTTCAGCTTCTCAGCATCCACTAGCCCAATCACCGGCAGGAAGTAGGTCTGTCGAGTTGAGGTTTTAATAACGGCGCACTTTCCTTTTCTCTGGGAGTCCAGATCCACATTGGCTCCGTCTTCCTCTTGGTCGTTGGGGTCCACATCCAACAGCTCGATGACATTAGAAACCAAATAGGGCAGCGTTTTGTTCACTTTGATCTTCTCCGTGTTTTCTTTGATTTTATCTTTCATAGCCTGCAGTTCGTGAGTCACGCGCAGCACCTCGCTCTTCATTATCTTTATCTCACTGTCGAGGAGACGAGTCCGCTGAACTATCTCCTCCGTGGACATTTTTAACACTTCTTCACCGATCCCATCCTCCACTTCGTCCCAAACTGATTTGTCACTCAGCGACGCCATATTTGCTGTGTCTGCGATGAACTGTGACGCGGAGGAAGTTAAAGCTTCTTCTTCCGGTTAGCGCCGAAGAGCGGACTGGAGTCGTCACGGAGCTGAAGCTAAATAATCAAGTTTGCTGACTGGGTTCAATTACCAGAGTGTGAATGTGAGTTGAATAAACACTTTGCTGGCATTAGTAAGGCATTGGAAAGTTAATTGTAACGTTGTAGAATTCTAAAGCCGCATTCAGCTTGTTTACCGTACTAATAGCTAGCGTTAGCTTGATTTTAGCTTAAAACCGTTTCATTCTGATAACTGTCAAGACGTTCTGCTGGCGAAAAACCGCCGCATAAATGATTTTGTTATACACAGACAAGAATGTTTGTTTTTAAAGTGGCATAAATCTACATCAGTTAAACGTCTTAACGGATAAAACATGTCATGAACAGTTAAAGATCGTAATTGTGTGAAGGAGTTTGTGGTCACACCTCTGCTGCTGGATGTTATCAAGAGTTTGACCCTTTATACTGTTTGTTTGTCTGTTTGTAGGCACGGAGTAGGATCGTAGAGGCCAAGAAGCTGGACGAGTTTCTCTGGACTCTGGTGTTTAAAAAAAAAACTGCAGCGCTTCCCGTGTGATTTAGCTCAGATTTATTTACTGCCTGCTCTCAGTGGCAGTGTTGAGCCATCAGATGGATCAGAACAACAGCTTACCTGCCTTTCAAGGGCTGCCTTCCCCTCAGGTAACAGGGTTTTAGCTTTGCTTTGGAGTGTTTGGGTTTTTTCCCCTGTTTTCCAAAGTTTTCTACAAATAGTAATAGTGCCATTTTCAAAACACATGTAAAAATCACAAAATATACAATTTAAGAGGAAAAATGCAATTAAAAAGGCTTTGGGTAAGAACAATTAACGGGAGGAATGTCTGGTAGGTGCTATTAATTTATTTGGCAGACTTATTTTAGTTTCTTTCCACTATCAGCTATAGAGGCTCCAGAGTAGTGCTGAGCACACTTTCATTTCGCTGAACATCCTGTGATCTGCAGCCCTCCTCCACTACCAGCTCTAACACGAGAATATTAATAGCAGAAAACCTCAGCTGTTCTCCCTTAAATCTACTCCCATTTTCTTTGTGTTATTCACATTCTGCTTCAAGTTCTTAATAGTAACGTCTCTCTCCACTGCTGACACCCCCACAACTACACGGTCATTTGAGTAAGATAAGACTTCAAATTATACATGAAGTTTGATGTGTCAGTCAAGCCTTCAGTCTCAGTGGCCTGTTAAAGTCACTGGTATAAAGTAGGTGTTTAAGACATTAAAAGCCCCAATTTTATTTGAATGAAAAAAATAAACTAAAAGGGGAAAAAATGAAACGTAAAGCTGAAATTCTTTTAAATAAATAATGTATGGTCGCATTCTCCTTTTTGATGTATTTATCTTTTGCTTCTGTTTTGCTGTGTGATTTGCAGGGTGCCATGACCCCCTTGCCAATGTTCAGTCCCATGATGCCATATGGCTCAGGCCTGACCCCCCAGCCTGTACAGAACACAAACAGTTTGTCTATACTTGAGGAGCAGCAGAGGCAACAACAACAGCAGCAGCAACAAGCAGCACAACAGGCCAGTGCAGGTACTGTTATTCATGCCCTGCCATTATCACAAGGATATTCTTTAACCTCTAATTTCAGGTTTATCTTCAGTTTATTACACAAAACCAAACCGACTTTTTATTTTTAGGCCTTTCTGGGGCGATGGGACAGACTCCTCAACTGTTTCATTCCCAGGCAGTAACAGGCTCGACCACAACAGCACTCCCAGGAAACACCCCGCTCGCCAATACCCCGCTGACCCCCATGACCCCTGTCACACCGATTACACCATCCTCAGAGACCTCTGGCATTACACCACAGCTACAGTATGTTTTATATCCTACGTTTCTGTGGAAAACACAGACTTCGGCCATAAAGTTGACCTTTTTTTTTTTTTTTTACTAAACTCCAGTTTTCTTTGTAATCCCAAAGTTAAGTTTTCTTTTACTGTATGGAACTGAGGAAAATAAGTCTGTTAATCCATAAAAAATATTTAAATGCTGTTGTCATATAAGATCATTACCTTTTTTCCTCAGCTGTGTTTCTTTGTTCTTTTTGCAATCAGAAACATAGTATCAACTGTAAATCTGGGCTGTAAACTGGATCTGAAGACCATTGCTCTTAGAGCCAGGAATGCGGAGTACAACCCGAAGGTAAGACTATAGTACTCGTCTTATCTGGTCGTTATAACAGAGATGAGACCAGATCCAAGATTTTACACACAAAAAAACATCAATGTTAACCATACCATATGGATTGAAGATAAATGTCCCTATAGCTTAACAGGAGGTTTTAATATCAGATCTGGTATATTCTGTGTAATAACTGGAACTTCTTGTCTTATTTTTTAGCGTTTTGCTGCCGTCATTATGAGAATACGAGAACCCAGAACTACCGCTCTCATCTTCAGCTCTGGAAAGATGGTCTGCACTGGAGCCAAAAGGTCAGACATTTGTTCAGTCAACAACCTTAAATTTTCAATTCCTAACGAAAAGCCAAAACATGTCAGTGGTGTTTCTAGGTGGTTACCTGCAAGATAACATCTTCTCATCTTCTTCTTTATGGGCTGAAACTAATTCTTAATAGTGAGGAGCAGTCGAGATTAGCAGCAAGAAAGTATGCACGTGTGGTGCAGAAACTGGGTTTTCCTGCCAAATTCTTAGACTTTAAGATCCAGAACATGGTGGGCAGTTGTGATGTGAAGTTTCCCATTCGGCTGGAGGGATTGGTCCTCACACATCAGCAGTTTAGCAGGTAATTTATGTTGTAAATCGAACTGTTTGTTAAGAACGTGCAGAACGTGGCTCATTTTTTTAAAGTTTGTATCATTTTGTGTGTTTTGTAGTTACGAGCCGGAGCTGTTTCCAGGACTGATTTACAGAATGATCAAACCCAGAATCGTTCTGTTGATCTTTGTTTCTGGGAAAGTGGTTCTCACAGGTGAGGCTTGTGCTTGATTAAAGGAGTCTTCATTTTATTCTGAAAATAATCCTTGAGACAAGAGTCTTTAAGATTAAAAAGAAGTGTAGGCAAGGATGCGGATCATTGTTTTATTGACTCATGCATGTTTTTTTTTTTTGTTGTGGTTGTTTTTAAAGGGGCCAAAGTGAGACAAGAAATCTACGATGCATTTGAAAACATATATCCAATTTTGAAAGGGTTTCGCAAAACAACGTAGAACCAGGAGTTGCTTTTTCTCAACCTTCGACTCTTTTTATGTCGGTCTTTTTTTAAGTCTCATTTCATGACATTGAGGAGGACTGCTGTTGAGATGTTGTACAGTTATGAACTCATCACTTTTTTTCTTCTATTTTTTATCAACATTCTTGAGGTCCTGTTCTTGTGTTCTGATCACTTGTGTTGGAACGTCATTTTTATTTTCATCAGTTTTTTCCCTTGTGTTCAGGTTTTTGTTGTTACATTACTTCTCTTAATTGTACATAAGACTGTAAGAATCTGTAAAATATTGTTGATTATTAGAAAAGCAGTCCGACTGGGACTGATGTTGGTTTTATTTGAAACTGTTTTTAATCATTTGTACTTGATATTTTTAGCATTTGTTGACTTCCTGACGTTTATCGACATGTTCAGATCTGTCTGCCGTATGAGACTCTGACTTTTAAATCTCATGTTCACTTCCTGAATGTTGGGATCAAAAACTGTTTTTTTTTAATCTAAGTATGTTAGACCATAGTTACATGCAAATGCTCTTACATAAGTGAATCTAAAATTATTTAAAATCAGCAGCTAAAGTTGTCAAGTTGTTGGTTGCTTTTAATTTGAAGTTTGGATAGTTGGAGTTAATCTGAAACAAACTTTCTATTGAAAGAGAGAAGGTATGTTGTAATTACAGGAAGAAGTGTTGAATGGTTAAATTAAAGCATGTACATATATTTTTGTATTTCAGTAGAGGGGGTGTGGCTCCAACATTAAAGTGGATTCATCTCAGAAGTTCATGAAGAGAAATAAGAATCAGGAATTTAGACGTAAATTCATCAGATTCTGCTGCCTGATTGATTTGATATCTACTTTTCATTTTTGTCTATTTAAAAAATTTGGACCAGTATCAGCTGTTGTACTTCAGAATACTTTACCCTAAAAACCATTTAGATTTTGGACCCTTGTTGATGTTCTTGTGTGTTAAACACAGTTGCGTCTCTGGTTACTATCAAAACATTTTGCAGTCAGTTTAATTTTCAGTGCATTTGGTGATGCGTTTGATTTTATCATCGTCTGTTCCATCTGACTCCTGCACTGTCAGCTGACTCAGAAGATATTATTCTGAATCTGTTACTGTTCTGCCCTGCGTATCAATAAACAAAGTTAAAACTATGTCTGATCTTTGCTTTAATGTTTTTGAGCTAATATGTTGTGAAAATTGAATTTTCCAGTTCAGCTAAATGTTAAATATCTTCTAGGGTAAAATAGAAATGAGTCACATTAACAAATCTGCATGTTCTGCACATTTTGTAGGTGTGTTATATAAACATGTCGCGGAATGACGGAGCTTATCGTTTCCCTTTAACACTAAACTCTTTGTGGGTGTCAAACTCCAGTCCTTCGTGTTTCAGATGTTTTTCAGCTCCAGTACACCAGATAAAAATGATTTCATAATCTCATATCAACATGTTCTGCAGAGGCTCTGGTTCACACCTGTACATGTCAACCACGTGTGTTGAAGCAGATGAACATCTAAACCTGCAGGATAGCAGCTTTTCAGGACCGGAGTTCAACACGTTCCTGAAGGATAATTTAAAATCAGAGAAAAAATCATTTTCTAAACTTGTTTTTGTTGGAACCCTGTTAAATAAGTCAAAGGTCATATATCTTCTGATTCTGATAACTTGTTTCAGTTGTCCATTAGTATGAAAAAGCTGATGTCCAAATAAATATATAAGTTACAAAAAGTGTCCTGATATTTGAAGTCTTAGGAAAGCAGATCTTATGTTAATATTAAACAATGTAAATGTTTGTTTCACTGAGGACATTTTTACTGATCACAATAGATTCAGTTGTTTTATTAACAATTCAGTTCAGTCAATTTTTAAATCAGATAGAAAATTCAGGGATTTCTAATCTGATCTGAGCTGAAGTCTTGTTTCCAGATGAACTCCAGGCAGTACTGGTCGGCATGGTTACAACTGTCAGAGCAGGTGTAGACTGCCAGAGTCCCCCAGTCGATGCTAGTTCCCGTGGAATCCACAGACAGACTGTTCAACAGTTGGGGCATCACCTGCAGACAGAGACACACACCATCTTTACATGTTTTCTACATAAATCAACCAGATCAATCATGTCTGAGATTGTGTTGAATACACCATCAGAAGACGTTCAGATTGTTGCAAAGTTCATCTGAAACATTTCAAGTTCCAGTTAATAAAACAAATTTATATTCCTGAAAGAGAAATATAATCTAAATCAGGTTTCAACAGATGAGAAAAAAAGAATTACTGCGAGACAACGATAAAGAATTCTGAATGGATTCAATAAGTTGGTGAATTTTATAACAGTAACAATTAAAGATGAATCCATCTGTTTTTCTGGCAGGTTTGGGTGTATATGTTCTTCATCTTCCAGCAGGATTTAAACATTTCTGCTCATTATAAAAGTGAGACATATTGAGCATTCTTTCACTGTAAATCTACAAATAACATCCAGAAAAACCTCTTCTAAAGAAAAAATCTGATTATTTATTTAAAATTGAGCTAACATTCTAGTTAGCCACCAGTCGATTGACCGGTACGTCCCTAACGACAACCTGAAACTCAAACGTCCTCTTGGTGCCGCAGGTGCACGGTGGGATGTCCTCGTCTGAAGGGATGTGATGAGAGGACACCCACAGGGGACGGCCTCCTCGACTGTAACGAATCACCTGGATGAGATAAAAAAAAATGTTAAAAACTGGCAAAGAAAATCTGATTCTGCTTTGTACTGCGAGGTTTTAGAACCTGGTGTGGTTCCGGGGCGATCTTCTTTTTAAACCGCTGAAACATTTTGTTGTCTTCGGTCTCGTGCGTCGCCATCTCCTCCAGATCTGCTTCTGTCAGACCTGACAGATATTTACAGTTACTGCATGTAAATGTTACAACTGTTTGCAACGTTTGATAAAAACTTACCATCTGCTAATGAAGGACCATCTACACTTTTCTGAACATCGTCTTCTTCTTCTCTTTTAGCTTCTGCGTCTCTTTGCTCCTCCTCGCCATCCTCCTCGGGCTCAGTGACGAGCTCAGATTCAGGAAAAAGTAGAGGTGATGTTGTGACTGTGGATGCTTCTAAACTCAGGGAGACACACAGCAGCAGATTAAATAAATCTTGAGTCCAGATCAGGGGTTTAAAACTCCAGGTCTCGAGTACCACGATCCTGCGCGTTTATGTTTCTCTTCTTCTACACAACAATCAAATTCTCAGCAAGTCACCAAGTCCCGCAGAAGCCTGTTAAAGACCTGTTCATCTGAGTCAGGTAACCATCTAAAACATGCAGGATTGTGGTCCTCAAGACCTGGAGCTTGACACCCCTGGTCCAGATAAATATGACTCATCAGCTGCGTAAATCTGTACCTGAGCTGCAACACTCCCTCTTGTGTGAGTGTTTCCAGTGGACGGTCTGATGCTGTTTCCCACAATAGGAAACACTGTGACAGCGGGAGCAGGCCTTGTTGCCAGGGCAACCACACACCCAACACAGTTTCACTCCAGAGACAGATAAAACACTGTGGTCCTCCTCTGGATCATTTTGTGGTTTATCTTCTGGCGGGGGGTCGTAGGAATAAAACTCATTCTTCCTGGGAAGCTGACTTCTGAAAACTGGTATAAAAGACAAATTAGTCTTGTGATACAACAAAGTTATCAAAGCTGTGCTAACGTGGTTTATCAACAATCAGGAGGAAATGGAAGCGGTGATGACAGTAACGAGAACCTTTCATGCAGCGGCTGTCGTTATGCGAGTAACACTCAGGGGTTCTGCAGCAGAACAGAAAGAGAGTTCTGTGAAAACTTCTGTCCTGACCCGATATCGGTGCATAAACCTGCAACACAGTTTATACAGGAAGAAAATATCAGAAGGGACTTTGGTAAAAAATCAATTACTGTATTTAAAATGTTGCATTGAAAGAGCAGAGTTGGTATTTTGGATTTAGAGCATCTACTTTCCTTTAAAAATGTAAAATGTTTTCATGAATCTTTGATAACACCATAAAAAACTCTTTAAAGATTAATAATCTGTTATGTTGTGTGACGTTAAAAAGTTCTGTGCCATTATTTAAACTTAAAAACGTATCTGCTGCAAGTCAAACTCGTTCATACAGAACTGAGGAGACCTCTACTCAGACCTCGTCCTTCTTACGCGAACCCACCTGCAGCAGGAGGATCATCGGCTGCCCGCACATCTCGCACTCCAGAGCGGACACAGACGGCAGGCCTCTCCCGCTGAGCCACGCCGGCTTCCCTCCCACTTTGCTGGGGAACTGTGAAGACCGAAGCCGCCACGGTTCCGCCTCTTCAAGAAAACCCAAAACTACTTCTGCTGAGGACATTTTAACGTTTTAACACAGAAGTTTACGGAACACAAGTTCTTTTAAAATGTGTTTTCCAACACATGCCGGTGCAGCTAAGAAAGTGTCCGAAAGGAATCACCAGCTGGAGTTCAGTTCCGTGATGAAATGTGTTTTTATCTATGGTGGAAATAACAACTAATATTAATTTGTGTAACATACGAATATTATTTTACTGTAAAACATAATTTATACAAATATTGTAGACTGGTATTTTCTGTAAAATGTAGTTTTTAATTAAATATCTAATCGTAGCGTTTGCGTTTGACTGCGGCCACTAGATGGCGTAACAGTTTTATGTGTGAAGAACAAAGACACTAAATTAACGCCTTCATTTAAAACCCTAGAGACCAAAATCCACCTAATCACAGGGAAGTACCAAAATAACTCAACTACTGTACTTTTACAGAAAGAAAAGGTTCGAATTTTTGGAAAACATCATTTTATGACTGATTTGGGAGTTTTCCACTACAGTTTGACTGACATGCTGACAGAAAGTTTTAATTCAAAGCATTTTTATAACTTCCAACCAATTGTCAGAAACTACTAATGAAATAATATAGCAATTTACCAAAACCAATATAACCAATAAAACCGTGATGCACATTTCACTGAATGTATTTTCATTCTGGGGCTACAATTATTCAAAATTTCTCAGTTCATTCAATTAAGTGTAAACTTGAATATCTTATCATGATGTAAAGTGCATCTAAAATAATTATTTGGTCGATTATTAAAGCCAAGTGGACAAGTAAAGAATCAAAACTTATCAGACTTGAAAGCTAAATAAATAAAAAATAAAAGTTATTTTAATCTAAAAATTAGAAAATAATAGAAAAGTGCCTTCTACACATTCAACAACAAAAGATGAAACACACTGTATTTTGTGCAAAGTATAACTACAGTGCTGTGAATTGTGTTGACAACTAACTAACTAACTAACTAACTAACTAACTAACTAACTAACTAACTAACTAACTAACTAACTAACTAACTAACTAACTAACTAACTAACTAACTAACTAACTAACTAACTAACTAACTAACAATAAAATGTCAAGAAATGTTTAGGAAAAAGAACTGAAGTTAAATTATGTGAAAAAGCAGACAATAATCGAAAAAAACATGGAAAAACATGCAAGACCTTTGCAAATGTAGCTTATTTTTAAACACTAAAAGCAACCACGTTTTAAAGTTACATGTTTTTAGTTTCTTGTTTTACGTTCATCATCAACAGAAAGTCAGTCCGAACTGTCTGATCAGGTTGTGATAAAAGCAACAGATGGCTGATAAATACACAAAACCGTTCAAATATTAATGTAAAATACATTTAGCCCACAGTGTCATCAAAAATGACACTGTAGCAAAAACTATTTAAGATTTAATCAAGAAGAGCAAAAAAGTAAAGTAGCCTGTAATATTTTTTAGAAGAAAAAAGCAACTGAAATCCCCATGAAACTAAACTTCCTATCCAAACAACTGCGATAATTATTCAATTAAAACCTTCATGTTGTTCTTCATACAGATCTTGTGCATGATCCTGAGTCTTCACAAACCCAGTAAAACACGCGCGCCCGCGCGCGCACAGGCGCTCCGTGATGTCACGGAAGGGGAGTTTTAGGACGGACACTCACTTGGACTGAACTGTTGACCAGGACTAATTAAATCTTCTCTCGTTTATTTCAGTCTTTCTGAAGAAAAACAGAAAAACCGCGAAGTTTTAATGGGCTCGTCTTGAGTTTTGGACTCGGTGCCGGTTGAGGATCATGAAAAGTCTAAGACAGCTTTGTGTCAGTGGACGGAAGAAGACGGAAGAATGGACGGTGTGAAAACCGACTGAGTCTCCCTCTCCACCTCCATGTCACCCTCCTCTCCCTGCCAGGTGCCTCCGCGGGACAATGAGGGCTATAAGCCGGTGTCCCCTGCTCCGCCCGTCCCGCCGAGGAGGCTTCGCAGCCGGGACGGGGGATCCGGGGGCTCCGGGGGAAGGACGCGGCGGGCTGCAGCACCAGAGAAGCGGGTGAAGTGTGTGCTTGTGGGGGACGGAGCTGTGGGGAAAACAAGCCTGGTGGTCAGCTACACCACTAATGGTTACCCCACTGAGTACGTCCCGACGGCGTTTGACAACTTCTCAGGTAGAAAAAAACCTGTTCACCTGCAGTAAAATATCATTTATCAGCACTTTATAATTAACCTGATCTAATGTAGCCAGTTAACCCGCTTTATACTAAGCTCACAGTAAATTAGAAAATTATTTACTTTTCCTTATTTATCAGAAAAGGCAAATTTACTGAATCACACCAGTGTGATAAAAGAAAAATCTGAATTATTAGTTTATTTGGCTTTTAAAACATTTGAAATACATAGAACAGATAACAGCTTACTGAATGCTTTCTTTACCATATTAATGTGTTAATGGGTGTGTGTGTGTGTGTGTGTGTGTGTGTGTGTGTGTGTGTGTGTGTGTGTGTGTGTGTGTGTGTGTGTGTGTGTGTAGCGAAGGTATCAGTGGACGGGCAGCCAGTCAAACTACAACTCTGTGACACAGCTGGGCAGGTCAGTGATTTCAGAGCAGCAACTCTCCTGGAAAATACTTTTTTTCTTCTATGTATTTTCCATGTGTGACTTTTCTTTTCCTTTTTATTTTTGTGTGTTTTTGAGACTTGATAGTAGAAATCCAGACAGGATGTGTGTGACATGACAGAACAGAATGTCTGATATACATCAAAAATCTCTAACTGGAACCAAAACAGCTTTATGGATTTCCCCCTTACTGACTCAGTCTACTGAGAGGCCCCTAAATATGATTTCAGCTGAACTTAGTCTCCAAAAATACATCTAAAACAAAATATTAAATCATCTTTGAAAACATCAAACATTTAAAAAAAAAATGTTATTGGTCAAAGCATACAAACAGAAATAAAACTCCAAATCCCTAAAGAACCAAACCAAAAATAGATCTAGTTTAAGTGGGTTCGATTCTTGTCCAGGAAACTGTGCGTCAGATAGGTGTTTCCTTGGGGAAAAAAATCTTTTGTGAACAGGAAGTGATGCAATTATGTCCACAGCTGCAACAGCATATTGTTGTCTGAAAAAGATAGTAAAAGATCCATATCATACAATTCAATCTGGTCAGTTATTATCAACCCACGGTTCTCTGCTGAAACAAATGAAGACATGTTAGGTATGCTTTGTTCCACATTTCTGATAAGATAAACAGCCACTGCCTCCACATGTAACATCAGCTTCATCCAGGCTGGACAGTGCAGATGTTAAACGTTTAGTCCACAAACATGTCTGCAGTATTGTGGTGATCTTTAAACATCAAATAACAATTTACAACAAAACATATCTGAAAGATGAATATCAAACATACAACAGGAAGATCTAAAAATACATGAATCAACAGGAGTCTGAACCTGGACAGAAATATTGGGGTTATATTTCTATTTTTTCATCTGCCATTTGTTTACATGCAGGGGCGGGACTTAAAACTTATTATGCAACCAGCCAATGGGAGAGCTCACTTTGTTTCAGCTTCACCTCCTGCGTTACTTTCCTATGTCCAGTTTACATATCCTGTCTGTCATGTTATAGATAAGAGGGAAAAAGGTTAAAAGAAGTGAAACCCGACTAAACTTTCACGTTAAATACGTATAAATATAAATATGTTTGTCTCCTTTAAGTAGAAGATGGTAAAGAGCTCTTTAAAGTTGTATCTATAGTCCACTGGTGGGAACAAATTAAACTTTTTTTCTCACATGATTTTATACTTTTTCCTGTTTGACACAGTTGAGCTGGTTTCGTTTTCTCATTTTCAGACATTTCAGTGATTCTCCCTCTCTTGTCTCTTCCAGGACGAGTTTGACAAGCTGCGTCCTCTGTGTTACACCAGTGCAGATGTCTTCATGCTCTGCTTCAGTGTCGTCAGTCCCGCCTCCTTTCAGAATGTCCCAGAAAAATGGGTCCCAGAAATACGGAAACACGCCCCCTTTGCACCACTTGTCCTGGTCGGGACACAGTGTGACCTCCGAGAGGATGTCAAGGTGTGGAGGTTCACCATTAATAATAATAATATGAGTCATGTTAATGTTTGTTTCTTATTGTGTTGATCTCGTATTGTTAGCTAAATAAATGAGGCTGTAAAGAAGAAAAGTAAAGATCTCGTCTGAGACACAAAATCTAAGAAAATTAATTTATGATTGAAACAGAAAAGTTGTTTAATTCTTTAACTCTTTGCAGCACAGAGGGATCAGGTACAAAAATTTCCAGTTTATTCCACTTACACCAGACAAATGAATACAGCTAATTACTTATGTGATTGTAAATTTGACTTATCAACAATTGTAACAGTTTTATTGAGTTAAAACACTGTTAAACAGTTAATTTGGGTATTTAGAAGTCAGTTTCTGTTAATTTAATATCAGTTAATTTCATTTCAGTAGAATTTGCTATCTGGTGTTTTGTTAGTAGAGAAGTGAAGGAATCCTCAGAGCTGCAGAGACCTGACAGCTACTTAGATGTTCATCTCTGTTTGAGCTGATGTTTAAACATTTAAAATTACACAAACAGAAAATGTATATATTTGTAATAAGTTCACTGTCTACTAAATATTTAAACTAAATGTTTAATGTGCCTCATTACTGTACATATATTTGGCTGTAAACCAGGCAGACGCATTGAATTAATGCCATCTTTCTTTAGGTTCTGATCGACCTGGCTAAATATCGGGAGAGGCCCGTGGACCCAGTGGACGCTCGGGACTGTGCGATGGAGATCGGAGCTGTGACCTACATAGAATGCTCGTCTCTGACCCAAAAGAACCTCAAAGAAGTGTTCGACACAGCCATACTGGCCAGCTTGCAGAGCCGCAGCTCCCGGAAGCACTCAAGAGGGAAACCAAAATGTCGAAAAAAGCAAAGGCAGACGCCGGACAAGATGAAGAGCCTGTCTAAATCCTGGTGGAAAAGGTACTGCTGTGTGGCCTGAGGCAGACCTGTGACGGTCCTGCTGTGGGAGGGGATCTAAGGCTCTGATCCATGAGTCTGGACTCGTTCTGCACAAAAGCTTGTTTATTTGTTTAAAGGAGTTTGATACAAAACTTTTCCTGGATTGTGAAAGAGAACTTGTAAAATGTTTTTGTTCAGATTGCAGATGAGATTTACTACTGAGCCTCTGATCCGAATCCTTTACAGGGTGCTCCTTTGTTTGAGAAATGAAACTGGTCTAAACCAGGACTATAATAGAACCAGAAGAATATGTGATAACATCTTTGAAAAAGGAACTTTTTACCATTTCAACTCTGGAGTCCTGTTGAAAATCCTTCCCTACATAATATGAATTTATCCTTCTTTGTGATGTAGCCTTGAGACAAAACTGGGATCTCGGTGGAAGGTAATTGTTAGTGACCTAAATTCAACAACAGACGTATCATTTTCCTAAATGTGGTTTAATTTTAAATTTGTTTCTTGGCGCTGCAGAATGAAAAAGTTGCCCTCAGACCAAGCGTTGTCATTAAGGATTTTACGAGCCAGACATGATCCACAGAGATATTTCAAGCCAGAACACGCTCAGCTGGTAGATAATTACAGATCCATATAGACTCATTGTGTTTCTTACCAAAGATTACTAACTTATTGTTTTGCCTCTTATAAATTAGTAATTTTCATTCAACTTTAGATCTGCTATGGAAGGACTTGATGTGCAAGCAGGCAGGTGAAATCATAGAAGAGTTTTTAATTAAAAAGCTCAGATATTGGACATGACATACACAACCTGACCATAAACAGTGAAGCTGGAGATACTGTAGATGTCAGTTGCTGACAAAACCAGATGTGTGATTACAGATGAAAGGCAGCTGTGGGTGATTAATAAGAGAAACTGCACAAGGCAGTAAAGCTAAGACTCAAACAACACTGAAATACAACAAGTATATGACTGGGAAAGAAGCAAAAACTATACTAATAATAAAATCACATTAAAACATCTTACTGAAAATTTTCAGAAATAAAAAGGTAAAAACTATGATCAGAGAATATGAATCTATTAGATTTAGATTTCAGTTTTGCTTCTTTTAGGTAACAAAAGGTATTTTAACCTGGATCATAACAGATTTCCAAACAACCAGCCGTCTTACAGAAGTGTCTTAACTATATTTTCTTCAAAATCTCCCTTTGAGTTTGTACTTATTGTCGTAGTGAGAAACCATCCTCATTTATCCCAAACTCAAATATCAACTGTGAAAACAAATTTAAAACTGATTTCCCACCACAGCGGGTGTAAAACACGAGTTTCAGGTATTCGTTTTTATTTTTTTACGTGAGCTTGATTTATTTTCCCACACATGTAAACAGCCTTAATGAAAAGCACTTCACAGAATAAGATCACATTAATAAGAGAGATTCCACTGTGTCTCTAATAAGATTTAAACTGTAGCTATCACTTATGCATTTATAATGGGTAAAATAACACAAACGTCATTTTCTGTCTTTATTTTATTTTCTTGAACAGATTTGTGTTTGTTATAGTAAAGCAGAAATAAAACCGAACCAGAACATAAAATGTTTTCCTGTCAAACATTTTAATATCTGTTGTATTTTCCACATTGCCTGCATATAAACCACTAAAACATAAATGTTAATATCAGTGCTAACTATATTTTTATAACACATTAAATACAGCAGAGGTTAACCAATGTGTTTTAACGTTATAGACAACAACACAATAAAAAGAAATGTCTATCCAAATTAAATTATGACATAATTACAATAAAACAGGAATTATACGTGTAAATCCACAAACAAATATAAAATCTATTAAAATCTTAATCTACATTTAAATCAAAAGCCAAAGTGAGAAATATGTTTTAGGAAGGAAATTTATGTCTCTAGTCTGAGCTGAGGGTAAATTTTCACATGACCATATTTCTCATTACTGTTTGGTTTTAATATAATTTATTCACCTGTGTGATTTGTAATGAGATAGTTTTTAAATATTTTCTGTACATTCTAAATGAAGGATTATTACATTTTCTGAGGGATATTTGTAATGAACAGAATGTCTAATGTTAATGACCTACCTGAAAATCTGAGTTTGTGTAGAAATTTTAGAACGTTATAATTTAAAAAATGATTGGAAATATTTTGGTGATATTAATCTGATCTGCTTTCATGAACCATCACAAAGAAAAACCAAGAATTACATGATAACACACATCTCTTAATCTCATTTAGTCTCTTTAATACTGTATCTCATCTGATACACTAATTTCTAAGACCTCTACCACTTTAACCAGATTAGTACTTTCCTCCAAAACCTTCTGTATGGAATCAAATTCATATCTTCCGGTGGAGGAACTCAGTTTTAAAGGTGGAAATTTTGATTATTAATACTATAATATATTTATGTAATAACGTATGATATAAAATATTACCCTTTCGTTAAATAAACAGTTAAAATTTAGAATTTTCTTAATATTTTTTTATGTATCAGGCTTTAATGAGTTAAACAACCTGTTTGATTTAAGGGTCTGAGTCCTGGGCTGAAGACTGGAACTCCTGCAGCAGTCTGATTGCTTCCTTTTGAAGATGTTTCTACTGTAACTGAATGGGTTCACTGTGTCTCCATGTTTTACTCTTCACAGCAAAAGCTTTGTGTCTTTCAGGGAAAAAGGCATAATAGGTTATTTGTCTTGGTGTTTGTGTGTCGTCTTGGCTCATTGTGGAGTTAAGTAGGGTAAAGGTCACACACTTTTATGATAGCTGATATTTCCTGTGTCAAATTTAACTCACAGTTTGTTTACAGTCAATGAACAGGAAAAGGTTTTTTAAATATAATGAAGACAGTAGCACACGAGCGCTGAAATGAACGGCTCGTGTCAACAGGCTCATTTGCGTGCTTGGGCTTTAATCCCTCTGTAACTTTATCTTAAGACTGTGTTATTCTAAGTTTCACAGAGTTTTATCTTCTTTCTCAGGTGGTTGATCCACAGCAGAGTTAAACCTGGATGACAGATGTGTTGTGGCTTTGTATGTCAAACAGATGGTGTCAGTAAGTGAAGACAGAAGAGGCGTGCTGATGAATGTTGTGTTTCGTTAAAAGTAAAAATATTCTGGAGTTTGATACACTGCATGTGATTTCAAGTTCATGATAAAGACTTTGTTTACTTGGATAAATCTGATGCTTCATTAAACAGATGGCGTTACTGGATAAATGTACAAACATCCCTTTAAACAGGTCGGAGTCAAGCAGCAGAATATTTTCATTTATCTGTCCTCTCATTACTCAGAAAACTAAAGCAAAGAAAACAGAGAGTGGATCTAAAATAAGTTTGTTTTAACTGCAGGTTGTTAGTTCCAGATGTTCACCTGAGCTCAGTCAGGTGGGACTCCAGCTGAGAGAAACCGAACCACTTACCCCGTGTGAAATATCACCATGTTTTCATGGTCTCAGACTGTACAAACACAGTATCAGATTGTATGATGCTGCAGACTGAAGACGTCACTGAGACGAAGACGTGTTTGAACAAATCTGTAACACCCTGTGAAATAAAGAACATTTGAAATAAGATCCGTAGCAATGTGTGCATTTTTGTTTTCCAGGCGTTTATTTTTTACTTCCCATCATGCATTGAGATTCAGCAGAATGTAAGTGAAATAAGGTGCAAACATTTTTAAATTCCTGTCTGCATCAAGAGGATTTCAAACATTTGTCAGAAAACAGATCGGAGACTAGCAGACCATAAATTCCTTCTAGGATGACATAAGGTTTTGTTTATTGTCTAGTTTTTAAAGCATTTTTTTTTCTTTTTGAACTCGTGTTTTGAAGTTGCTGTTGTTGCTTTGGGGAGTCCAAATCCATGCTGCACCCAGCTGATGAGCATCAGGAGAGATTGTTTGTGTGATGTGAGTGAAGTTTGATGGCATGGAGACAGACAAACACATATCAGACAAAAACACTCTGAAAACATGCAGGAAGTTATCCAACTTCAGACTGAGTTATTGTAAACAGATTTTCCACTTTCTGCCTTTTGAGGATTCTACAAAGACTTTACTTTGAAGGCTGTTACGTGTCATTTGTTAAAGTGACTTGTGGAGTTTGTGTGTGTTTAACAACTTGGAAACAAACTGTTTGGTCCATCAGACAACACAGTTGATTATTGCAGGAAAATTCCAGATTATTCTTTAACTGAAACAGTTTCAAGCATATATATATTTTTTTTTTCATGTATTTCTTACATAATGGAATTTGATTCAAATATTTAAAAACTGCATGCTTCATTTAGTTGTCATTCTAAATTGGCTGTAGATGTGAGTTTGTGTGATTCTGAACTGTTGATCTGTTTAGAATGAACCAACAGAGAAACAGATGGAGAACCGGTCTCAGGTGGATCAATATGAGTGTCTCCATACAGGATGTTACTGCAACAGGTCTATAGTAAGTCTATAGTAAGTAGGGATGCAACGATACCACTTTTATCAAAATGATACGATACTGATACTTGGATCAAAGTACTTACCAATACCGAGCTGATACTTCTACTACACAAAAAAAGGCAATCAATTGGAAGACTGGTTTTATTTTCTTCTCTGTTTGTTACAACAAATGATGATGAACTAAAAAGTAAAATATTAATAAAAATGACTACAAAACAAAAATTTAAAAGATAAAAATAAAAAATTTCTGTGAAATATTGCAGTTTCCACATTTTAAGTATCAGTTAACCAATACGAGAACATTAGACATTATCAGGGCATTTACCCGATACCAGTATCGGTGCATCCCTAATAGTAAGGACTGATGGATGAGACATCTTTGGTTCTGGAACAAAGCAGGATGTTTTTATCAGCCCTGGTACTTTCACCTTGGTCAGACTGAGGCTGACGAGATGCTGCAGAATCCCACATAGCTGATCTGGACCTGCTGCCTTGTTCCTGTTTAGTCTCTCCAGCTGGTTCTTCATCTGACTGTTAGATACAGACAAGCAGGAGGTGGAGACAATATGGACACCAGATTCTTCTGATGTTATTGGAGATGATGGAACAGAACTGAGATTAAGATCCATGACTGAAGCAGAAGGTGAAAGACTCAAATCCAGCTGAATGAAGATTCACAATCTTTTTAAAGAAAACAAACAAAATACTTACAAATCAGGAGAAATCTGGAGACTAAAACTGTGAATAAACATGACAAATTAAAACACACACTAACAAACATTCACATCTGGCAAGTAGTGAACAGTAACATGAAGTATTTACATATATACTGTATATACTGTATGAGGGAGTCGTCACAGAATAAGCTGCAAATCAGAAAACTGGTGGGACCAAAAGTCAAGCCAAGAGACAAGCTCCTTTATTAGAATCAAATAGTTCAATCTCTGGAACATGAAGATTAACCCAGAAAAAACAGAAAAAATGACAGAAATCAGTCAGACTGTTGTTAAAATCTCTCATGACTATTTCCAGTTTTATTTTGAGACTTTTTCTGTCCTATCGAAGTTTTGTCTTATATTGTGAGGTACATTGTGAAAGTATATTGACACTGCAATTTTCCAAAGTTACACATATTTACTTTCAATTTTAAAAAGCATTAGGATGCCCCATTTCTTCAAACCATTTCATTGTGTCGTATTCCAACATATTTACTGTGTTACAGAATCAATAAATGAAACATCCAACCAAGAAAATAATGTTTAAAATAGATAATGAATTAGCAGCGTATCATGTGTTTGCATGTTTCACTTTAGCAGACAAATGAGAAACAATTTTATAATACTGGGATTTAAGGGTACAAATAAAATGTACAGAAAAAATATGGATTATGTACATAAACACTTCCTGAAAAGAAGCACTGCCAGAAGTCAAGTCACTAGTTTAAGGGTTAATTTCATGCTTATTGTATAATTTTATGGCCTCCATAATGTGTGTTTAAGTGTTACATAATATAAAAAGGAGCCAGAATAACTTCAGTTCTGCTTCTTTACAAGCAGAACTGAAATCCAATCCTGTCTTTTCCAGCAAGCTGTAAATCCAGTGTGTGTGTGTGTGTGTGTGGGAGGGTAAAGGCAGCTGCTGTGTGTTATTTTGTGTTCCTTGGAAAATGGAGTTGGTGAAAGTAAAGGGAAGTCAGAGAGAGAGAGAAGGAGAGAGGGAGAGAGAGAGAGAGCAACAGATGGGGAAGAAGTGAACGAAACGTCCTGAAAATAATTAAGATTAAAGAGTTTCTCAATGAAGAAATAATATTGTTAATAAACTACCAAAAAGTAAATAAGAAAGAACAGAATGAATCACCAGACTACCAAACAAAAAACAAACGAGGGATTATTTAAAATCGAGTCACTAATCACAGAAATAAGCACATGCTCAGTTTATTTAATGTATTATTAATGAATAAAACTGTGTTTTATTTCCTTTGTGGTGGCCTTAAGGACTTTCATGACTTTATTCAAAGCAACATTAAGAAATCCTGTAAAACGACATGAAACTTAGAAGATCCAGGATGCAGACATTTATTGTTGTCATCATTTTCTTATTTTCTTAGTTTTTCTGCTGAATGTGATTTAACTTGATGGTTCTTTGTCATATTTGTTAAAATGTTTTCATGTTTGTCTTGTTTTCTGAATCTCATCCTGTCTTGTGTTACTCCCTCGTCACTGTTCTGTGTCAGCCTCTTTGTTGTGTTGTTTGATACTAACTTTGTCTTATTTTCATTTTATTCTGAAACCATCGATGTGGAGTTTGGGTTTGTTGTTAGAAAAGTATTGTCCTTCTCTACAATTGGGTCAAACACCAACAGTCATGAAATATTGATTTTTGTGTATCACAGAGACTCTGTGCCACCTAAAGTCAACACAACTCTCAGCCTGTAACCTTAACTCTTATCTTCATACTAAACAGACTCACACTGACACACACTTTACTGAACAAGTGAAACTGCTGCCTGTTTTATCTCTGTTCAGTCAACTCATGATTTATTCAAACACACTTTATCCTCCTTTTTTATCACAGTTTGTCTTTTACTATTTATCTAGAAAACACTTTCGCTCAAATATGAAAAAAAAAAAAAAACACGTTTAATATTCAGTTTGTTTTTGAAAGTGCGTCCAGAGTTCACACAGTGTTTTGTTTGGCATTAACGTAATCGAGAAAGACTATGACACGAGCAGATGAAGCCACCACAGCTTCCTCCCACCGCCCCGCCCTCCTCCTCCTCCTCCTCCTCTCACATACTTTTACCAACAGCTGACTGCTGTGTTTACATTACTGCTAATGACACCTCGTACGTGACAGTCAGGGACAGAACACGCCACCTATTTACACATGCCTTCACAATGAATAAACATACTACATGCAAGTTTTTTAAGAGTCACATTTTAGTAAATATTTGATCATATAAATAAGTTGTTATGAGTGATGAAGTCCATTTGTCATCAGAACCAACTCAAAGTAAAGATTTTAATAACAAAAACATGAATGTCTTATCCACACTGCTTGTGGTGGCTGGAGGATACTGATAAAAATTTACTTTTTTGTACTTATTTAAGCACAAATGTTAACAAAAACACATCACTGTTACAGAAAAATAAGAACACCTGCTTTGTAAAAGCTACAGCACAGCTAACTAAGAAGTACTAGTTTCAAACTCCCATGAGCCATTGCTTAAAAAAAACACCAATAACTCCTGAGATTATTTGCAATTTATTGTTTGTTCCATGTGGCAACCATTTGCACAGATAATCATAATAATGTTTCATTTATTTGAGAATTATTGTTGCTGAGAAGGTTGTTTTAAAAGCCGCCATGATGAATATTCTCCTGGCGTTCATTGATATACTGCTTATGTCCTAACTGTCCACTGATAGTTTAGTATTGTTAAGATAATTAAGTGGGAACATGATCATGTTTGGATAAAAGTTGAGCCGTGCAACGATTTATAACTCAAAGATTCTGAAAACTAGAGGTTAATGAACCCTATGAAACCACACACACACTCGTAACTGTGTGATTAGTCCAAACACCAGGTTAGAGTCTGTTAATGACAAAAAAAGAACGTATTCATAGAAAGAAAATTAGTTTTTTGTTTTTGTGTATGAAACTCCATGCTGTGTAATTACTGTAACAGATACCTGTGAACCTCTGCAGGTGTTTTCACTCAGACTGAGTGATTTAATCTCTGTTCAGGCTGCAGCTGGGCCAGATTATGAGAGTTTAATGAGAGACCGGACTTTATGCTCCATAACAATTAATAAAGTGTCATTTGTTCTACCACAAGAGCGGAACTACAGCTGAGCTTTGAGAGGGGCAGAGACATCAATCATACCCAGTGTACGCACACCGCCTGCAGGGAGGAGGTAAAATCAGACAGTATGATGGAAAACATGTGTGACTTTACTCTGGAATTTAAAATACAATCCTCGACAAATAAGAGTTTACATAAGATCAGTGAAATAAAATAAAATCCTCCACGTTTCCCACTACAAAACCTTGGAAAATGTTTTACATCACATCATTCATCACATTTATTTGTACTGACCATATTTCTGGCTGTTATCCCCACATTTAAATATTTGATAATAACTGAACGCTTTAAAATGAGTCTGATTCAGTGTCTAAATAAAAATTATTAAAAACAAAAAAAACACTGATTCTGATCATAAACAGTTGTATCAATCTAACTTGTGAAAAGAAGATATGAAAATACTCAGTGTAACAGGATTTGCAGTAAATTAGACTTGTATGGGACAGATGCAACATGTGTTGGACATAACCTGGAATTTAACTCCCCAAAATGTCAACAGAAGGGTAAACAACATTAGAAAGACATATGAAACAATGTTGAATATTGCAGCAACAATATAAAATGTTACCCACATTTTCCTTTCTTCTGTCTTCTTATACTGCCATCATAATGCTAACAACACTTCAGGCTTCGAAGGTTGACTATTGACAAATAGGTTGTAAATTGCTTGGAATAAAACAGATGAATCATTGCAATCCAAGCTGTTCACACTGAGATTGTGATTATGAATTAGTTATATACTGTCCAGCCCTTCAAAACAACAAAAATCAGTTTAAAGGATTTAAGTAAATCATTGTTTCAGACTCTGGTTTTAAATGATTTTAGCGTCTGAAATCAAAGCAGCTGAAAATACAGACGATGTTTCAAGTGTGTCATATCTGAGAAAGACACACACCGCTCAGATAATTCAGCCTTATGGGAAACAGGGATTAGTAACTGATTTTAAGAAAGGAGGAGAAAACTGCCTCCCTTTTTGGCCTCTGAGACCAGATGTAACCAGCTGGCACACACACACAGTGACCAGCAGGCTTTTGGCCAGAACTTTTGTCTTTTCTTTCTTTTTTTTTTTTCAGCTGGGTCAGCTGACACATAATGGCGGTTGAAGGAGGCCCAGTTTCAGCTGCAGATTCAGAATCATCACATTTATTGCCAAGTTCATACGACAGAGGAATTTCAACACACTACAGCCACTTAAAAAACACATGCAACATCACATGAGATTATTCATTGGGATCTTTATCTTCAAATTTAGACATCAGAGATTTCAACTTTCTTTACAAAAATGGTCTTTGAGTTTCTTGCAGCTCTTGTTGAGTTGTTTGTTTAACCCAGAACACACAGCAGGGAGAGAAGGGTGTGTGATGTGGAAACAGTGACTGAGGGGAGTTGGGTTCATCCCTGAAATCTGAGGGAGTTAATAGACTTCTGGAGCTTGTGTTGAGTCCTGACTATTTTACAGACATACCTATTTTGATCACACAATAGACTTATTTGTTTGAGTTTCCTCTTATCTTCTGAAGCTGTGCTGTTCCCGCTGAGCCCAAAAAAACCTTCAGAATGCTGCAGGTCCACACAGTCTGCTGTATGTACTCATGTTTTATTAAACTGTCTCTAGGAATATTTTCATCATAATCTGTGGGAGACTGAGGCATGTAGTCAAAAAAGAAACATCAGTAATAAATCTAATCTATAAATAAATGTATTAAAAAAAAAACAACAATATGGAAATAAAAAAGCTACTCGAGGAAAACGTGATGGGAAAAAAATCAAACGTGAACCAAGATGTAATCATCAGAATTTGAGACTGTATTCAGTCAAGAATTGTTTAGGATTCAGAGTGAAATGGCTGGAGTATCTGAGTTCCCAAGCCAAACTTTTTCAATTTACTAAAATAATTAAAAGAAAATGTTTTTCTTTATATGGAAAATAAAGATGGCAGAGGAAAAAACCAACATCAAAAGAAGTCAGAAGGCAGAATTAAAGGAAATAGAACCTTAGATGAGTTTAAAAAATCCAAAGAACAAAATCTGGAAAATAAAAACCCTCTAAACTCATAATCATTTTTTCCCTGAAGCTACATGAAGACATATTTGCTTTTTTGTGCTGGTTGAAATGTTGAAAGCAGGTGAGTCTTAATATGACGTCTCCTCTGTCGCACGTTTTCAAGCATTAAAAAGACAAGATAAAACTCAATTTAAAATAGTCTAATTAAAAAGTGACATTAGTGGCATCGGAGCAGCAGTCATGAGCATCCGTTCATATGATCGAGCTTCGTCACATATAAACCACAAATCTGCTGCTGCTGTTCTGAGACGTTCAAAACCGAGTCACAAGATGAAACAGCTGGAGGCACATTCATAATCACTTTCATCACAAGATTAATTTTAGCTCAAAATTTCTGTCCCAAAGTAAGAAAATAAATAAAACTGTTTTGGACACCAGCAGGAGCGTTACGGCTTGTTTTAAGTGTATGAAATACACAAATACTGAACACGTGATTATAGGAGAATGAGGCAACCGTGCATGTGACAACAGAACAATATGTCTTTCACTAACAGACCAGAGATGTTCACATTATAATAAAAACCTCCTAGTCGGTAATGAAACGCTAACTCGGTCTGAAAATCTGTTCAAATCAAATCACGTTAGAGAGAACACGTTATCTACAAACCATAAATGTTTACAATGATGTGTTATATAAGGTATTAAACTACCATTTGGAAGGAAACTGTCATTTCATATACTATATAAACTGTATTTCTCCTGGAAAGAAAAGAAATTATCAGTTCAAATATAAAGACACCATCTCTCAGTTCAAGACTTTTACACAGTTAGATATAAAATTATCTACAATTTTCAAATCTGACCTCAAATTTTCAGAAACACGCAACAGATTCCACTATGTCATTATTTATTCAACAAAAACAGGGAAAAGTTGTGTAAGAAAGATATTTTTCTTGCACTCTTTCCTGAAAAGTGGTGACAGTGAATAAACATGTGGACAGAAAAAGAAGGAATGAGAAGAGATAAAGTTATCAGGTCAAACAGGAAGGAAGAAGAGAGGAAGTAGATGAAGAGGAGACAGGAAGGGAAGGAAAGGGGCAAAGAAAAGGTGAAATGGGTGAGAGGAAAAGATAAAAAGCTTTCTGAAAGTTTTTCTGCAGCTCTCAGTTTATCCAACATGCTTAGCAAACACATGAACTAACAGGATGAATTGACTCTGACATGCTGATGCATCCTGTCAGCAGCAGAACAGCTGACATCTTCCTATTTCCACTGAGACTCTCTGAAAGAGAGAGTGTGTTTGAGAATAATAAAGTTTATGCTGATCAAGTTTGAGGTGTGAATGTTTATTTTCCCATTTTAAATACTTAAATATCTGAACAGAGACTGTAAAAAAAATCTCTGTGAATTCAGGTTCATTCAGGTTGAATAACGAAACTCAAAGAAAAAATCCAAACGTTCCAAATCCAATATTTTTCAGCCAGTTTGTGACAACGTTAAATCTCATGAATTTAACATGTCAGGTTATACATCCAACACAGGATGTGAAAATCAGTGTTTTGTTTTGCATTAAATAAAATTGCATAGTTCTGTTCTGCAATGTGATGATTCAGAAAATCTAACTTATTCTTTTAACTTAGTCAAGTGAAAAACAATCAATCCTGTGAACACTGCATATGTCCCATGACTTTATCTCAGTTGGATTTGATAATGAGCTGCAATTCTTCAGATATTCAAACATCAAACCTGTTTCATCTGAAATAAAAAAGGCTCATTTAAAACTGGAAACCTTTTTGTTTTAATTAAGCTCATTGCATTAGTCTCTGGATGAACTGCTGGTGTCTTCAGTTTGGAATTTTATCATAAACTCACCATCAGTTTGTTAAGCTGAAATAAACCAAAATAGAAACAGTAAAAGTTGGTCAAACAAAAATGAACTCAAAAGTACAGATTTAATATTTGGGGTTATGATCTAAAAAAAAAAAAAAAAAACTCATTCAGTTTTATCATTTACAAAAATAAGACAGGAAACTGCTCAGATCTACAGACACGTCACTTCAAGGACAGACAGATGTGAGAATCCTGATGTTGTTTAGAGTAAAGCTGAAAACCAGAACTCACTGGTTTGTGAGTCTATATTTTAAATCTTATTGTCCAAAACTCCCCCACTGAAAACATGTTGGTGCATTATGAAACAAAACACAATAAAGAAGACCCTGAACCACCGAGGAAGCAAGAACACTGAAATAGAGTTACTAAAAGGGAAAAAGATGTAAAAAAAATACATTTAGACATTTTGGTACCATTTCCACTGAAATATTTGTGTTTCTGTTTACATGCTTTCATGGAGTTGTGTTACATGTGATGATGATTCTTATGCATCTCTGCAGATTAAAACAGGTGGTCAGAGATGGAGCAGAGAAACTTATGACCTATAATAACTCCATTTTGGTCGCAAACTTTGTTTTGACTGTGCCGTGACCACAGGTATGTGTGTGTGTTTGTAACTTAGTCGTAACGTCGCTGAAGTCTGAGCAGAACGAGGGCAACGAGGTCAATGCAGCTTGAGGAGCGAGAGACTGAAAAAAGACTTGATGAATGCCTTCAGTGTCTAAACTACAACCTGCTATTGTGGTCTAGCTTTCTATATGAGACAACATACACATATGAACAACTACAGGTCTAGTTTGGTCTCCTGTGGTTCTCCGTGGTCATCAGCCAGGTTTAAGAGCCTGGAGACAGAAACTGCTCCCACAGCTGGACAAGGACACTATTTAAGGTCCAAGTTTGAGTATTTGAGAAGACAAATAGAAATTTGTGTGCAGGAAATCCTAATTCTAGAAAGAATGTTTTCTGCAGATGGCCTTGCACTAACTTTGGAGTATTAAAACACAGTGAAGTAGCTAATCTGTGCTCTCTGTTAAAGATGGTAAGTAAATGTGTTCTGCTTTGTGTTGGGAGACATTTTTAGATTCCAAGGACAGCGTTAGTTTCCTGTTTGGCTTTCTATTGTTCCTGCAGTGACAGTGATCCTCCGGGAGCAGCGTTGTCAGCCCAACTTCAGAACAACAGCCAATCATAAAGCAGGACAGAAGAGCCTGAAGGTGAACTTTTATGTAGAAAATAATAATAAATCACATCCAAACAAGGCCAATGGGTCTGAAAAACACACGCAGATTTTCCCAAGAGACAACAGAAGTTAAATTCCACTGATTAATTACTTCAGAATGATAAAACATGTGAGTCAGTTCCATGAACAGCTGCTTTCAGTGACTGGAAGGAAAATCTGCTGAGTCCTCATCCTTCATATGTTCACATGGACAGTGTAACAGCCATTGCTGCTGCTGCCACCTGGTGGACAGTCTGAATACAGCAGGCAGCTGAACACGAGTTAAAGCAGAACTAAGTAAGTTTTGCTCTCGCTCTCCCCCTACTGGTCCCCTGTGAAAGCTCACTGTCGTAACGTTCCCCCGCCGCCGCCGCAGAGAACGCTTTTGCAAGAAGAAAGAAAAACAAAACCAAGAAAATGTCTTGACAGGTGAGTATTATTGTCATCTTTGAGCTCCTAAGGGTGGCGTTGCTAACAACGGCAAGGGCTTCATGCTTGTATTTATGTACGTGAGTGCCGTAAAGCAGGTTTGTTCTCGCGAGATTAGTCGGGTCCGATCCACTGAAAGTTGCAAGTGCTGCTTTCAGGACACAGACCCCGGAGGGAGGGGAGGGACCCACGAATCACCCCGCCAAGTCCTTGTTTACCCCCACAGGGACTCTAGAAAACATTTATTGAGGTGAAAAAACTTACTTAGTTCTGCTTTAAATAAACATTATCAGTCTATAAGATGCCCCCTCCCAGGTCTGGGTCCATAAAGAGACCCTGGTATCTTGGTCCCAAGTTCTTGAAGTCATTCTAAGTGCTTCAGAATAACTTAGTTTGGCCCCTCACCCAGAACCAATTTACCATTTCACTGCCTGATAACGGCTCCTGGGATCTGTGGGAGACCTCCCCAGCTGTGATAAGATGGTAAATCACAGGAGGTGTTTCAGACATGGAGGAGACCCTTAATGCAGACCCAGGACTCACTGGAGGAATTATATATCCCGTCTGACCCGGGATCGTTCTCCCTCTGGACCAGCTGGGTAAGAGGAGCTAGCGGTAGCTGAAACAGTGACCTGATTCCTGATAAGCAGCCAGAGATGGATGGATAGTAAAATAATTTACCTCCCACACCTTCATCTCTATCTTTCTCCATAATCAACCTATTTAACAAGAGGAAGGACTTAAAAAAACATTATCAGTCTATAAGATGCCCCCTCCCCCCCACCCAGGTCTGGGTCCATAAAGAGACCCTGGTATCTTGGTCCCAAGTTCTTGAAGTCATTCTAAGTGCTTCAGAATAACTTAGTTTGGCCCCTCACCCAGAACCAATTTACCATTTCACTGCCTGATAACGGCTCCTGGGATCTGTGGGAGACTCAACCTCCCCAGCTGTGATAAGATGGTAAATCACAGGAGGTGTTTCAGACATGGAGGAGACCCTTAATGCAGACCCAGGACTCACTGGAGGAATTATATATCCCGTCTGACCCGGGATCGTTCTCCCTCTGGACCAGCTGGGTAAGAGGAGCTAGCGGTAGCTGAAACAGTGACCTGATTCCTGATAAGCAGCCAGAGATGGATGGATAGTAAAATAATTTACCTCCCACACCTTCATCTCTATCTTTCTCCATAATCAACCTATTTAACAAGAGGAAGGACATAAAAAACACAAAACTACTATAACTAATAAATAAACACAAGAATCGATTTGAGTATTTTTAAAAAAATGTATTCGAATGTACTTACATACTGGTGTCAAAAGAGTATGCACCAAAATGTCACACTGACTCACAATTACAAAGAAAAAGCTTTTTCTTTTTCTTCAATTACAAGTATTGAAAAGAATCTATGTACAGAAAACAGGGTTGTTGACAAGAAAGTACACTAGAAACTTACAGTCACAATGATCAGGCTTCAGCAAAAAAAAAAAAAAAAAAAATCAAATTAAAAATCACCGTCTTGGTGCTCTCAACTTTAAACTGCACTTCCACTCAGGAAACTGCCTTGTGCCGTCCGTCCACAGTCCAGCAACTCCAATGTGCTTAGGAAAAAAATCCTTTTATATAAAATACCACAGGGCTGCTTTTATCAAAAAAGGGGAAATTAAACTGCTGATAGAAATCAAAGCTGATGTTCTACATCTCATCCTAAACGAACGCTGACAGGGCTGGAGGAAAGTTCTGCTTGTGTCCCTGCTGTGATATCTAACAGGTGGAAAGTTCATCAGGTTTTTGTTTCCATGTGAAAATTTACAGATTTTCATCAAGACAAGCAACAAATTAGGAATGCAAAATAAAAAGCAAAAGTACTGCGATGTGATCGGCAAAGATGCGGGGGAAAAAAATCTACTTTCAACTGACAGTAAATGGGAGAATAATGTATATCATGTCATTTTAACTATAAGAGAAAAATAATCTGTTCCTTTCTTGGCAGAAACAATTTGAACAAACTCAAACTGAGGAGAACGGAGAACTTTAAACACGGTACCAACACATTCAGAGCAACTCATTCTCACTGCATCACGGAGCTTTAATTAGGATTCGACACCAGACCAGAACGTCCTCGTTACGTCATGAACTTACTGTCATTACTCTCAGAGGGCGTCGCCCAATTTCATGACTGTATATCACACGTTTTATAGCGCTAAGCGACAAAGGCGACGCATGTTTCACATCGTAAACAGCGATCAGTCGCTGGTGACTCCGCCCACAATCTTCAAGCTTTACCCAAGATAAGCTGAAGCTGCCAAATAGAAAAGCTGCTAAAACAGCGTGACAGCAGGGAAACTGAACTCTGGTCTGGTTCCTTCTGCAGCATCAAATGAGAAAATGGGTGGGAACTGCAGTGCTACTGAGCAAGGCAGGTAGAGGCAAGGCTGCCTTCTTTTATATTTATACTTCAGAACTAAGAGTGTGTCCAACTTCGTTCCAACTGGACCAATCAAAACAGAAACATCTGGGTGTGTCACCGTGAGAATCCACCAAGAACAGCACAAAAACCCTAAACAGATGATCCTAGTTCAGCTGAACATACATAGAGTCTTTGTGACATCTGCTTCTGGGTGAAATTATCTTTGTGAGGTAAGGACTTTGTTATTTTTTGTACAGAATGTGTCTCTGGTGTATCGGCATCTGCGTGGGACCGGTTGCTCCCTCTGGGACAGTTTCACTCCTTTAATCGCTTTTTGCTTTTTTACTGTCATTTTCGTTCTCCGCCTCAGTCCCCGCTGCTTCGTCCTGGTGCTTCCTCTTCTTTGTGCCGTCGGACTCAGTGAGGTGTGGCCTCAATGTGACAATCATGCACGTCATGTTGTCACACCCAGTCCCGTCTCCAGATGTGTCGGGTGCCAAACAGTGGTCCAACAGCTGTTTGGAGGAAATCATGGTTATTTTTCTAGAGTTTGTTTCAGGCTACGGAGCAGAATAAAAAAGTTCTACGGTTCTTTTACCTCTTCAACTATAGATGAGAGGGGTCTGACTTTCCCATCCTGGTCTGGTTTGATCCTCTCACTGATGAAGTCCACCACCTCCTGACTGCTTAATACATTCCTGCAATCACATTTAAAACATTGTGTTGATGTTCGACTGTGTGTGAACTTTCTTTAAACCCAAATAATAAATCATAAAGTTCTAAACCCACCAGATACCGTCACAAGCTATGACCATAAAGTCATGGTCCTCATTCAGGGTCAGAACTTTCACATCAGGCATGGCAGAAATCATCTGCTCCTCCGGTGGCAGGGCCTTGTTCCGCTTATAGAAGTGGTCACCTGAGAAATCGAAGTTCCCATTAAAATAAGACGAGCAGAAAAATGTGCAAAATATTTTTAACCAAAACGTTCCAGTTAACAATTACAGTAAAACAATAAGAGCCTTCAGATAAGATCTTCACAAAGTCACCAACCGATGGCTCTGGAGAGATTCAGTCCACCATTGACTCGTCCGTCCATAGTAACCTTCCCTCCAGCGTTCTTGATACGAGCCAGTTCCACCTCGTCCTCTGGCTTGTGGTCGTAAGACATGTCCACAGCTTTTCCTGCAGCAGCACACAGACAGAGATTTTACATCCAAGGTAACAGACAAACATTCCAGTTACGTTTGACGCATGTTGATTGTAAGAATCTTTGCAGGACTGATGGCTTTTTTTTAGATATATATAGAGTCAAATAAAAGATTCTGAATGCACCTCGTTCAGAAACCACACAGCGAGAGTCGCCGGCGTTGGCCACAATCAGCTGCTTCCCTCGGATCAGAGCTACAACAGCTGTGGTGCCGCTGTCGGAACCGGGCTGCCGATACACAAACATGACAACAAGGTCAAAACACAGTTTAAACTCTGGGTTTGTATCTGCAGTAACGGTCCATTTCTACAAACCTCTTCCTTGCCGTCCATCCCGGGTAGACACATTTCCTCCTCATCTTCATCCTCCGAGTCTTCTTCTCCTTCCTCTGTATCCTCTTCCTCTAACTCACTGCTCCCCCCCTCTTCCTCGTCACTGCCATCCTGCGGAGAAAAAGAAGGTTTTTACCGAGTCATTCGGTGTGAACTCCTGCAGCATAACACAACGGTTTATTCTGGTCTTCTCTTCTCACCTCTTCTTCACTGCCCTCCTCCTCTTCCTCTCCCTCCTCAGACTCTTCACTGTCATCAAAAAACCTGGACTTGGAATCTGTTGAAGTCTTTGAGGACTGAGAGGAGCAGGAAGGCCCTGCGTCTCCTTCAGTCTTACCAGACTTTTCCTCTCCGTTAGTGCTTCCTGAACCTCCACCATCAGCTGACAAGGAGAACAAAACGTCACAACAAAAACTGCTAAGCAATAATACAAATATCTAAATATTCACCACAAACTTCCAGGAAAGAACCTGTACCTGAACCGCTCCTTTCACTCCCTGCTGTTCTCCGGCAGGCTCGCAGCTTTGACCCACATGATGCTCCTTCTCCTTCCTTCACCTTTTCACTGCCATCCTCCTCCACTTCTCCATTAACTCCTTCCTTCTTCTGTGCCTCAGCATCTTCCTCTTTATTTTTAGACGACTGAGCTTCTGGACAGGTTTCCTTCTTGGACGCCCCACTGAAGAAAAGAAAACGTGATCAAATAAAATCAATAAAACCTTGGAAAGATTCTTTAGAATGCTTTCTTAAGACTACAGTGATGGTTTGTAGGATTACCAGAGACTTGCAGCGTGTTTCACAGCATTGCGGTTCTGGCCGTAACGAACCAGCAGCTCCTCTATGGTCATGGTGGCCTCCTCGTGGAGCAAAGCTGCTTCTTCTGTTTCCACTGAATGAATAAAAGAATCCCTCACAATGATTGAAATTTGGCAAACGTGTACTTCAAGTCTTTTTTGGATTCTGACAGTTCCAAATATTGTATTTTAGTACCAGCTGATTTCCTGAACTACCAGATGTTACTGTTTAGGGTGTACTCACAGTCGTCCTCCTCTGCAACCTTTTCAGCGGGCGGCTCGTCGGTGGGTCGTCCAGAAATCTGCACCAGCTCCTTGATGACCTCCTCTGTTGTCATCCTGCTGTCGATGGCCAGAAACGCATCTTCTAGTGCCTGGAAACATGTTAATATGTCAGAACTGTGGTAAGTAAAAAAGAGCTGAACATTTTACTTTAAAACTAATTCTAAAAGCAGCACGTCGACGGGCTGCAGCAGCTAAATGGAGAAATATGCACCGAAGAAAAACTTTAACATCTTCTCGCGGTACGTTTGAGTCTTACATTTCTCTTGTTTTCAAATTGTCCCCATTTCATTTTCACTTGGAGTGTCAGATTCTTATTTTAGTCTATTATTATTACTGATAACAATCCTGATTTTCTCCTGTTTATTTCTCTTCTGTGTTACATTTTTAAATGTCCTTCTCACTTTAAAAATGAAAGTTTTTGTTTAACTTTTCTGATTAATGCTGCTGCCAGTTTTTTCTAGTTGTATTCCCTGTTCAACACAATTAATGTCACATTATGCAATAAAAACTGGAAAAACTGGTCTTTAATTAGCAAGCTGATAATATGCTTCTCACCTTTTGTAGCTTTCCATCTTTATACGCCTTCTGTTCTTTGATGATGTCAGGAAGGTACTTTGAACAGTACAGCGCTACCTCCTCACCTAAACAAAACGCATTCTCATTTTAAACATATTAAAAAATCTATTGCAAGCTGCAGATGAAATTAATTTTTATACCTCCATGTCCATCATACACAGCAAACATGGCCGTGTCCTCGTCAAACTCTGGAATGCAGTTGTGAGCATCCTGTGACACAGAAATCAATTCAATACAAACCTGTGTTAAATAAATGTGGCAAAGCTGTAGGTCTGACGATGCTGTTCACACATGCTGTTAACGTGTAATCACAAGGAGAAAGCTCAAAGTAAAAGCATGGAAACATCATGTTCGTGTTCCTGAACAAAGGCGATCTTCTCTGTGAAAATACTATCTATCCCAGATGGACGGATCAAACTACACCTGAATCAGTGATCTCAAATAATCTGGTTTGTTTGCAATGTGACAACAAAGAGACAACCTATAAGAAATACTGACAGATTGTATGTGAACCATCTACCTACATGATAAAACAAAGAATGTGACACATCATTTAATTTGAAAAGGTCTTAAAGAGCAAAGAGTTCAACACTGATTCTGTCCACATGTGTTTTATTAACCAAATACAAGACATGTGATGTGAATTAAAAGGCAATGATGTAACTCAGAATGATCTTACAGCTTGAACACAGACTATTTATCACAAAAATGTATATCTGTTCACAGCAAACATGTTTAGCACTTTTTAAATGTTTGGAATTTATAGTCCATGCTAATCTAAAATGATCCTTTCAGATAAATAAAATAGTTATTAATACAAAAATTAGAGGCTATTCAAGCCAAGATGTACAAATCTGAATAAATTAATGAGATACAATAACATGAAAATATGAAAAAAAAGAAATTAGGGTTGATCATCACAGCACAGATGGTATTAAATTCCACAAGTTGGTCCTTTGAACTGAACAAAAGGGGCTTTATATAGACACCACTTACAATCCTCACTGGATGAGCAAAGAGTTCCAGAACCAGCAGAACCACAAAGTCCCTGCAAACCTGATCAGTCAGGAAATCGTTTAAAAGTCTAAAACCAGAAGATTTTATTAAATCTGGGCTTCTTCACTAAAATAATAATCTCCCATAATTGTTGTGGATGTTGCCTAAAATCCAGAAGTTACATAGTTGGATTTAATGGGAGAAAATCTGAGATTTTTTGAAAGATGTAGATGTAGGATGTTTGTTTTACATCTCACCTCCATGGAGACCCTCCAGCCCTGCATGGCAGAGAAGCCGAAGCTCATGTTGCTGTTGCCGCCATCGGAGGAGGTCTTGCTTGTGTTTGGCTGCGACAGATATGCCCCCATAGTTCACTATGAAGAAGACAATAAAATCACGTTTTAGATACGGGATTCACTGAACGATCACATTTATCTGCTGGCTTTAGTTACGGTTGCTAACTAGCTAACGTTAGCAACAGCACGACAAAAAGTAAAAGAACCAGCTAGCTGTTATCTCAATGCTAACAGGAGCCAACCCGGCTAAACTTCCAGCTGTAAAACATCTGCCCAGACATGCAAGACCCGGTTCACAAAGTCTAAACCCTTCCTACAAACGTTCACTTACCTTTCCTGGTAGAGAAAGATTAGCTTATAAAAGGTAGAGAAGGTAGATTTACATAAAAATATTACACGTGTAGACGGAAGAGCCGCTGTCTTCTCCTCCCTCTCCTTCTACTGCGACTTTTCTTATTCTTCTTCAGCGCACGCGGCTGGTTGATGAACCAGTTTTGAGGCGCATTACCGCCCCCTGCTGAGCAGAATGGAGAAAAACAGCGGTCACATGAAGAATTTATTACTAAAATTGTTAATTTATTCATACCTATAAGTCAAAGGCTGATTTAGCAGAAATATGAGAATATATATATTAAGATTACATTTTATACAAACATCTTGGATGCCCATTTCATCCAGTAATAAAAAAATAATTTCTAAATTAAAAATAATTCAGTTTTGAGAGTTGCAAAAGTAGGTTATAAAACATACTAGAAGAATGGAATTGCATACTTTCCAAAGTTACAATTAATATTTAAAGTAAGACATAAAATGATTTCTAATGGAATACATAAATTATTTACAGAGTTATAAAAAATACAATAAAAATTAAGTATTTTTTAAAAAGGCTTTATATAAGAACAACTCTAAAAAGTATGAGTAGTTCAATATCAGAGGTCAAATTATGGCACAGTATGATCTAAACAAAAGTAAAACCAAACATCTGTTTGAAAGAACATATAAAAGATATTTCTAGATAAACACAAAGAAGAACAGTAGTTTTATCCCAGAATGGAAATAAAAGTGTCACAGACAGGACTGCTGTTTTATGAACATTGGACATATTGTCTTTAATCAACAAGAACTTTTTATTTTGATTTGTCATTGAACACTAACAAATATAACAATTAAAAACACATTTCTAAATTAACTAAAAAAATTCAGTGCTTTCTCCCAATTATCCAATATATTTGGTTTATCCTTCTGGAAATTATCATTAATACATAAAGCAAATATGGATTGATTTCAGCAATTTATGTTTAAACCTTTTCTAACCATTTTCAAACTGAACTATGCAAGTAAAATGCATACAGAAAAACTAAATCTTTGGTTTTAATTTTCCGAATACATTTTAAAAAGATTGCTGCACTTAAAAATACAAATAAAATAGATTTTTTTTTCCCACTAAAACGTTTCCGGCAGTTTCATTTTTTACCAGTTGGTGGCAGTAAAACGCAACATCTTTGTTTACTGCGCGGTTTCTCTCAGCAGAAGAAGAAAGAAGCCGTTCAACATGGCGCGGGAAACCCGGGAAGAAACTGATATGGAAGTTAGCGGAGCCACAGCTGAAGAAGAGAAGGATTGTTTCTTCTCATCGTCTTTAAAACTGTATGAAACTCAGTTTTTCGGCTTCACCCCACAGACTTGCATGTTACGGATCTACAGCGCCTTCCAGGACTGCCTGTGCGACATTTTACCGGTGGTGGAAGAAGTATGTGTCAGACAGCTGAGTAAAGGCCAGTCGAACGGGAAGGATGAGCAGCTCCGGTCCCAGGCCAGAGAGTGTAGCCGCAAGCTGCAGCAGTTCATGGAGCAGCGATTCAAGCAGCTCTCGGGGCGGATGGAAACGCTGCTGGTGAACCGCTGCTTCACAGTGCCTCCAAACGTGCTTCTACCTGAGGACCAGACTCACAGGAAATACTCTCCAGACATCCAGGTGAGCTGTCACATCCAGGTGAGGTGTTCCTCAGCAAAACACTTCCAGATGGGCAGATCGGACCACTGGAAAATTTGAGGTGGTACATGAAAACCAAAATCCATAACTGAATTTCAGGGGTTTTAATAAGGAATATCCTATTTTACTGATAAGCAACAGCTCCCTTTTCAGCTGCACCTGACAGTAAATCACAGCTAACAAAACCACACAGTGATAAATCACCAAGATGTCTGCAATAACCATCATGGTGCTTTTCCAGCCTAATAATAAAACAAACAAATGACTGAATAATTTATTATATACTTTATTTTTACCCTACGATGAACACTAAACCACAAACTTGCCATGAACAGAACAATGAAAGACATTTTGAAACTTTTGCTCGAGACCAGCCGAACATGTGCCTCCTTGGGACCTTTCCAGAGTACTGAAACATGTGAAGCCCGTTAGTGTCTTACGAGTCTGTCTTTTCACCAGGAGGTGTTCAGGCTGGAAGCGTCCATGGCAGACCTCCTGAGAACCTACGAAGCAGAGGTTTGTGCCAGACAGGCTCTGCTAGCTGAGCTGGAGGAGCAGAAGGAGGTCCAGAAGCACCTGGATGGGATTCAGCTGTGGGTCACTGAGCTTCAGGAGGCCTGGGTGAAGGAGGGCAACGGCAACTTCCAGGAAAGTTTCCACCTGGTTATTAAGTCTGTCAACAAACTGCAGGAAGCTGTGAAGGAGGTTCTGGCTTGCAGCAAAACGCTGAACTGAACTAAACTGGCAGACAGTCTTTAATGTAAATAATAAAACACATGGGAGTGTTTTGGGGTCAGTTTAAGTGATTTATCTTTAATTTTCAGGGGTGTTTACTTGCTATAGCCCTTTTTTTTATGTCATACTGTGCACAGTGGACATGTTATCACTCATCAGAAAAAGCAGCAGCAACAAATTATTCCTATTTTTAATTTTTTCTTTTAAATGTCAAAGTCTTGGAGTTATTTTTCAGTGATGCCTCCAGCAGAGGGCGCTCTTTACACATGAAATTTATCAAAATTTAAAATCGCCTGTTACTTCCAGCTGTTGCTGAATAATTCTGACTCTTGAGAAGTTAGCTGGTTAAGACAAGATGCAAATTACTGACTTTCAAATCTTTTAGAAGAATTAAACATCAGTCATCAGCTGTCTGACATCTGTTGTTGTACTAGACTATTAAGTTTAAAGTTTTTAACCCTTTTACTGATTCACCAATTAAATTTATAACATCCCTTTGAGCCCAACGTAACCTTCAAAATGAGTTATTAGAAAGCTAAATAGTTGAGATTTGTGTTGTGTTGTAATCTACTCTTCATTTAAAACATAATTTAAAGGAAAGCATTTGATATTTTGGAAAGCATTAGACTTGAAAATGGTTACAGATATATTTTTATTTAGTGTTTGATGTTTTTTGTTGAGCTTTTTCATGCACTTATTGACCTTTTGTGTTTCCTGACCAGTAGGGGGCAGCACGTGATTGTTTTTTGTTCAATGTGTCTGAATGTTTTCTATGTAAATAACATTGAGGTGACAGAAAAAATAAAATACATTTGAATTAGTTTCTATATTTTCCTCCCTTTTTTTTTACATCAGGATTATTTGCAATCCATCCAAATTTTGACCTTAATTCATATAAACAAATAAAAAATATTTCATTAAGCTGCTGAGGTGATAGAGCTCAAAATGATTTATTATAATAAAAACAATATTTCAGCCATATTCAACTCTGTTTTTTATAGGTTTTGTAGTGTTAAAGGCCTTTTTGTATTTCTGAGCTCAGGTTTAACTCAACAACCAGAACATAAACAACAACAGACTGAGCGTAAACAGTCAACATTTGTTTTAGCATTCTTCGTGCGCCTGTTGTGATGGTTGAGAAATAATCAGTCCAAATGGAGCGGTGTGAAAAACTTTTCTTTACTAACAACAAAAATATCCCCCAAACTATATGTTTTACACCTCATCTGGAAATAAACAATGAGCTCAGAAAACAGACGTCACTGCATGAATTTCAGCTTCAAGCTTATTATACACTTATTTAAGAATTTTAAAAAAAATCTAAAAGTAATTTGAAAAGGATAAACTGAATAAAATGTATGTTTTTAAAAAATGACTCAGCAAACATACATTTGTTATTTTTTTCTGGGGAAACATTTTAGAAAATTGATTCCAGAACTACTTCTCAGTGGTTTTATGTCGGAATTAAATGATCCAGACTGAATAAAGCATCAACATATGTGAGTCGGTGGAATAAAACTGTGCAGATATACATTTGAAGTTGTTTGTTGACAATAAAACAACAGATTGTTGCAGCTGTTTTGTGTTTTTGGTCAGAATTTTAGACAGAGGACAGTTTAAGTTCAGATGATTTACTCTACCAGCAGATAATGTTCCACTTGCACGTCTCTGCGTCTCCCATCTGTCGCATAATTCTCAATAACTTACAGCACCAGGTAACACGTTTGACAGGTAAAGCTGCGCTGGGAGGTCCAAAAGCTATTTGACCCTAAGACTGACACTCACGTTTGCTTCCTTCTTCTGCAGAGCTTAATTCCACATTTTGTTTCTCTGTGTGTGTCGTGCATCTGGCAGGGAGTCCTTTGATTTATTACCGTTAAGTTATTTTAAAAAGGTCATGCTTATGCTTAGATCCTGAAAAAAAAACTCGACTTGCTTCCTGGTTAGTGACGGGGGGTTTTTCTTTATGATGAAAGTTAGTTTCTGCTCATCCTGCAAGCAAACCTGTTAGTTAGTTTCCTTTTTTATTGTAATTTTACAAATTCTTTAGCAACTTTAAGATGTTTGTGAACTCAGTTGTGCACAATTCAAGAACAAAGAGCTCATATGTTTATGTTTTTAACTTTTGCAACATTGTGTTTTTTAACATGTATACTTCTTCCCTGGACACTGGACAAATGCAAATAAAAGTGCATTTGTTTTGTTTTGGGCAGTAAATCAGTAAATTGATTGTTTTTCACTTCATGTTCATGTTCATATTTGTGTGAGCTCTTGTTCGTACCTGTATGTGATGGTATCAGAGTGTGTGAGCGTGTGAATCTGCATTTGTGTGTGACTGAAGACAGCATATGGACAGTGCCCTCCTTCCTGTTGGGAGGGGAACATCATGGCATTCTGTGAACCACAGCTCGACCTCTGACCTCTCGGGATCACACAAAGAAAGCGAAACACAGCCACACACACACATACTAACTCAGATACCTACACATACAGATATACGTCCACTCTCAGCCAGCCAGCTGTCCTCACCGAAAGAGTGTCCCACACAGACACACAGAGGAGGTGAGAGTGATAGACCGACAGGCCGACAGCGACGTTTTGTTAAGATCCGAGAGAGTGACTCAGGAATTCGCTCCAAGTTTTTCAAACCCACGTGTCACCCAGCAGGGAAACCAACACAACACAGCAGAACCTTATTTTCAACTTTTAAACAAGTTTATCTCACTGTTACGTCAACATTTAGGTGGAAAGGACCCAGTTGGGAATGAGAAGAAAACAGACACAGTTTAAAGAAACATGCTGAAAATCCCATTTTTCCTTCCATCATTCTGTGAGGATGTTTTTTTTCGTTTGTTTGTTTTTTGTTTTTCTGACACAAAGATTTTAAAACTGATTAGGATATTTTGACCCCCACCCAAAAAAAAAGGAAAAAAAAAAACACCCACACATTACCCCTCCAGAAAAAGATGAAAACATAAATTTAAAGGAAAATATAATAAGATAAAACTGCATAAAAAATGAGTAATTAATATGAAATATATAAACACAATGACGTTGGAGTGAACAACCTGTTCCTCACACACACCTGTTGGACGGTGTTGTCCAGGCGGGTCTAAAACTAACAGCAATGCATCTTTAACTTAAACATAATTAAACTGAATTTTGACTCAATCAGCTGAAATTGTTGCTGCTTTTTTGCTTCTTGCTTTTTGGAACATTATCAGCATTAAACAGTTCACAATAATCTTTTTGTATTTCATTAAAGGTACAATATGAAAGAATTTTACAGTGAAATACTCACACAACAGTCTAATGTCCCACCGATGTTGAAAATAAAGTCACATTGTAACAGATGTGGATCTCAGCCGGTTGGATTGTCGCTTGTTTCTGTCATTTTAAAAATGCTGGTCTACATCGGAACCATTATTTACACGTCTGGACTTCCTGGTTCCATAACGAATCACATGTGAGTCTGCAAGGTTGCCAAGTCTTCAACACAAGCAGCTGGAATTCCACAACGACCAGCAGCACAAAGTAAGAAACCACCACATCCTTCTGACTGATCAGCTGAGCTGCATGTGATGAGGTGTTCAAACGCACTTAGAAAAACTCAACGCTGAACAAATAGACTTTCAGACATTCCCAAAAACTGAACAAATACAAGAGACATAAAACAAGAATTTTTCTACATGAACTTTGGGACTCAGATGCAAAATTCCCTTCAGTTTATTAGCAAAATGTGTCTATTTTAATACAATTATGACACACAAAGCTGGGTGAATTAAACACAACATACTGCACAGTATTCTTCTGAAGACGAGTATAGAAATGTCTCTCTTGCTTCTGTTGAACAAACCCTGAGATGTAGAAGCTTCGTCTGTCATCACACTGGACATAAAGTTGAATTTCAATACTGATTTCAAGAAAACCCTTAAAGATAAAATGACAGAATGTTCTCAGGTGTGATAGTAATTCCTCTCAGCTGACACTCACGTCCTACAGGAATTGTGCAGTTGTTCAGTCTTTAGTTTGTTTTGGGTTATGTAATGTCTGATAGGGTTAGGTAGATGATGGTTATAAGCATTGTGCTGTAACACCTGATTCGACCCCCCCCCCCCCCCCCCCCCCCCCCCCCCCTCCGAACAGGACAGACCTCCAGATGTCCTGAATCAAAGAGTCAACGGTCATACTTACACTGCAGTCATAACGTATTGTCCTCTGAATGCCATCAGAATGAATGGTGGCTACAATTAAAGGACAAAAGAAGATTAAAAGAGGAGTAGTAAGAAGAAGAACAGAGAAGGAGAAAAGCAGGTGGGGGGGCAAGAAAAAAGAGGTAAAGAGGAGCAAAGCAGCAGCTGTCAGGTGTCAGGAGTCACAAAAGACCATCTGTCTATCGAGTGCCATCTCCACTCTCACACACACACACACTACACTAAACTTACTTTATAATTTACATGCCCACTTGTTTCTTATTTATCAGATTTATTCTAAAATGAACTCTTTTATTTTTACTCAGTATCTGTAACTCGGTTATTGACAGTGAAATTCA
The DNA here is from genome assembly GCA_006937955.1 of Pachypanchax playfairii. Lineage (NCBI taxonomy): Eukaryota > Metazoa > Chordata > Actinopteri > Cyprinodontiformes > Aplocheilidae > Pachypanchax > Pachypanchax playfairii. Next base: position 537,571 of record SSNP01000035.1, read on the forward strand.
AACCCAGCAGGTTTTGTCCCCTGACAGAGTCTCACTGACAGTCCAGAACAAGTGCAGGAGACGCCATCATGATGTCACAACAGGTAACAGAGTCCACTTTGATTGTGTTTGTGTGCATTACTCCTCTTCTGAACTCGAGTGCCTCTGCTAGAAAGACTTGTGTGTGCACACACACTGTGCTGACCTCTGACCCTTCACCTCATACAATCTCTCTCTGGGGAGTTTTTAAGAGTGTTAGGAGCGCTGGGACGACACATGTTAAATACTTCACACATGCTGCAGCCGTGCTCGCTGGGTTGTGAGATGGAAGAGGATGCATGCTCATCTCTAAACACACTTTTCAATCACATCTTTCCTCTTAGATGTTCAAGAACTCTGGAGAAATTTCCATTCACAGCAGAAACAAAGTGTATATAATCAGGGGTGCACATAAGTGGTCCGCAGGTTCGCATACACTGTCAAAATATAAAATGCGCACCAGATGAAAAGTTGCAACACGCGTTTGCGTACTTAACATTGATTTGGCTGAGCTGCGTGAATTTTTAGGTTAATCAGAGGCGGTTCATTGTCAAATAAATGAAGAATCCCGTTGACTTCTTTTGTTTGACTGATATGTTTCTCAGCCAGAGCGCCGAAGTTCCAGCTGATCAGCTGATGCTGCGTCTCTCTCTGTCTCTGTGTATCAGTTTGCCAGTGTGACGGATTTTCAGTCAGTCAGATCAGTGCAGCTGACTGCAGGATTCTACATCGCGTCAAAACTGAAAAAATTCACTGAATAAGACAAATAGATCATCGTGGCACAGACGTGTATAACCACCTTTTTGTGCTATAAAATACAGAAAACCACCTGTTTTAATCAACAGTATCAGCGTATTTGTCTGTGATCCGCGCCATTTTGAATGCGCGCAAAGCACTATGGGATATGCAGTCAATGCCCCATAACTGTCCAGTGTATCTTTTTATCTGACTGCATCACATTACAAACATCCTCATCATTTCAAAACAAAAAACAGTTACAGTAAATGACAGAAGCTCCAACAGCTGACTAATAAATTTCAACACCAAACTGTTAAATGTAGATTAAAGTGAACAATCAAACCTGTAAACAATCCAACCTGAACGCTGAAGGTTTTTTTTTTTACCAGTATTTTTATATTTTACTGGTTTCTCTTGATTTTTTCAACAATTAAAGGATTTTTATTGAAACAAATATAGAGCCAGGTAAAGTAAACAGACTGAATTTGAAGCTTGATGAAACCAAAAACAAAGCAGAGGAGCTCGGAAGAGACACAGCGAGACACATTTAAAAATGTGAGGACCAAGCAACAACCCTAGGTTCTCTTCTGAGAACCAGGCCAAAAGTATCATGTGCACCCCTGTATATAGTGTATTTTTAACACAGTTTGTATCCTACAGCTCACTTCAGAAACATTTGGAAACCAGATGGAACAGTGATAAAAAACTTTGCATTAAAATTTGACTCTCCAAACATGAAATCTTCATTTTCAGAAGACATCTTTCCACACATCAGATCAGAACTTCATGATAGTGATCAGAAGTTTTTTAAACCAGAGACATTAAAATACACTGTCTTCTTCCACAACAAGGTGCATTCTCATGACAGTCTGTGAATTTTACTGCAGATTTAATCTAATTAACCACATAACAAACCAGAATTTATCACAATTTAAATAGCAGAAAAATGTCTGATGAATAGAAAGGTGCTGCACTTGTGTTGTGTTTTTCTGGGCAGTTCCAACGTCGTATGGATTTCCCTCATCTTTTTTTCTCCTTCCTGAAACAAATCTTTTTTCAATTCTCCATAACCCCCCCCCCCATTTCTCCTTCCTTCCCAAGTAGACAGAGGGCGGATGCTGGCAAACACTTCCTCCCTCCACGAAGTTACTTCCTGGCACTGGAAGTTCATTTCCTGTTTTAAGATACTACAAAAGCTCGGAAAGCATTCCTCTGGAATTTCTCTCTCACACACACACAGATTCAGACTCTCGAGGTTTAAACCTTACAGTTCCAAACGAAAACAATGATTGGTGTTTTCTGAATCGAGGATATAAAGATCAACTTTCCATCAGCATTTGTGCTGCCAGATACTGGATTGTTGTTCCTGTGACTGAAGGTATTAGCTGGTGATGCTGTCATGCTGCAGGAATCTGGAATGGATCTGATGCCTGATGGCACTGATAAGAATCTAAAGATTGGAAACTTTTCAACAGTGTTTAATATGACAGGAAGACGTGTGCTGATTTACATCTAAAGCTACTGATTAGGTTTTTGTTTTTATTTTTTGTTGTTTACATGTTTTTGGCTGAAAGTCCTCTCTTAGTTATCTCAGTTATTTTTCATCTGCATGACTTTTTTCCACTTAAAAAATTAATCTGTGAATGATGAGAAACATTTTCCCTTTAAATGTAGAGAAAGAAGGAAGATAAGAAACGTAGGAATGAAAAATAAAGAGTCCTTAGCGGGAAACAGGCACGGTTTCCTGTAATGTCAACGCCACAAGCCAGCACAGAGGAGGTACCAAGCATGTACACACACGAGCACAAACACACACACAGAGTGCTGTTAATCAGTAGCACTGTTATCTGGACTCACAGGAGGGAAGTGTTTATATTTGTCTAAAAGGCTGGACCACCACACAGAGCTGAAAATGACACAAAAGCATAATCAATCAGCACAAACACCCAAAAGCAGGTTGAAACACATCATCTTAAAATGTGCAGCTTATTTATTTTGTAGGTAAAATATTAAAAACTAGTCCTGAGTTCATGCAACTGTTCTGATTTGATTCTAAACTGTGTGAATCAGAGACACCGCTTCTCCTGCAGGAAATACTATTCTGTGTCATTGTTATGACTAGGGGTGAGGCATCAAATCTCCAAGCAGGTCTTCCTTAGTTTTGGCTTCATCGATGTGTAAAACTGGTAAAGATCAAAATGGTGTGAATTCACAAGTGTGGAAAAGGTCATTCTTCATATCCTGTTTTTAACACGATTGTACAATAGAATGTTGAAAACACTACAGATTCTTTTCTTTTGTTGACGAGGTTATTATTTTTTAAAGACTATTATTCACTTTTGACATTTAATTGAATGAGAACGTGTGCCCAAACTTGACAGGTAGTTTTTTGGGGGATTTTTTTGTAAAAAAACAGATGAAAATGCAGAATCTTGATATAAAAAAACACAAAATTTCATTCATAAAGCTAATTTTAAAAATGCTGGTTAAGCCAGAAATTCTGATGTCTGAAGCAGCTTAGTTGTTGTGTTATTAGCATTTCAGAGATATTCCTAATAATTAGACAAAGGTTTGGAATTGATCTGTTTTATAGATAAAATTCTGTTATTTTATACTGTAAAAACTGCACGTAAAGTCAGATGTTGTGACAACCAGGTCACTTCCATGTCAACACATGTGGACAGTGACTAACGTATTGAACATTTTTCCATTCAGTTTAATGTGATAAATTGAGACGGTACCAATTTACAACTAAAGTAACCTCAGGGCAGTTTATTGAAAAGTCCATCCAGTAACATGTCAGAATCTTATTCTGGAGAGAACTGAGTTTATTCAGAGTTTATATTCACAATCTGAAAAGATAATCTGAGAGGAACCACATCATATAGTGGGCTCTGTTTAGTGTTTTTATTTTTTTTTACTTGTACGGCTGCTGGTGTGTTTGTTCATTGTTGGTTCCACCTCCTCTCTCCCATCTGCCGCTGCTCATTAGCATGGAAACAGGACCAGGAGCGTTTTCACACATACACACACTGGCCATTAATCAACAAGTCAGACCAGGGTCCATTCCCACACATACACCCCACTCACACAAAAACAAAGACAATACTCACACAGACTCAGCGCTTAATCACCCAAATATCCCACAGAACACTTTACTTGATCTCCATCACTCCTCTTTTCTCAGCAGATCAGACCTGGCAACCCAAATTTTGTCCATCAGATCTGCCAACCAGTGACGTCTCAATTACATTTTCCATTAAGTGACGACTGCTCCCTCGTGGAGTGAACACAGGAAGACTTGTTCCCATCAGCTGTTTTCTCTTTTGTCTTCATGGGTTGAACTGGCAAGGTATGATTGTGGGAATTTGCTGTCTAATTTGTCTGGCCATCATGAATGGCCACATTGAAGAAAAGCGTGTATTCCCATGAAATAACAACGTAAGTGCGAGCAGTATGTAAAGGAAAACAAGCCAGCTGGGCTGCTGAGAGAAATGACATCAATCGCGGGATAAAGAAATGTTATTTTATCCAGAACGTGAGACATTAACAAATAAATTTAGGATTTTTTTTTTTTTTGCTTTGCTTTATTTTATTTATTTTTTTTGTAAAATGAAACTAGATATTAAAGATTTCATAAACAAATAAGCAAAACTGTGTCCAAAAATAAATAAAATCAGTTTAAAATGCAGTTACCTGCATTTTAAAATGTTCAGCAATTAAATTGGAGAAATTGCAACAAATTTTCACAATACTTAACACTATTTCATAAATGTGACAACATGTAGCAACAAATTTAAAATACAAATGAAAAAAGCAATTCAAAGTTGAAAAAGTTTCTATAAAACAAAAGCTGATTTACTTCAGGCAGAAAAAAAAAAACTTTTGAAAATTGACACTTTCCATTCTTTTTTTATTATGTTTTTGTTTCATTTTCTGGAACATGTCAAGTTTGTGTTTGGTAAATGTGCATTTTTGTTCTTCTTTAATGTTTTGAACCTCAAAGCTATTGCTATTTCTTGTGTTACGAGAAAAAATGTCTTTCAAACAAAAATCAGTTTCAGATTTCACCACCGTCACTTGCATTATTATAATGAAATGAGAGTTTTGACTAGAAGAATAATGAGAATAAACTTGACTTAAAAATAATATATTTTGAACAAATCCACAGGTTTAAACAGAATTCCTTACACTTTTGCTTGATCTGATGCCAAAAAGGCTTATCATGCTTGTTGTGTAACAATTTAGCAAATGAAACCATTAATATAAATCTATTACTCCCACGTGACACACCTTTGTGTTTTTCTGAAAGAATCCTTGATGTGCATTTCATCCTTTTCATTTAAAGTCATTTATCACTTACATGTATTGTAGAAATCATAATTTAAAGACTTGTGACAGAATGTTTAAAGGGAACATCGAGTGTTTGGAGGGTTAAAAAGAAATCCGACCACAAAAGCCGGGTGCAAAGCTGTGACGAGCCTGCTGTGCTGTGAACGAGTGAACAAAGAAAGAAGCATCATTCTTTCTAAAGCAGGTAAAGCTGCTGTCTCTTCTCACCTGCTGCTAAAGAGTCAAACACAATTCAAACTCATCAGCAAGTGATACAGAGACATCTGCTGTCTCTCCATCTCTCTGTTCCTCCTCTGTGTCCTCTGTCACAACATCTGCTTCCTCTGCTGCTCTTTCCCATCACGCAAGTGGGCGTGTCCTTTGTGATGCCCCCCCTACACCCGACCCTCCACCATCCTCATTGTTCTAGCCAATCATTGTCCTCGCCAAGCTGTTCCCACGATGCACCAGTAATGACCAGAAGGTGCTGATGCGAGCCGGTGTCTCTGAAGGAATGACTCTGTCTTTACAACCGCTTTAACCCCCAGGGAGATTTGACAATAAGCAAAATACAAACAAAAACATTTCAATCACAGACAACAGGGCAACATGGTTGATTTTAATGGCTCCTGACCTCCAACCACACCCCAAACCTGTAACTTAAAAAGAAAATGTACAACTGTAAGAAAGGGCGGGGAGGGAAAATTACATTGGGGGAATATTAAGAGTCACAGAGAGACAATCATGAAAGAGGGGGTGAAAGAAAGAGATGGAGCTCTGGGAAAAGATCAGAGCTCGGTCCCTGGGGAGCTGCAACAGATGAAGTAACTGAATAAGCTGTCTGTCATTGTGTGACTTGGGCTGCTGTGGTCACTTCATTTGTTCAAACTCAACAATGAAGAGTGGCTGAGAGAGAAATCTCTGTTTTCCCATAAGATTTAGCCCAAAAATCTCTAGTCAGTGATGCTCTGTGTCCAGGGGAATTTGTTCTGATGACAGTTCTAATCAACAGAGCGAAGAGACAGAAAGTTAATGAGCTCCTGTTTGGATTCAGCAAACAGACAGATACATGGAAAAGAAATGACAAGTAACATTTGCTGAATCAGCATTTTTTTGTAGGGGGTGTGTTTACTTTCAGTTCAAACATACTTAATTAATTTGTGAAGGGAAATTAGATGTCGTAGTGAGTCAGTGTTTCTTCAGAGAGTCATTCTAGAGAGTTCTAGCTGTGGAGGAATGTCCTGTTGTCTGTGTTGGATCTGAAGGAGGATGATGAGGGTTTTCCATCATGTTCTTCATCCTCCTTTGGACAATCAACTCAAGAGACTCCAGTTCAGTCTCCAGAACAGAACCAGCCCTCCTTATCAATCTGTTCAGCCTCTTCGAGTCACCTGCTCTGATGCTCCGCCCCCAACAGATGCAAAAATGATCACACTCCCCTCAACAGACTTATAAAGATCTTAAACATCTTGTTGCGAATGTTGAATGACCTGAGCTTCCTCAAAAAGTCCAGTCTGTGGCAGGCAGTCCAGGTGAGTGTGGAGGACTCCACCTGTGTCTTCTGGAGTCTTTTACACAGTGAAACAGGATGAATTGTGTTAAAAGCACTGAAGAAATCAAAAATCATGATCCTCCTGCTTTCTCCAGATGACGGTGGGTTTGTTGAAGCAGGCGTATGATGGTGTCTTCACCTCCAACCCCACTGTGATAAACAAACTACAGTGGGTCCTTAAAGATGTTTATTTGCTAATTTAAGTGGACCAATATGAGTCTCTCCAAGACTTTCATGATGTGGGATGTTAGGGCAACAGGCCTGTAGTCCTTAGGGACCAATGGATGAGATGTATTTGGTACTGGAACAAGGCAGGATGTTTTCCATAGAACTGGTACTTTCTCCTGGGTGATGCTGAGGTTGAAGATAGGCTGCAGAATCCCACATAGCTGATCTGCACAAGCCTTTAGGACACTAGGGCTAATGCCATCTGGACCAGCTTGTTCCTGTTCAATCTCTCCAGCTGCTTCTTCACCTGACTGTTAGATACAGACAGGCAGGAGGTGGAGTCGACAGGGACACCAGCTTCTTCTGATGGTGTTAAAGATGACGGAACAGCACCAGAGACAAAATCCATGACTAAGGTAGAAGGTGAGACAGTTGAGGTGTGACAGGGAAGCTGTGGATGAAGACAGGGTGGGAGGTCTGTTTGTCTTGCTGCAGGAGAGGAAGATGTTATGCTCACTGGCTAAAAGCGTAAAAGCAGCTAATTAATCTGTTTTAGAAGAACTAGAGACGATTTCTTCATTGAAAAATGGGCAAAAGTAAGAACTTTGTGCATTTTTTGATGGTAAAGATGTTTGTGCTTTACTCCCGACTGGATTTGCAAGAGCTTGATTGAGCATGTTTTTATTATGAAAATAAACAATAGAGGACAGAGTGAAATAGATTCATGCTCGATAGACTCAATCACTTCAGCCAATGGATGACCAGTTTCAGACAAACCTTCATCCCAGTGCTTTTTCACAAGTATGTGCATTTAATTAAGGTGACAATAAAGCAACAAAAGGAGAACAAGTTTGAGCTTTTTGAACTTCTTCACTTGTAACCATACATTTTCTCTCACTTTCTTATGCATGCACACTTATATCCATGTTTAATCTTAGAAACAGTGACACACACCTCAGTTTTATAAAAGATCTGCAACAGGAGAGGAGAGTGGAGAGTGTGAATGGATGGACTAATCAGATTATGGCAGAGACACACTTAAACAGGCTGTTTTCTGGATTAGGCACGGTCCTGCCTACACCCTGTCACAATGAAAAGTGTATGAGTGGAGATCAGGAGGCAGAGTGTCACAAAACACTCAGAGTTTGTGAATGTTTATGAATTCATATGCATTTTATTATTTGAGTTATTTTGCAACAGCTGGTCCAAATCTGATCCTATGAATGTTTGATGGTTTACCATCTTGACAAGGGTCTGGACTAATGTATAAGCAAAAAAGAATAAAGCCTGTGTGAATATAGGAGTGATTACATAAACCTTTCTTGTATGTAAGCATGAAGAAGTTTCTATTTCCCCCTCAGAAGTTCAAAGAGTTTTTTTCTTTATGTGCAGCAGAGCAGCATATGGCGGCCAGTGACCAGGGCTTTGTCTGACTATTGACACCAGAGAGATGCTGAGAGGGAGGACGCGAGTGTGTGCGAGTGTTCGGGGGCCGGAGGACAGCCTAACGACAACAAAGGACCAGCTTTAAGCCTGTCTCCTGTGATTTTCCAACTCAGCGAAAAACTATTGTGGCACTGAAAAAAAGTTAAGTTAAAAAGCTTAGCATGGTATGTGCTAACAACTGCCTGCCACTTGTATAATACAAGCATAATGTTTTGAGCAGCCACAGTTGCAGTCTTTGGACGCGCAATCGTCACTGTGTCTGCAGCCTCTGAGGCCGCTCACTGCTTCAATGTGCTGAACTTTAAAGATGTAACATATACTTTAGTGACACACAGGGGTTTTCAAAACTTGTGGATCTGTGATTCAAAGTTAAGTTTCAGAGGTAGAGCTGATCTTTAAAAACCAAAACTGATACATTCTTCTAAACATGTGATTTCAGAAGGATTTCTAAACAGGTTCCTCACAGCTTCTAAAACAATTTTCTGATGGATTTCTCCAATCAGCCATCTACATGTTGAAAATTCAAATAATAATAAAAAATTAGACAGAAACTACACAAAAACACCATATGAGTTAGCAATTATGCCCATAAACAATAAAAGTCCAAAGTGACTTTATATCACAAACAATTAATAACATTTAATAATTATTTACTTCACTTTGTCTTAATGTGTAGTTTTAGAAAACCCATAATGCAAACCGAAGGTAGAAAAATTAAGTAAAATAAGTAATACAAAAATCCAAAAACCCATTGTGTGAAACTGCAACGATCCAAACAAAAAGCAAAAAGTATGACAGTGAAAGTTTTCATTATCAAAAACAATGTAATTATTTTAATTAAAAAGCAAAATATTTTAGATAAAAAGCAAAATATCTTCAGAAAGGTTACTGAAGCTCGTTTGTGAAGCATTTAGAGTGACATTTCAGATCATTAGAAGTTTATGAGTATATTTAATCTTGTGTTGATATCTGTATGAACGACCTCAGTTTGAGGAAACTGAAATTAATTGTGATCAGATGTACTCGCTATAGACTTGTCAAAGTGGGCCAAGATCAAGCAAACACAAACTTCAACTGGTTTGTGTGAAACAATATTTTATTAACCTTTATGTCACAGTCCATTTTACCCTGTTTATTCAGAAGTGCCCCAGGCTGTACAGGAAGTGCTACAGCTAGCGTCTCCTACTTGAGCTACTGTTCAAACAGCTTTCTACAATTTTTCAATATAATTGTTATATCCACAGAAAATTCAATACTTTCAATGTATGGGAGTGTCATTGTGTTGTGTTCTTATGACCTGAACCTAGGAGATTATGTTTTCACTGCAGGTAGTTTAGTTTTTTTATTTATCTGTAGTGTTTTGAACATATAGTTAGAGAGATCTGGAACACAACCATTGTAGAAATATAGTTTTGCATGAGTTAATAATGACATCAAAGTTATTCTGAATGCTAACTGTGTGTTTTCACAGTCAAGGTATTTAATGATATTGATCAAATCCGTGTAGTATTAGATTTAAATCAGATTAGAGGGAAAATTAGCTGCTTGGTAGAGATCAGAATTCTCTGAAGGGGTTAAAATGTTTATTTTAATCTAACCAGGCTGACTGTTACCCCTTTGTACATGCGTGTTTGTGTGTGCGTGTGTGCAATGGAACACCTAATACAATCTTTCTAACTGTCATGATCATGATGATCATCTGTCATCCAATTTCACTGTCTAGCTTGTATGTGTTTAAATAAGAATGTAAACCAGATGAGTTTCTTTGATGACTACTTCTACGCTCTCAGTGGTCGCAAAATAACACACACACATCCACGCAGAGCAGGGGCAACTGGGACTAAATCCAGACTGGTGGTTTCTATCTTAAGCTATAAATACTCCTCAGCTTAAACAAGATCACACACATGAACTTACGCTCAAATAAAGCGGCTCATAGAAAAAAGATTCATTGGCCAACGCATTAAGACACAGACATACACACATTTGGACTCACACACACGGATCCACACACAGAAATGACTCTGGCCTCAGAGGAGGCTAGCTAAGAGGTCTATGATTACGGGGTGTGTATTTGTCTCATTTAGTGGTTCCACAAGGAGACAGTCTTCTGCTGTGTCAGACAGACACACACACAGAGACACACACATTCATGCAAACACAACTTATACAATCACATAGTGTCAACAAATTTCTGCCTAAATTTGTTCAACAACTTTTTTAGGGGAGCTGTAAATATAAACATGCAGCAAATGACTGTGTTTTTTTTAGTCCTGCTTTGTGATCGTGTGATTTAATGGAGGAAGCTAAATAAAGGCTGTTTATTCAAGTCAATTCTTTTCCTGCTTCAAAAATCTAACTAAAAATAATTCAGCACTAATTATGATAGAGTTCATTCTTTTTTTTTTTTATTTTGGAAAAATATTTGTTTTTCCAGTAATAAAAATGACAGGCTCTGTACATACGACTTTTCTCTTAAATACAACACAGTCACAGTGGTCTCAAGTGCCTAACACATACATGCATACAAACATACTTACATACATACATCATCTGCCAAATAAAAACAATCCAACTTAAATTATTATAACAGGTTTAACAAAACCAAAAATAACAGCACAACAAAATGAAACACAAATAGTTACATAATTAAATTAAAAGCATACATCTTTCTTTAGATAACAAATAGAATAAAAACAAAAGGATCCTAACCAACAGGTGGTTGGGTGATGATGTTCTTGAATTGGCAAAAAGTGGGAAACTGGAGGAGTGGGCAGTGCATACATCGACACCAAACTCAGGCATTACTTCCTCTGTACACACACTCACACACATACACATACATCTTAATAGTGCAATAAGGTCTTGGCAGTTAAGACTTTATAGCTCGGCCTTCTTGGTCAAACAACAGCATAGGTTAAGGGTTCGGGGAGAAAAGACTAACGTCAGCTTTGAGGCGATGCATCATTAATTTGACTGAAATTATGCAGCTGTTTCAAGTTTGATACATAACATTCAAACTAACTCATGATTTAATTCATAATCCCCTTAATTTTTTTTGTTTTTGTTTGATTTCTTTTACCTTTTCTCTTCATTTATTATTAGCACACTAATTCTGATAGTGTTTCTCTGCCCAAAACATTACCCCGTCTATCACAACTTTCAGGGGTCAGAGGCCAGTATGGCCCAACAGAATCCACGTTGGATTGATCTGCAGTCCCTGCTGGAGTTTTCAGTTGATTTTCTGCTGAGAACCAGCTCAGCCAACTCTGTCAGTGCTGTAGAGTTAAAGGTGTTTAGCTGCTGCACAAGCTGTACTATTATTTTTAATGCTTCAGCTCCACGCTCCACTCTACAGCACTGCACAGAGCATAAAATGTTTGAAATCCATGACAGATTTTACACAGCATTGTAAAACCACAGCACATAACAGTACTACAGCAGTACTTTAAAGGTTCACAGTACCCTAACGGTACTACATTGTTCATTCATTCGGCACACCACCGTACAACAAGTATCATCGTTCAACATCCCAGTTGTTGCTCCGCTGCTTATCAGGAGAGAACAGTTCATCCTGTTATGAGCTATAAATCTTCCAGCGCTGCAAGGAGACATTAAATGAGCTCTTCATCAGTTCTCCAGCAGTCTTTGTGTTAGTTGTCAGTCAGTTTCTGTACAAAGTCTGTGTGAGAGCAAGCGCTTTGTTGCAGAGCTTCATCCATAGCACTGAGTCACCAAAAGACCTTCATCCATCGAAGACCAAAAGTGTTCAGATATGACCCGTAGTATTACTGTAGTCCTCAGTCATCACTGAGCAGGCACTGACTCTGCACTGGCTCATCAGCACCTTGGCTCAAAGTCCTCTGGGAACTCCCAGGAAAGAGCAGCAAACAACAGGAGTAAAACCTCCCAGAAACAAACTGAGCTCTACTGCTCAGGGTTGGTCATGTGTGGACTGCCATCAGCCACTAGAAGCTGGTATCATACCTGTAAGACAGAGAAGAAGAAGTCAGTGTTTAATGCATTTCTTTAAAGTTTTCATGGAAGTGTCCATGGATGCAAACTCACCTCTGTAGCGATGATACATTCATCTTTCTGGTCTGAAATGACGTAGACGGACTGGTATTTGGTGTCTGTGGTACACTGGTACTGGCTGTCACTGGCACTGTGATACTCAGCATCACTGCTCGAGTGGAATTTGATGTCACAAGTTGATTGGTACTGAGTATCACTCATTGAGTGACAGTTTAAATCAGTGGATGACTGATGTTTAGCTTCACTGCAGCTTGGTGACTCTGCTGTTAGCTTTTGTTCTGATGCATCACTGTAAAATATAAAACAAAAAGATTCAGAGATGCTACATGTCACACAACTTGGTTTTTTTTATATTTAAGGCGCTAAACAGATATTAAACTTTTTTTTTATTTTTACCTATTCAACATATATTTCTAGTATTGCACTTATTTTTGATGTGTGTACCTGTTTTGTCTCTTTCTGAATCCTTCGTCTGTGTTGGACTCATCCAGGAATTCACATTTGGCCTCTGGCTCATTATGCTCCTTCTCTGTAGATGGTGATAACTCCTCAGGCCGGAGCTCATGAACCAGGTTGTACTCCACACTAGGGTAACGAGCTTTGAAGCCATTCTTCTCTGATCCACTGAGGCTGCCGATTCCACTCAGTCCACCAAGTGACCCAGCAAGATCAGAATGATAATCTGCCTTCTTGTTGGTGTTTTTAATTGAAGTTGTTATCACACCTCCAAGTTCCTTGTCGCTACGGAGACAGTTATTGGTAGTGAGGTTATTCATGGTCTCTTGGCTGTCACTGTGAACACTATCACTGTGGTGACTGTTTTGGCCCAGCAGTTTGACCCGAATATAGACTACCAGCATAGAACAGCTGATCAGGATTACGAGAGCGAGGACGATGCCGGCACACACTGCCATCCAGGGAAATCTGTTGTCATCATCTTGCTCATCTTCAGCATTTCCACTTTCTGATGACAAATACCGCCGATCTGGTCCATCTAGAACTGGCTGGGAACCACGGGGGGCTTCTGGTAGGAGGAACTGACAGTTATGACCACCGTAGCCAGGCACACAGGCACACACATAGCGGCTGCCTCGCTCATGACAGGTGGCCCCATTGTGGCAGGGGTTGTGATGGCAGCGGGTGATGGGGGTGCTGCAGTTTTTCCCAGTATAGCCTGAGAAGAAAGTAGAGTCTTAAAGTCTGAAAAACTGATCCAAAATGAAAGTATAAGTCTATTAAGTGCTGCCATACCTGGAGGGCAAGTACATGTGTAGCCATTCACTCCCTCCTGACAAGTTCCACCATTCTGACATGGAAAGAGTTGACAGTATCCCGAAAAATTACTGTTGACCTCACAATTTGGACCTGAAAATCCCTCAGGACACTCACACAGGTAGGAGTTCACCAGATCCACACACTCTGCACCTGCAGAGAAGAGCAGCATTGAGATAAATGAAACATCTCACACTTTATTTTACAGGTAGATATATTAAAGAAGACCACGTACCGTTTAAACATGGATTTGAGGTGCAGTGGTCAATTTTCTTCTCACAGTTGAAACCAGCATATCCCATGGGACACTGACAGAAGTAGCCACCTTCAGGGTTGTCCACACAACGTCCACTGTTGAGACAAGGCCCATCTGCGCATGAATTGGCGCTTAACTCACAGTTGTTGCCATAGAAACCAGGTGGACAGGTGCAGGTGTAGCCATTATCGTTATCCTGTATTAACAACAGTAGGGGTTATACACAAGTTTGTTGCCACGGTGACACTTAAAACTCTCTGTTTCCTGTGATACTCACAACGCAGCTGCCTCCATTGCGACAGGGATTTCCAGAACATTCATTGACTTGGATCTCACAGTTAGCACCTGTGTATCCCGGAGGACAGGAGCAAGTGTAGCTCCCTTGTCCGGTGTTGGTGCAGGTGGCTCCATTTAGACAGGGCTTGTGGTGTGTACAGTAGTTCAGATCTGGAAGGAAAACATTTATAAGCCAAATTGGATCAACTATGAATCAAACATCCTAAGAGGTGCTCAGTCCTGCAGTAAATCCATAAGCATAAAAACTCACCTTGGTTGCAGAAGAGCCCCCCCCACCCCTCCTGGCAGTTACACTGCCAAGGCTGTTGGCAGGTGCCATGTAGGCAGCCAGGGTAACGGATGCAGTCATCACAGTAACGCCCACTGAACCCCACGCGACACCTGCGAACAAAACGTTTCAGTTAATAAAAGAAAGAAGGTGAAACATGAGACTTTTGGTCGTTACGTTTATTTATGAATCCTAGACTCAAACAGGTGGTTTTTAAAACTTACTTGCACTCTCCTGGTTTATCACAGTACCCATGTTCTTCATCACATCCAGGAAGGCATATTGCTGTGAGAAAAAGACAAATAAATGTAAGTGTTGACAATTTTAAGATGTTTGTTTTTCATCAGTCTCTTATTGATAATATCTTCTATTTGCCGTCTGCTTGTCTGATGCCTCTCTGTCAATCAAATATACTGCTTTTCCATCCCTCTGCTCTTCTATATATAGTTTTATAATCTGTATGAGATAATCAGACCTGTTTTTGAAAAGCCAAACTTGAGCAGTTTTGGTCACCAAAGAGAAGAAGAAGAAAAAAAGCTATATGTTTTAACATGGTTACTCTACAACACAAAGCCTCCTTTCTCCCCTTGACTAAGGGTCAGAAGTCTCCTTTTTCTCCCCTTGCCTCTCTCCTCTTCTTTTTCCTCCCTTTGGTCCTCCATCCACCTATCCCCTCCCCTTCTCCTCATCTCTTCTTCTTCTTCTCTTCTCCCTCCTCATTCCCTCCTACTCCTCCTCTTCCCCCACCAGGGCCAGCTGGTCTGTGAGGAGCTAACCACCAGACAGCTGCTCCATTGTCTCCTCTCACTGAGCAGCTGCCCCCTCCACAACAATACACAACCCCACTCGGCCAATCACCAGCCCGAGCCACAACAATACGGGACCCCCACTTGGCCAATCGGGGAGGAGGTTTGGGGCGAAGAGGCCCCAGTGGTCTAATGGAAGGCACGCGGCGTGTGAATTACTGAGGAGCCACTGCAGCTCATTAGAATGGAGGCCTCTGGTGCTATGGGATAACTAACTGATGCCTGTTGCACACGGGCCCCACATTATGAAGTGGAAAAAGTCTCTAACAATAAAAGGAGGCAAATGACTGTAGAGGAAATTAACTTTGAAAAGTAGTTGTATTAATTGTGCAGAAAGCAAAACCTCTCTGAGCCTGTAGTTTTGTTGATAAAATAATTTCCTGAAGATGATTGTGATCTCCATATCAAACAAAAATATGGTGTTATTATTGCATTAATCAGTATTTTGAGATTGAAGGCTTTTTGTAAACATGAGCATCAACTGCTAATCACTGTGTCTCTCCTTTACATGACAAGCAGCTGTCCCAAATACTAACTACAACGTTGACACTAAACTGAAAAAGCATCCCTTCCTTTTACAGCTTTTCCTTAAGTTGTTCCATACAGATGTAATGACTGTGTGTTGATCAATAATCAATCCCACTCACGCTCAGTGCAATATTGGCCCTTCCAGCCAGAACTGCATATTATCTCTCCTCGCTCGCCGCAGGTAAAGTGTCCAAAAGCATCATCTCTGGGTCGGCAGAAAACAGAGCAGCCATCACCGTAGTAGTGCTCGTCACACAGGAAGCGGTAGGAGAAACGTAGTTCCGTCCTTCCAGCTGTTTGCATGTCCTTGGTCCATTCGTCTCCCACAGTGAGATGACGCTGAGTGGTGATCCTGCTGATCAAACGCTCTGGGTTGTCTGTAAAAGGAAACCAAAACGGGTTATCGTTCATTTCTCGTCACTGTTTTGGTTTAAAGCAAACACATTGTTACTGTCACAAGTCATCAGCTTGTGAACAATTTTTATAGCTAAAGATAATTGATTTTGCTAAACAAAACTTCAGTCTTTAATATATATTTTTACATGATGCTGATATATGGTGCAAATCTAGTTTTGATAATTCCAAGAGAGGATGCGGTAATAAAGCTTCTCTTGTAAGTAGTTTAATATAGAGGGAATTTATATTGCATACACTTCTCACTTTCAATAATGAGGAGGTAATCTCATCTCGTGACCAAATCTGTAAACGTATTCAGATTCAGAAGTTTTTGTCTTTTTAATAATGGACCACATTCTGGCATAAAAAGCATCTTTAGAGCTAAAATACTTTGTGCAATTGCCCTGAAGAATAACTTCATTACACAAGGGATAAAAAAAACACCTCATCTATTTTTAAGGTAACTCCTACTTCTGAAAATAAATAAATTGGCATTTATTGTCAGCAAGAATAAAATATAGAGCCCACATTAAGATCAATGTGTTTTGATAAGGACTGATGACTTAGTTCTAATGGAAAAACATGTTTTTGTAAAAGATAAATAATTAAAATAGCCTATCATTAGCCTTCTTGTCTTTCTTTGAGTTCCACTGTTGCTTTCTCTTGCTGTCACCCACCTGTTGTCAGGTCGTCCAGGGAGTCAGTGTGCAGAGCTTCAATGATCAGTGAAAACGTCCCCTGAGAAGAGACAGAGAGAGTCAACAGCTGCTCAGCTTGGAGGTCCCTCTCCCCCCCTCCTCCCCCTTCCCACTGGAGAAAAGCAGAGGACCATTAGGAGGCCTCGCAATAAACTTCACAGCCTAATTCTCGTGTTGATTAGAGGCTTAATAAGGCCAGGCTACCTGCTCCTTTTCACACCCCTGCTACTATCACACTCTGACACCGCCGTAAAACCAAAACGAGGCGGAATTTCACGCTGCGCTGCCAATGATGTGCCAACTCAGAGGATGTTATATTTCCCACCACGGCTGGTTGGAGAGGAAAATCTTTTTGGTGAACTCCCCCCTCCCTTTCTCTTTCACACACACACACATACAGACTAAGGCACACACGCACACACATATGCACCCTCCTCCCCTCCCTGTTTTATCCCACCAAAGAG
Source organism: Pachypanchax playfairii (assembly GCA_006937955.1). Taxonomy (NCBI): domain Eukaryota; kingdom Metazoa; phylum Chordata; class Actinopteri; order Cyprinodontiformes; family Aplocheilidae; genus Pachypanchax; species Pachypanchax playfairii. Next base: position 554,845 of record SSNP01000035.1, read on the forward strand.
CACTGAAATACTACAATAGCCCCTCTCACACACTGCTGACAAAGACCTTCACAAGTGTTGAGTTTGGAGCATCTGTTAGGTTTTGTATTCTTCAAAGCAAACATATTCCACTGGAATAAGTTATAGGTTTTGCCTGATTTGGAAAAATTCCTTCTACATGAATGACACAAATATCCCAGAAAACAAACTAAAAACTTTTACTCAACATGTTAACGCAGATACATGTTGGATCAACTTTTGTTTTGATTAAAAACTTTATTTAAGGCAATATTTAAAATTACTTACTGGCCACGTGAAGCTGAAGGAAAAACGGATTGGGTTGGTGAAACTATCCGCATTGGTCTCTGGCACCTGGAAAGAGTTGGAGCCGAGGACGGGAGTCACAGCTCCCCCATAGGTGCAGGGGGGCTCAGGGGAGACGCTGGCCTGATAATGTTTCAGACAGACCCGAAAGAAAGTCTTGCACTCGCACTGCTGGTGGCCCTGCGGGTGCGCAGTGCCTCCCGGGCAGCAGTTGGCATTCCCAGCTATCCCCTTCTTGTTTAGAAACTCCTGCAGCTTCAGCTCAAACACGCCGGAGCACAAAACCTACACCAAAAAATCAGTTCGATGCGTTAAGGAAAGATGTGACTTTGAAAATTTAAGCATCGTTCAGGAAAAAAATACAATATATGGGCCTGTGATTCCCAACATTACTAAATATATGCTGGAAAAAGATGTGCGTAAAAACCGCTCCATGATGGAGCTTATATGTATCAGACCTACCTGGCAGGTGAGTAAGGAAAGACTGACAACTGGGAGCAGACACAGACGTCCCATTGTGTTGACAGCCCCACAACAAGCGGTGAAAGCTCCACAGGTCCTCAAATAATCATGGAGAAAGTTTTAAAAGCTCTCCTTTGTGTTACAGTCAAGGTTTGACGCGCAAAGATGAAGTGAAACTTTTCCTGTGGTGCGTCTGTCACCTGTCCCTCTTCCCACCTGTGGCGTTTTTGATAGAAAAAAAGCTTTCAGAGCATAAAGTAAAATCCAGTGGAATGATCCTCTTTCAAGCGTGAATGAAATCCCCGATGGAAATAATAATTCCAACCAGTCGTTATAGAGACAATTCTTGATGGTGTTGTTTGTGTTTCCAGATGATTGGCTTGGATAAGCTAAAACATATCCTAAACACAGAAATCAGGTTTCTCTCCGTTCCTCTTTGTTGCACTTGGTGTATCAGTGCGTTAGTCTGATGGGTTTCTGCACTGCGCAAGGTTTTATACCAGGCCAACAGGCGAAGGGTAATAAGATGCAAATGAGCCTCTCTGCTCTTCTTCTTCCCCTCCCTCCACCACCACCACAAGTCCGCCCCGGGGCCATCACAAAGAAAGAGGAGGGGGAGGAGAGGGTGGGGTCGGGGTGGGGGAATAAAAACTTTTTAAATCCCGCCCCATCCTCGCTTTTTCTCTCAAGACAGACCAAATGGCTAGTGAGCTGTTAAATGTGCAACAACCCATCGCTTCCCCTGACGCCTCCCTCCTACACAACACGGGGCCCGTTTACATTCCGATAAATTCTTTTTCCAAACCCTCAACTGCACCAGGAGATTTGCGCGCAGCAGCCAGTCTGATGGTGGCTTCTTATATCTGAGGTTATTATGGTAACGTCTTGGCTGACCTGCTCCTAGCATGGCCAGCCGGCCAGCCAGCCGTTCCAACTCCGCTAACGACCATCTGCTCAGTTGCATTCCTATGGTGTTCCCCCTGCCGGATTTTTTTTTCTTCCATATTCACACCCCCTAAACAAGTCGATCTGCTCATGTTATATACCTTATTTATATCCTGATCGTTGTACCTGTAGTTCCAAGTGCGCATCATTTCAGAGGGCTGTGTTTATAGAAAATAAAAATGGGTGTATGCTGTTTCCAAATGCTCCACACAAAACAACCAGCTATCATGCCAGGTGCGTGTCTTCATCATGCCTTTACAGATTATTTTGAACTGATTTGGTGTGATTGTTTTCTAATATCTTACACATCAAGCTGCGCGCCAAGAGACGCATCGCACATGGATCAGTAGTCTCTGCATATCTTTATTTCTCTATAAGTTAGACCGCTCTTCGGTAGAGGCAGTAATAAAAAAAAGGACTTGGTGGTGTGTCACTCGCGTGGCTGTCATTAAGGGACTTTGTGAGCAGCGGGAGGGGGATGAAGATGAGGAGGAGGAGGGCACTCGTGGAGGGAGTAAACTTTTTTCTCTTTGTGCTTTCAGCTGTATGGTAATGGGGTCGGCAGCACCTGCTCTCCCACAATAATACAACACCAGACACACACACACGCACACATACGGATAGGAGGTGGTTGCATAAACAGTAATCTTATCATGATTATGATTGTTAAAATTTTCAACTTTAATTATGAGAATAAATAAAATACTTTAAAAGTATCTAAAACTCATAGGCTGAGTTGACCAGCTGATGAAAATCACTATATTTGTTTAGACTGGCTTCTGTCCGCGGAATGGACACTTGTTGTCATTCTGGTTGGAAATCCTTCAGTTCGATTCTGCTGCTGCTTCTTTCAGAGAGAGAGAGAGAGAGAGAGAGAGAGAGAGAGCTAAAAATCACTTTAATATTTCAGAAATATCTGCTACATTTGTATTATGCACTAACAGTATTTCGTGTAATAATTACATTTCTATAAAAAAAGAATTGAAGCGCCACAAAGAGAGTTGCTGATTGGTCAGAGACCTTAATTGGTGTTTTGGTGCTACTCTTGTCAATCAGCTGCAGCCTTAACCGCAGAGATCCAGAGAGGGCCTCCGCTCCGAATTATTTATTTATTAACGTGTTGGCACAGCAGTAGATCTCACTGAAGAACAAGTGCACCGCATCAGAGTACTATGCCACTTCTAATGTTTATGCATACCAGCACACACACCAACACAAGTGGAAGGGGGTGTGGGGGGGGGGGCTTAATTAACATCTCCAACTGGAGCTGCCTCCCCTCTGCATTGCATCACTTGTTTTGTGCTGTTGCTGTCCACAAACAAGGCCCTCATTCACAAACCACAACTACCATATGGACAGTTTTCAGCCTGCCATATCAACACATACAGTTCTGATGCTTTACTGCATGGAAGCTGTAGTCCTGCATGAAGCTTGAAGATCCTGCTGCGCTATTCCCCCTGGACCAGTGGGCTGTCTAATGTGGTTGGGTGTCCGTGAAGAAGTGCTGTTTACACCCCTCGTGGTCGAGTGAAAGGCCTTTAACCTTAAGCTTTAACACTATTATCCTTGCCTGCCACATTCATTCCAGATACAGGACGCTACACTGGGATCGTTTCATCTAACCAGCTGATTTCAGCCCCATGTCAAAAATCAGTAACGCTCCTATGTGGCGTGCCGTAAAATCCCTCTCCAGAAGTCTTTTATTTGAGGCTCATCCCAACTTTCAGAGGTCCTGGTGCTCTTTTTCTCCCTGTCTGCATTAGGCCAATATACCATCAGTCACTCATCACCATGACATGGCGCACATTTTCCAATTATGCCAGCAAAGCGTGACTGAAAGGCATGTGAGATGAAAAGTGACCCCTCCTTCGTCCAACATCAAGACGACAATTTTCCCCAAAACATCATTTATGTCCGGAGCTTCTCAAACTCTTAAGAAAACAGCAGAAACTCCTCCCCTCTGATCCCTCTTTGTGTGTGCGTGATACGTGGACGCGCGAAGGGGAGTAAAATTGTTTAACTGAAGGTCGATTGTTTAATTGAAATGCTTTCATATGGCAAGTGTGTGTGTGTGTGAGAGAGACTGCATGCACGCTCGTGTTTGTCAAGGTGTGCGCGCGCCTTGCGCGCGACAACGAGCTCTCTGACGTGCAGCGGAACAACAAAGAAAGAGGTCTCGCGCCCCGCCGCCCATTCATCTCTTTCTCTGGTGAAGTAATTCCCATTGATTCCTATTGAACAACGAGTCGCGAGCCCCTCAGGGGAGAATTTGTGATTTGTGAAGGGTCGCGAGGACAAGACACGCCCCTCCTCAAACCCCAGCCATCTGCTCACCAAACACCACAACACCAACTAACCACCAAATGGCTTGTTTCATCCCTGCAGCTCCATACTGCTTTAATATTTCTGTTTAACATCTCCTGCTTGATCTTGTATTTATGTTTCTCCATCTGTATGTCCTCCTCTGCCTCCTTTATTTCTCTTTCTGGGTGATCCAGTTGAAGCCAAATGCTTCCAGAGCCAAATCACAGTGGTGGCATGCAGGGGTATGAAACGGCCATATGGCCTGTGTGTGTATGCATGTGCCAAGAAATGGATGGATGGCCATCGTGGGAACCTCCACATCATCATCATCACACCAGCTAAACACACTGTCAAACATGGCGTGGAGGCCTTTGCTTATGGTCAGTTTGAAATCAAAGGTTGCAGGGACTCCGGATCTGGACTCTTTCTTTGGTTTCTCACAGGCGCTGCAAGAGTTTAGTATCACTGATGAGTGACGCTGATATTTTATGACTTTTTCACCAACATTGTTCAGCTTGTATCCATATTCTAATCAACACAGACACTGTTTTTAGATACTTCTTGTTATTTTGCAGTTTTCATCCAATCCGTGAGACTTTCTTGTTTTAATTTTATAAGGGCAACAATTCTGGTTTCTAGAAAATTGTCTTTGAGACTGTGGCGGGTTTTTTTCTCACTCATTTTCTGTTTAGTCACACAACCTGATCGTGTATGGTTAAAAAATAAACAAAGTTGACACTTGAAGGACAAAAATACAAAAAGTGTCCAACTTAAAAGAATATAAAATACAGTAGCTGAAATGTGTCTGAAAAAAAAAAAACACATCAAAAACATGAAACAGCGCATGAGAGAAAGGTCATTTTTACGATAGTTGTTCATGCATGTTTATCAAGTTTTTAGCTCAAAGCCTTTTGGGAATCATCCAATAAAAATGCAGTTTTCTATCTTTCAAACTTTTGTATTTTTAAAATAGTTTTACAGTAAGTTCAAAAAGAGGAACCATCTATTTCCATGACTTTTGCTGTTAATTAGAAGCATGAATAGATAGATAGATAGATAGATAGATAGATAGATAGATAGATAGATAGATAGATAGATAGATAGATAGATAGATAGATAGATAGATAGATAGATAGATAGATAGATAGATAGATAGATAGATGATAGATAGAGAGAGAGAGAGAGAGAGAGAGAGAGAGAGAGAGAGAGAGAGAGAGGTAGGCAGGCAGGCAGACAGACAGGTGCAGAGGGGAGTCTCTCTAATGCTGATTATAATGATAAAGGGGGATGTGGCATTATGAATAAGTCTCCCACTGCAACAACAGCTCTGTGATCAGGTTAGAAACTTGAGACGCACCTCACCCGTCTGAGCTACAAAGAACCGAGGCGCCCCTCCCATCTCACCAGTGTAGCGACTTCACACCACCTGTTTAGAATCAGTGTGTGACAATAACTTACACACAAACTAAAGTTCTTCTTTTGTTCTGATCTGGACCTTCAGTAACATTTGTATACAGTTTGATTGTAGTGTGTCTTGAAATTGTGATTTATCATTTAAATTCTAGAATTTCTGTTGTCCTCAGAATATTAAAAACGGGTTTCAACACACTTAACATTTGCTATAGTAATTTACATTTGACACAAGATTACAGACAAATTAAATAAGTAAATAAGTAATTTTTGTGATTTTTGCTTTGATTAACACTCATACATTATTAATTATAAAAAGCCAATAAATCCAATTCAGTGACATCACAACATTTAAAGTTTGATATAATCTTAACACATGTTAGCAAACATTCAGATGTCCTGTGGGTATAAACAAATCTCACGAGATCTCTGTCCCCGTCGCCCTACAGGAGATCTTGGCCTTTAGTCTGAGAAGCACTGGCCTCCAGCAGCTGCATTAGCCAGGCCAGCTGTCCACAAAAACCCTGGGTCCTGGACGCTGACACCAAGCCTGACCCCAGGGTAGCTACTATCAGGAAACCTGAGGGGATCTGGACAGCGCTTGGTGTGTGTGTGTGTGTGGGTGTGGTGCTCATTCAGCTGAACAACTGTTGAGCTCTTACAGATTTGGGCAGTGGTGTTCTTTGTATAAGTGTGTGCGTGCTTGTATGGCCAGTTCTTAATCTGGGGGTTAACTGCTGATCCAGTACAAATGGGAGGTGTTGGGGGTGGGGTGAAGTGGGGCTGAGGGCAGTCGTTTGCTCCTGGAACATCTGCCTCTGATGCACCCGAGTCAAGCTTTGGTCAGCAGAGAAGAGGAGGGGCTGTCAGAGGGAGGAGAACAGAGAGGAGAAGGAAGAGTCAGGGTGGAGGAAGTAGAAAAGATTTGGCGTGAACAAGCAACAAATCCAAAACAGGAGAAATAAAAATGGGAGAGTGGATTACTGAGTTTAAGTCAGTTCAGAATAAGGATGTAGGACCTTTTTTTTATTTTAAGTGACAGGAAAACATTTGACTATGAACTGTCAAGGGTAAAAAATATATATTTTTAAGTTCCCAAATGTATTATTTAATTTAATTTTCACCAAATAGTCAATAAAAATGAAATAAAAGATATTTATTGTCTTATAATAGGATGTAGCTGCTGCTTTTTAATATTTTCATGAGCTCATTAGATGTTTTTGTAAGACAGAGTGATCATTAATTGCAGCTGTAAAATGAGACAACTATCGTTTAGAAACAGTAAAACATGTGGGATAATTTCTGGATGATATTTAAAATGAGTTCATGAATCAATAAGAATCATGCTGAAAGCTTTTTGAAAGGAATTCTGGTTGTTTGTAAAGCTCGTCCTCCCTCTCCACAGAACATCTGGCTGAGGAACAACAGATGCTGACAGCTGGACTGACTGCCAGCATATGTGCTTTTCTTCATAATAGCCCCGTGTAGACAATAGAATGAACAGGATGGGGTTGCTTTGTGTTGAGAAGGTACACCTAATAGCTTTTGACTCCAGTGAGGAGCCCCCATTCTCTTGGAGAGCAATTAGACCCTTGCTTGTCCTCACCCAGAGAGTTATTATGAGAGCTAACATAAAACCACAATGGTTTATTCTCATTCATGACACTGTTAGAAAGAACATTTGTAATCACAGCTGTACCAGTACAATGAAGACCTATATTTTCTACGTGTATGCAAATTTTTTAGTCTCATGTTTGCAAACTATTTCACAAAGTTGTGGTTCCAGACTGGGCTCCATTCACTGTACAGCAGGCTGAATCCAACTAGCTCTAAATAATATTTCATATAAGTTGTATTATTACTTTTGTCAAATTTAACATCTTGATAGGTGTGTAATTTTATAGTTATAAATGTGTTCTTATTGCTTAAAAAAGCCTTCAGATGTCTTGATACATTATGCTCATACATTATGTTTTATTATCTCTGTACATTGGGATTTTAGCTCTAGATAGCATCAAAACATTCTTCCTATCTAGAGTAAACATTGTAGTTAGGTTATCTGAAGTTATGATTAGTTAATTAATTCCAGGATAAACTTGGTTTAATGCTGATATTCCTTGTCAAGATGTGCATCCTTTAAGATTTTCAAAATTCTCTAAAAAATATATTTGTAGATATTTATAATTGTGTTGTTGCAAATCATTATTCCAATTAATTTTTGACATTATTTTAGTTTCAAAAGAGTTTCAAAACCCTTTTATCAGTTATACTATTTATTTTTATATATAAATTAGATAAAGGTATCAGGAACATGTTTTTATTTTGCTTAGAATGAAACTGTGATTAGTAACAAAGGTAGAAAATTCTCTCCAAGTTATTCAATAACCTACAATGTTCTTTCTGAATAGAAAGAATATCTTTGTGGACATCTGAATGTACTTATGGATGAGAAAACTGCCATAATTTCTCCGAAGAATAACAACATTTGAGATCTCTGAAGCGTGGATTGTGGATAAACCTCTGAGATCTGTGTAAATGTTCATTTTCAACAAGTGAGCACGTGCGCGTTGGTTTGCTACGTAATGACGTCACGTGAAGACCACAGGAAGTAATTTGTCCTGAAGTAAATACGACAGATAAATGCTGCACAAGCACGACAAGCTCATAAAGTAAGTTTTTCTGAACATTACGTTTTATGTTTTTCACAGACTAACCACGTGTTTGTATTTATGTGCTGGAAATGCGGTTGAATGACGGATAGATTGAAGCTAGCAGTTAGCATCTTGTCTCTGATCATTACCCGAAACTTTGTTTCTTGCTATGACAGAAGAAATAATGTGAAACGGAGTTAATGTGAACTGTACAAACACCTGAACAGGAGCACTATCCGTTTGTTTACTACAAGATCGATGGCAATTTGCTGGACTTCAAAGTCTCAAGTCTTCAGGTGTCTCTGCAGCTTTAACTCTCTTGTCTGATAGTCTTGGATGGATCTTAACGTTTTACACTTAAATGAAAGTAAAACCGAAGTCTGACCTCTTGGAATCTGAATACTGCTCCTCCATTAAAAGTGTCAGTGTCTTTGGTGGTAAACAGAACAGTTATTATTTAAGGTTATTGGGAAAACTCAATCCTCATCTCTGCAGAAATGATCATGAAAGAGATGTTGATGCTTTTATTATCTAGGCTAGACAATTGTAACTCTCTTTAAGTTGGATTTGATTATTCTTCACTGCTACATCTGCAGTTGGTGCAGGACGTTTGCTGACTGGCTCAAAGAAGGGAGAGAGATCACATCACGCCGGTTCTTTCCACCCAACACTGGCTTTATGTTGCTTGTTTTTAAGGTCCTGAGTCGTGTAATTTTGCAATTAGCTGCTCTTAGATGTTCTTAAATACAACTTAAAAACCAAAGAAGAACATGCTTTTTTAATAGCTGCACCTAAATTATGAAACATCAACAACAGTTTACCATCTCACATAAGATTTTGCACACGTCTGGGAACTTTTAAATTTAAACCAAAAACTCACTTCTTTTGTTTGGATAAGAGAATTGTGAAAATAATGTTCATATCTCAAATTAATTTCGGATTTTGTTCTAACTTCAGTTTTTACCTTTTAAAACCCCTTTACTGTGGAACAGACCTATTAACACATTAAAAAAAACACCTTAATGCACAATTATATCAAAGCCAAATACATTTAACACTGCTGCTAATTTTTTTTGCTCACTGTTATAAAACTTGTTGTTTCTGCTCTCCAGCAATGGGTGTAAAAGGTCTTCAGAGTTTTATGGAGCGTTGCTGTCCAGAAGCTTGTGTGACAGTGAATCTGAGAGAGATGGCCAGAAAGCACCAGCATGTCCGAACATCCACAGCTGACAGAACCAGTTGAGTTTTGGGGACGTGTGTGTTTCAGAAGGTGTCTGAAGACGGCATCCACTTTGTTACATCAACATTTTTACTCCTGCGCAGGTCCCACTCTGGTTGTGGATGGCATGTCCTGCCTTTGCCACTGGTACTCCTATAAGAACTGGGTGTGTGGAGGGCAGTGGAAGGAGTACGTTGCTGACCTGAAGAAGTGGGTGGAGGCATTCACCTCAGCGGGCATCAGACTGGTCTTTTTCTTTGATGGAGTTGTAGAAGAGCAGAAAAGAAAAGAGTGGGTGAGCACAAACATAAATTAGTTTGAGGAAATGTTTGAACTCTTGTAAAATCAGCATGATTTTGTTTTCCATATTTATAAAGAACAACTCTGTGTTTTCCAGGTAAAGAGACGATGTAGAGTGAACAGAGATGTTTCTAAAGTATTCAGTCACATTAAGGAATATGGAGAACAGCCTGGTAAAGAGCTCTCTTGCTTGCCGTCTGGTCTGGCAACATTCACACCGTTTGCCCTCAGGTAAGCATGTCCAAATATTATTATGATGTAGATGACATGATGTAGAAAATGAAAATTCCTTAATCAAGTTTTTTCTTATTTAAAATAAAATGTTTTATTAGAAAAAGTTTGATTTGTTGTTATTTGGAGGTCGTTGGGTCAGGAAGTGTTCTGCTCTGTACGAGAGGCGGATTATGAGATCGCCAGTTACGCTCGTCAGCATGAGTGCATGGGCATTCTGGGCCAGGACTCAGACTTCATCATATATGACAGGTATGTAAAATTGATCATGTTGTTATACCTGGATGTTAAAAGTACATTTAATGGCTGCAAATTCAAGGGTATGATTGGAATACTGCTTTGGACATTGAAATGGTGGAGGAGTACAAACACCTGGGTGTTCATCTCAACAAGCAACTGGATTGGTCCACAAATACCAATGCTGTAATCACACAAATATACACAAACACTCACACACAGTTATCTATAATTTATAATAATTACACCTCATAAAAACACAAATAATCAGAGAGAGAAATACAGTTCCACCAGATTTACGCTCGTGTGTCAGGATCCTATTTTAGTAACTCCATGAGAGATTCCTCAGTGGATTTTGGTCTCTTTCTCTTGTCTCTTCCTCCTCCTGCACTTATCTGACTGCTTATACATAATGCTTGTTTGCATCTATGATGACACTGAGAATGACTGTTTGATCGGCAGAACTTGAAGCCTGACGAGCTGATTTTGGCTCAAACACATTCAGCTGTGCACGTAAAACCAGTTCTCTTCACATCGTCTCTTCTCCTGAGTTGATTTCTCATTCCACAAGAAAGAAATTTTCGATCTGATTCTTCATTTTCTGCTATATCAATCACGTTGTTGACATCTCCAGTAAATGTGCCTTCCTTAAAATTGTTCAGCGACATTCCATAAATATGAAGATTTTGAGACTTTATTACTATAAATCAGGGTTTATGTGGAAAAGTCTTCACGGAGTGTCTCATTTATGAGATATTAAAGATTTATTTTATTCTCTTCTATTCAGTGCCCCCTACTTATCTGTGGCAAAGCTACAGCTCAGCAGCCTAACCACCATCATGTATGATAGGCAGAGGTTCTGCAGGACCATTGGACTGGCTATTACCCAGCTGCCTCTGCTGGCCTGTCTCATAGGTAACGATGTGGTACCAGAGGAGCACTTGCAGCAAATCAAGAACAGCGCCATGGCAACTTACAGGTATCAGAGATTTTACTTTGGATTTTTGCAGTAAGCCATAATCAGAAATTTTCAACTACTCTGCCATTTAGTTGTGATATTCTAAGATCAAATGTAAACCTGAATGTGATTTAACATCTTTATATTATTTGTTTAAAGGAGAACTTGTGCATCACCATGTTCCGGTCCTCCTCAGGGGCAGCTGGTCCCGGCTGTAGCCCAGTTTGTGAGCTCTTTGTCCCCTGATGGAGATCAAACTGAACTCGTCCCGCAGTCTCTGAATGTATCAGTTCCTCTCAGAGAGTTACTCAAGAAGGGAATCTGTTCCTATTTACTGCCTGGACAGAAAGATTTTGAGCTGGTTGATATTTCTGCTCCTCCTTCTGCCTTTGAGAAACACGTTAGCCCTGAAATATTAAAGGTACGTCTGAAGTAAAATATGTAATTCTGCTGTAAATCCTCTTGCAATATTTTTTACACAAGTACCAGAATGGTTAAATATTTCTACTGTGTGGTTCTCCACAGGCATGTAGAGAGAAACATGTTGCAGCAGAGGGTTTTATGGTTTACAGTGTTGTGTGTGCTGGAGTCACTGAATGCAGCAACTCTCTGGAGGATGAGGAGGACACGGAGTTGCTGCCTCAGGCCCTCGTCTACAAGCCCTGCAGACAACACATCTATGGTTTGCTGCTCGGGAATAAACGTAAGAAAGCAAACAAGAAAATATATATGTAGATATATGCATTCTGGGAACATAAAGCCTCCATATATTAGTACATTTTAGTTAAAGCTAGATTTTCTTCTGTATGTTTTCAGTCAATTCTGTGGATGTTCCAGCAATCAAGGAATGGTTTGTCTATCCTGGAAACCCTCTAAAAGAAGCTGACATGGTTCATCCTGTCTCCATCAGCATCCCATGTACTTTTACATGCTTATACATGCTTATATGAACGTACCGATGCATCAAGATTGTCTTTTAAAAGCTGCCTCGAGTTGTGCTTACAAATTTAAAGACATTCTTATCATTTTAGAACGTGTTTTGCATATTTCTAACATTGAATTCTATTCTGTGTTCATTTTATAGGTGGTGAACCTAGTTTGGATGTGTTGTGGTTTAGTTCTGGTCCTGCGGTTGCTGATCTTCGCCTTACAGTCTTCCTTTCCATTTTTGACTGCCTGGAGTTTTCAGACCTGTATGGAGAGGTTGAAGACTCTCTCTTGGCTGCTCTTTGTCTGGTCACATACATAGTCCTGCAGGTAGTGTCATCTCCCTTAATACCAGACTTGTAATACAATCTGTAACCTTCCAAAAAATGAGTTTGCACGTTATGTTTTTTATTTCATTGTTCAAGTAAAACAGTTTAAATACAGGTAAATGTTACATCTCTTATTATCAGGGTTAGAAATGAGGCCATCTCTGGTTGGGTTAATGTGTATTGTGGGTTTCAGTAGTCGGGTTTTATGTTTACTGTAGATTAATGGGTAAAAAACATTAAAGCCTTGTTGGTTTATTTAAACAGAAGAGTGTATTTGGTGACAGTTTGATACACAGGTCAGATTTTGATTGGGGATTTACAACCAAAACACATACACAACAATTATTGTGCTCTCATGTTGACACGTGATGTAAAATTAAACACTGCTTGTTGACACTTTGTTCTGTGTTGTTTTGCCTTCAGCTGACGGTAGCCATTATCCACCACAGACGGCCTTGTTCAGTCGCAGACACGTATCTTTGTAACTTCAGCTCTTACGTCAGCAGCGAGTCTTATAATCATCCAAAGGCTTTAAAAAGTTTTCAAATTTACCTCATTACTTTTACGTTGTTTTTTTGTTGTATTGTTGAAACTAATGCCTTCTGTGTTTGAAAGAAGCAGAAATGTTGTATGGGGCGATTTGCACTGACGTCTTCCGATTGAGCTGGAACAAAACAGAGATCAAAAGATGAAAACACCCGGATAAAAGTGCATGCGTCAGTTTACAGAAGCAAAACAGAGATTATGCAGCAGTTTGATTTATTAACTCTGCAGCAAACAATCAGAAAAGAAACGGATTATTCTCCCCTTTCCAAAAACTGGCACAGTTTTCAAAATACTTTATAACACATCTCTGACAGTGGTAGTACACCCAAAAAATACCTTAATAAAACTTTTATTGTTTGGATTATCACACAGAAAACTTGTAAAAAATTTGGTTTTATTCAAAAATAATCACGCCCAGTTTGTCAATCATCGTTTATAAGAAGACTTCTGAGTCATAATGAATTTATTAAAAATACTGAAATTCCTACAAACTGTAGGAAAAAAATATGATCAGTAATGTTACTCAGCGATTTAGTTACATCATCATCTCTCTGTTACACATCAGCATAAAAAAATCCTTTATGTCTGTGGATATAATGACCTGTTCTGATCTCATAATGTGACTTAATTTTCTCATGCAAATCAGAACTGAACAAGATATTTTCAGACTGAAACAGCCCAAAACAAAATGTCAGTGTTGTTTTTCAGAGCTTTGGAGATGATGCTCACTTAAAACACTTGAAATCTATGAACTCAGGCAGCAAAAAAAGGATTTTTTTCATGATACATTCCTTCTAAAAGGGTTTAAACTTATTTTGACTGATGTTTTGGGTTTGATTTCATCATCGGAAATAAGAATAAAACCTAAACTATCCATGTTTATCACATAATTGGGACAGAGTTCTGTCATAACCCATTACATTATATATTAACGATCTAAAATACCAAACCACATCTCTTTATTATCCGTTAACGAACAGAGCTGAATGACTGACAGAAAGGAGTCCAGACATCACTGATTTTATTCAGACAAGCGATGACTGGCAGCCGCTGATTTAAATGGATGACAGAGCAACAGACAGACACGAGAGCAGCTTGTCAAACAAACTATTAGACGAGCAGATAATCAGAGACGAGCAGACAGCCCGACACACAATAGTAGCCGTTGTCTGATCAGTGCTGCATTCACATTCCCCTCTCACTCTTCTATTTAAATAACTTCAGAGTTTGTTTGTTTTGCACACGACTGGGCAGCTTTGTTTCTGTTGTCAGCATTGTTTCTTTTTCTGTTGAATTGTTGCGCAGCGAGCAGACCAAACAAACGGACCCACACTAGGATGGGATTGAATTAGCAAACCATCCATTGTCCTCTGTGTGTGTGGTTTTGTGTATATTTCAGGTACAAACTTTGTCTGAAGAGGATGTAGATGCTTACCTGAGTCAGGCTGTGTGTCTGAGGCTGAAAAGTCCTCTGGAGCTCCAGCAGATAAAGGTCTGATAATTAAGCTGCAAACATGTAAATACATTGTTTTTAATTTTGTTGTTTTCTCTGTTTTTGTCATAAACTTTGTTGTGTTCCCTGCAGCAAAAAGACAATGCATGCTCCCGTTTACTGTAAGCAAAGTCCTCTTGTGGTAAACACAGCTCTGAAAACGCTTCCTTTAATAGAAACTCAGGAGAAAGGGGGAGAAAACCTGCTGCTGATTGACTGACTTTCCAAGAATGTGTAGAACTTACAGAATGATCACAAGCTGTGGTGAAACTCTTTTTTAAGATAGGTCATTTAAACTATGATGAAAATGATCTGCACATCACTGCATGATATTTTAGTGGAAGATCACATTTGAGTGTTGTTTTTTTTCATTTAATCAATCAGCAGCTGATTTCAAAATGTCTTTATTATCAATATTACAAATCAAAGTTTTATTTAAACTCATGAAGACTTGTGTTCTCTCAGTTCATTCATGTTGCCGCTGAGTTTTTATAGATCCCTGCATCAGTGTTTTCCTCTTTTTTCGGTCAACCCATTTATTTTTACTGTTTAATTACCATACTTGTGAAGTAATTTGTATTTTTACAGCTTGTCTGTTTTCTACACAATAATTAGGGCTGGGCGTTGATTTCGAGGAGATTCTGAGTTGCAGGGAGGATTTTAAGCGAGTTACTAATGTGTGAATTAAATACACAAACACACATGGTGTGTACATGAAGGTGTGGAAGGAAAAATGATCAGTTATTGATTGTATGGCGTTTGTTTGATGTGTGTTACCACTGATTCACACAACGCCAGGGTTCTCCATTCAGCGCACCACAATACAAACTGAAAATGTGTAAAAAAAAAAAAAAACAACATATGACAAGAAACAAAGGAGTGACAGAGAAAAGAAAGTGTTTTTGAGGAAAGTAGTAGGTTTTGGTTGTAGGTAGATTAGTTGAGACATTCCTCCCCATGGGACTGGGATTTTGGTGTGTGTGACAGAGGGAATGTTGGCGACAGTCGGCTGTCTGTCCTTGCTGACGCTCACCACATGGAGCTATTTACACTACACACACTCCACCCCACTGGATGGACACACACAGACACATTTCAGTCTTTGTCTCTGGCCTTTTTGTGTTCTCATGTTCTCTAACTTTTAACATCTGACCACTTTCTCCTTTTCTGTTTCTCTCCATGTTGCTCTCCATCTCTTGTTTCTCTCCGTCTTTGTGTCCATGTGTTTGTGTGCCCCTTTTGTGTTTCAGTTCAGTGATCCATTGTTTCCTTGAAGATGAAGCTGTGTTTGACTGGAAGCAGGTGGCAGGCAGGACTCTGTGTGTGGTTGTGGGTTTCTGGGTGGAGGGGATAATCACCGTTATCAGTGCAAGGACAGGATAGGTGAGGCAGATGCACACAGAGAACATCTGCCTGCTGTTACTGATCAGCATCACTACCTTCTTTATCTGTGTTGTTATTGACTCCTCCAGTTACAGCTTTTACCTCCTTTCTCTCAGCACCTGTAATCAACTGTATCGTAAGATTATCTGTATGATTTGATCAATTACGATGCAGAAACGCATCATAATCTAGATCATAATCTATCAGCAAACATGGAAACAATATAAATTAACAGTGAAGTCAGTGCTTTGAGCTTATTTTATTGGAAGATTTATATGTTAGGGTTGAGCAGATTGGGTTGTGCAAATGGTGATTGGGAAACACTGATTATTTTTGCAACTGTGAGGAAGATGTTCAGGAATTTGTCATGGGTAGTAACACTGAGTGTATTCAGAAAACAGATGGGACATTTTTAAAGATGCTGAAGCTCAGGATGGTATTATTGGTATTATTTTTGTATTACTTTTACGAAGGTCATGGTATTGAAGCAATACCAAGGCAAAGCTTTGGCCAATCACAGTCTTTTCCACGTTTCATGGTTACATGTCAAGTTCTTGTCCATAAACACCACAAACAGGATCAAAGACTCCGGGCAGTCCTGGTAGAGTCTCTCTCACACTAGAAACAAGCACGACTTGTTTGGACTTGATGCTTTGCTCTTGTATTTGTTAAACAAGGATCCAATAGCCTGCAGCAGCAACCCTGGTACTCCATACTGTCACAGCACCCATTATAAAACCAGGTGATCATAAGGTCCATAAAACTTATGTGGACTGAACAATCTAACTGCCCCTCAGCAGCTCTGTAAAGGTTAAGAGGTGTCCCATTGTTTTACTATTAAGATAAAAGCTACGTCCTCCTTGAGCCCTCTCTCCAACATCTGAGAGCAAAGGAAGGGTGAGCAGTTTGATACCCCTGTAGTTTGAAGACACTCTGATCTCCTTTTTTTAAAAAAACTCAAACCATTAACTTGGTCTGCCAACCCACAGTGTTGTCCCGGTCCTCTGAGACTTGTCTCCACATCTCAGGGCATATCTCATCCATCCTTGATGCCCTTCCACCTGACAGCTTTTTCAGACTGCCACATGGCACATTTTCTACAAACTCATCATCAGAGTTTTCTTAGTATTGAACACATGTTTGAACACATGTTCCCCCGTCCACGTGTGTGTAAATTCAACATGTTAATCATGGGTTTCTGTCAGTGTCGTCTTCTTGTATGAGCTGTGGCGTGCATTACCTGTTAAAGTGTTATCCAGATGTAAAACCAGACTGCTCGTTCTGTTCCCAGCTGCCGGTCCTGTCCAGCCGTGCAGTGCAGCTGGGATCACTCTATGTCCGAGGATTGAGCCACCTGTTGGGTGCTAACAATGCTAGCGGCTGCCCGCTACCCTGTGCTGCTGTGATGCCTTGGCACAGCTTTGACGGACAGCTGTTCCACTCAAAGTACCTGCTGGCACACCGAGGTGTGGAGAAAAGTGAGCTGCTGGACAGCGACGTGAGTGAAGCCAAACAAAATAAACATGCTTAGTTTATATCAGGAGTTCAGCAGAGATAAAAAGGACTTACATTTGTGTTTTGAGGATATATATTTTTTATAAAAATACAGATTTAAATTTTTTTGTGAATTTGACTGTAGTTTTAATGCATCCACCTCTGTTCCCAGATGTCCAGCCTATCCCAGTTTATTCAACTGAAAGAGAAACTTCTAGAGACCTGCAGGAAGAGAGGCCTAATCCTGCAGTCTAAACCCAGAGTTGATCAGATATGTCCTAACCCCTCACCTGGAGTCAGGTACAGAGGCAAACACTCAGGTGAGACACTCAAACCAATCACTCAGTCAGTACACATCAAAAAACTACCATTCCAGACTTTGTCAGGCTAAACTATATTTGTCCTGAAATACGATTAAATACAATATAGATGCATTAAAATGGACTATTACTTACTATGTATTTAATCAACCAATAAGCTAGTTTGTGTAAAAAAACCTTTTACTTTTTCTCCTCGATCTGTTCGGCTGTGATGTGAAATCTGCTGCACGTGTTGCAAAAAGTGCAAGAAATATTGTAAACAGCCCGAGAAGCTGCTCATCAACATGCGTGGTAAAAGAATCACAGATGTGTCTAAATCCACCACAGATTTAACTTTTTTTTATTTTAAATTCCACAGTTATGAATAATTTAGAGTCATTTAAATTTTTATATTTCCTTTTTTTTCTCTACTCATGCTTTTCATTCACGCTGTGGATGTTTGTTCTCTGCTGTTTTTTTCTAAAGTATAATTTTGTTGCATTTGAACTTGAACTTTAAAAAAAAAATTCTTTTGATCTTGTAAAAGTTTTGACCTGATTTAAGAAATGTTTAGCTGTTTTTTTAAGATGGCCAGACAGTGTTGTGGTTAAGATAGATACCATAAAACCACCATGTTCTTTTGCAATGACGGGGCCCTTTGTTGTCAAACCCATTTTTCTTTTCCCGGGTTTCCTGTTTGTATCCTGTCAGTTAACTTTCTCATAAAAAAAAAAAAGCCCAAACAAAATGACAGAAGAAATACTATAATATTGTTATGAAGCTCTCCTCTTCCTCACACATAGAAAGCTGAAGAGGCCTTCAGTGGTCGAAACACACCAGAAAACACATTAAAATCTGACAGTAGATCTATGGATGTAGTTCTTTGGCTTCGTCACAGAACCACATTACCCAGAGGGCCATGCTGTAATGAGGTCCATGTGTACTGTGGCCGTAATGCATACCACCGTGCGCACACACACACACACACACAGTTGAGTGCACGCGTTGGTGGAGACTTGCTTTGTCAGTGCAGCAGTAATAATAGGTTTCTGTTTATAGGTTGGGAGAGCTCTATTTTAAGACACACAACAAGACTAACTGATTACAGACTCCTCTTTTCTGTCCCTCCCTTCTTTCTACTCCCCTCACCCTCAGTTGTTTCCCCTCTTTGTACTTTTATATCTCCCACTTCTCATTATTGGAGCTACATACAACAATAATGTCTGTTTATGTAAATTAATATCTACCTTCTTACACACCTCAGGGTTGTTGTCTCGGCCTTCTTTGTAGTGTGTCAGCGCAGCGCAGTGATGCAACTGCAGCATATAGGACATGATTCTGGAGCTTTTATTCAGACAGGAGACTTTAGAATGTTTTGCGGTCATTTTTTTGCGTGCCATGTTGGCGCTGAGTCCCAGATTTGCACTGAACTGTCTGCTTTATGCCCAAGTCAACCCTTGTGGGTCTCACAAGGATGCTTCTGGTTTTATAGATGAATGATATACACTCCGTATACCTCAGTGTTTCATTTCTGTTGGATGCAGACACCAATCATTACTACAGAGCTGTGGGCAAATGGTGTGTGTGTGTGCGTGAGTGGCGGTGGCGCTATGTGGTATCGTTGAAAGCCCGGTTGGGTTTTTGTTTGGAATCGGGCCTGATGTTTAGTCTCCTCAGCGAATATCTCCTCTGCCTGTCTGCCCTTGCAATTACACTGCAACAGTGAATCCAGAATCGCTGCTCTCCCCACATCTCTTCATTTTATTTTTGTTGAGAAAGTAAAGAAAAAAACTCCCTTATGTTCAAACTGATTCCCATTTGCTGCAGGGAACACCTCATGAGACCAGAGCAGTGATGTCGCTACGATCTGTGTCAAATAACATCAGTTTTTTAAATTAAACTGTCCTCAGCTTCCCTTTAATTGCATTTTTTTTCTTTGCAAAACACAGAACAGTAACGCTCAATGAACCTTTTCTGTCTGCTTGTGGTTTGACTGACTTTTCATTCACTAAAACTTGGAATCTCTGTGTGCTTTTTTAGTAATGGAACACTCAGGCTGTGTATAGTGGCTTGATTTTGTTTAGCAGGTCCCATTTGGTTCAATCTAAAGTTAGGCTTCAGATGTTTTATTTGCTGTTCTTTGTAATTGGCTCAAAATCTCACACATCTGGCTGCTTTGCTTTAGGAAAAAAAAACATCTAGAATCTTCTCTGCTTGCTGGAAAAGACTTGAAAGGAAACTAAGTGATCTTGGGGAAGATATTCCTACCAGTTAATCTTTTTAATAACCGTTCAGAACGAGTGTCTTTGATTATCTTTGACGTGAAGAATCCGGTTCGTCGTGGGGGATTTTCATTTATCATTCAGCTCTAAAACATTTTACCTCTGCTTTTTATCAGAGTTGATAAGTGTTTGTTTTGTGTTCTGGGTGGTTTGGAAGGATTTTGTAATAGTCAGAAAGAGAAAGGAACCAATACTGCAATTAATGGATCATTAGAGTTTTAACTAAATGAATGAGTTTTAAATATTCATCAAATTGAAGGTCTTATTGGTTCATTGAAGCTCCGCTAATTAACAGAAGAACTGAATAACGTCTAATAAAACTTGAAGACCGGTTGTGGATAAACAACTCAACAACTTTTGCTCATCACATACAATAAATGAATATTTGGTGTCATACTGGACAACCAGCTGTCCTTCAAGGAGCAGGTTAACTCCGTAGCTCGCTCATGTCGATTCGCTCTTTACAACATCAGGAAAATCAGAGCCTTCCTGACAGACCACACCACACAGCTTCTGGTCCAGGCCCTGGTCTTGTCCCGGATCGACTACTGCAACTCTTTGCTGGCCGGTCTTCCGTCGTCCTCGGTTAAACCTCTGCAGATGATTCAGAACGCAGCAGCGCGTCTGGTCTTCAACCAGCCCAAGAAGGCTCATGTCACTCCGCTGCTCATTTCCCTGCACTGGCTTCCAGTTGCAGCACGCATCAAATACAAAGCTCTGCTTCTGGCTTACCAGACTCTAACACACACAGCTCCTACTTACCTTCACTCCTTCATCCAAACCTACATTCCCACTCGTCAGCTACGCTCAGCCGCTGAAAGACGCCTAGCGCTTCCACCACAACGTGGCATGAGATCATGTTCCAAACTCTTCTCCTCTGTTGTCCCCCGATGGTGGAATGACCTACCAAACTCGGTCCGATCCTCAGAGTCGGCAGCTACTTTTAAGAGCAGACTTAAGACTCACCTCTTTAAAGAACACTTTCAGTCTTAATGCAGGATTAATTTATGACTTATGATAGCGATTTGAGAATTTATCTCTCACTAAAAAGAAAAAAAAAAAAAAGATACACTTGATGTATCAGCGTCGGAATTAAACTGGACTCCAAACAGTCCGCCTCCTTATATTGTTTCCTTCTCTTTGATTTCTTGCTTGTATGTTCTCTCAATGTAAGTCGCTTTGGATAAAAGCGTCTGCTAAATGACAGTAGTAGTAGTAGTAGTAGTAGTAGTAGTAGTAGTAGTAGTATTTGGACCTTCAAACAAAATCAAAATCATTTTTTAAGGTCTAATGTAGTAAAATACACTGGATGTGTTTACTGTCACAGTTTTGGGGTTTCTGGTGTTTTTTGTTTTCTTCTTGCTTTAGTTTCATGGATCACGTTTAGCCGCTGCTTTAGGTTATGTTTATGAGATCTTCTGTTTCCTCTGGTTTACGCACTCTCTTATGCAGCTGATGGTAATTCATAACTCGTTCAGTGTGGTAAGATTTTTCGGTATGCAGCCATGTTCATGCTGTAGTTCTCTTGTTCTGATGACATGGCAACCACGTGTCATCTTGTTAAAAACAGTCACTACATTAGAAGCTGTGATTTCATCCAGCTGTCGTGTCAAATTAAACAGAAAATCGTCAATGTTTCTGGACTGACAATGCACATCAGGGATGTTTGTGTTACCTGGACTGTGGTTGAAATAAATAGACTGTTTCCATCGTGTAGAAGCATCCGATTTTACATACCTGCATAATTTGTAAAGAAGAATCCTGATTGTGTAAATGAGGTTAAAGAAAACTTTATAAATGCCACATCTGGCAGAAACATTTTATTTTAACAATATTTTTTATCTTCATTTTGAAATTAATTTTGATCATATTTTTTTACCCAGCAGATCTCTAAATTTAAAATGCCAAATGTTTATTATTTATCTTTTATTTGTCAGCTTGTGTGTTAAATTGACACCAAACTGCTTTCTTATTCTCAGGTTTCCCTCGTGGTGTTGATGAAGACTACAGAGGAAGAGGAGGAATAGCAGGAAGACATCCACATGAATGGAGGGAAAGAAGAGACTCTGGAAACAGAGGGAGAGTTTGGGGTAGAGGAGGACAACATTCATTTCATCCTGATTTTTATGAAGACAAGACTCGACCTCCGAAACAGTCCAGAGGTCGAATATATCACAGCAGAGGAAGATACCAACTGGCTCCAAGGTACAACTGAAATTTCACGTTTTTCTTTTTCTTATTTGGGATAATCTTCTCCTTTTCTCTCCCCTCAGATGGCCACATCCTTCAGCTCCATGAACACAACCTAGTGGAGAGGAACTGAGGATTAGGAGGAAGGACTTAGTGAATTAAGAGGATGTGAAAGACATGATGACAGACCGAAGGGAATCACATTTCTCCAAACAAACAGTTTGAAAATCTGAAGGAGAAACAAAGAGAAATCTTGTAGTTTTACAACTAAAATGAGAATCAGCTTCATTTTTTAGACCAGAATAACTTTTACATGAGAAAGTTTTTAAAAACAGATTCACAATGAGCCACTACAGTCTGAATGAATCCTTCAGGAATGATCCTGAAGCCTGTTTCCTTCTGTAAAGTAAAGAATGAAGCTTCTGAAAAACTGTGTATCGAGTAGCATCATCCTGTTAAAGAATTTGGTTTAACCGGAAGCTATCAAATGTCAAATTACAGGATTATCTTAGATAATCACTTGTTTTGTGTCAAAAACAAATCGAGGCCACCACAGTTGCTTTTTGGTCACATTTGACTAATATTGGATTCTATAGAAGAGAATTATTCTGACATACTTTCTACAGATTTACATTCTAAAATTAAACTGTATGAAACAGTAACTTTATAACTAAATAATCCTTCTGATTTTTATATTTAGCAACACTGTGATCCAATATTATATCCCACCTGTTGGTGCATTTGAAATCAGTGATGTTATAGTCCCACCTTCTACCAAGACCCATCTTTATCCTCTTGTTTTTACAGGACTAGCTTTGTTATAAGGTTTTAGTTACAGACATGAATAAACCCACAAATAGAACTCTGAAAATGGTTTTGATCTCAACTCTTATTGAGCCACGAAGTCCTTATTTAGTTGCTGCATCTTCAAATGTTCATTTTTTCTGATGTTTTCCATAAATTAATATTTTCATGCTAAAAACAATATTGTGTATTGAAAGTGGGCGGGACTTATAGCCTTTTGTCTTGTGCACAGACTCTAGCTGAAACAATATTACATGACAGTGGCTGTAAACTGGATCTCGTTGCTTCACTTTTCTACAACAGCCAAAACATCTAGTTTTATTAATGATTATGGTTTTTGGGTTATTTGAGTGTTTTTAACCAGGTGATACTTTTTTAGAAACACTTAAAGAGCAACTCACCCTCAACAGCTTTATTCTGCTTATAAACTGTATTAGTGGGTCTTTACCAATGCAGCCTTTCAGTTTCTGGGCATTTTTTACATTTCCATGTAAACTTATTAAATTCTACACTTTTTGGTCTTAGTGCTGCCCTCTTATGGTTAAAATGTGGCTACTGCATTTGAAATTTGGGATTGGCTGAAAGCGGTACATCTTTTCCCTGGTCTAAGTCACAGGCATATGCTCTAAGACACGCCCCCTGGGGTATAAAAGCATCTCTTAGACACACTCGCTCCTGCGCGCACATTGTCTCCAGCATCTCACCAAAGAGCTGCACACAGGGATTTAGAGCAACTAGCGGAAAACTACGACAAAGAGAATAACTAATATCATTAAAATAATAATGAAATCAGACAAAGACTTCAATTTTGCTGCAGTGGTTCAGATTGTGTGGATGTGATTTATGCACGTTATATTCTCATCATACTTAGGTTACCTCTCTGCCACACGGCAGAGTCACACTGGAGCTAATCTAAACATAGTTTTAGCTGTGGCTAACCACCATGTACCACTAAGAGAAGAGCCTGATGCTATCCTGCCCAGCCACTACAAGATGACCTATCGGCTCGAAACAATACAGATCAGGGGTGCTTGTCTCATCCACAGCTTCCTCCATTCATATGACCCTTTCTGGCGGCTGGCCGTATGTGTGTCAGTGCGACATGTCAATCACAGCCCAGCCCGCCACCCCCACTGGTCCTAAGCGACGCCTCTTTTCCTGCATCTTTTAAAACAGTGGCTGTAGGCAGGGAGGTCATTTAGAGGGTGAAATAGTGAAACTTTAAAATTAAATGTATTGTGAGATCTGTAACTTAATTCAGCTAAACATCAGTCCAAATAACTCAGTGAGCACATCTGTTTTCCCTTATAACATGATTTACACCTAAAACTAAAAGTCCTGCATTTATTTAATCAACATTTTTTGATTCCTTGACCATGAAAACATCCTTCAGCATTTGGAATCACTTTGATATCATTACTTCAATAGTTACTCATAAAAAATTTGTCTCCAGACCATTTTCAGAATCTAATCATTTCATTGTTATGTAGTTCTAATCTATCCTGAAAAGCAGCTTTTTGAGATATCCTGGTAACAGACAAATAAATAGACTAACATGTCCTTGGTGGAGGTAAACATTACTTCACTGTGCACTATTTTTACACAAGAGTTTGAGTTGAGGAATGTAAAGCATGTACAGTTACAACAGGAAAGTCCAGCGCTGAGGAAAAGGGATGCAGAGGAATGATCTGCAGTCTGAGAGCTGTTTGTGTGTCTGTGTTTGTGCATGTGGCCGTAAGCAGATTAGAAAAGAAACATGAGAGTGATTTACTTAACAAATGGAGGGAGGTCAAATTGTTGATATAGTGATGGTGGGATTAACTGAGCTGAACCACAGAAGGTCAGTGTTACAATAAACGTTCAGGCTTCCATGAACTGGATGATTTAAATGACAAGAAGGTGTGTTTTTGTTAGAAATTATAATATTCTACAGGCTGAAAACTATGAAAAGACATAAAGAAACATGGCAGTCCTGCTTTGTAAGCTGCAGGATTACTGAGTGAGCAGTTTGAGTATATTCCATAATTTACAGGGAGGTTGTTCGGGGTCCGCAACATACGAATTAGATGAGATTTTAGTCCTAAACCAAATTACAGTCTGCAGAACACTGATCTGCTGAGCAACACGAGGACTGCAGGAGTCTGGACCGAGGCCATCAAGTCATTTAAATACAATTAGAAACAAATCAAAATCAGCTTTAGAGTTTACGGGAAACCATCAGCGAGCGTTTTCAGTTTTATTATCAGCTTTTTTGTTGCGAACCAGCTGGAAACTTTCACCAACATAAATATTTGTCATTAAGTTTAAAGTTTGCAGTGATTTATAGGTTGGTGTGACGTGGAAAGAAACACAAAGACAAAATAATTCTCTAAAAATGGCGAGGAAAAGAATAAACAACAGCGTACGATGGAAGAAAAACATTCAGGATCTTCAAAAAAATTGGCCAGAACATTAGAACAACCTGCCTAAACATAACCCTAACCCTAACACTTTGAGTGGCTGCATTACTCACTGAACCATGTAGCTTAATGAATTGGTGAACATCAGGATATATTATTATAAATAAAAATAAAATCAACTCTGGATCTGTTTATTATTTTCGTTCCTCTGCAGAGCTCAGTGTGATTCACACGTTGAACATTTTCTCTAATGACGTCTGACCACACCGTCCACTCCCTGTCTTTCTTCTCAGGCTGGTGGCAGCAGAAGAAACAGAGCATGTGGGTGTTTTGGGGTTAGTAACTGTGGTGAGTGAAGTGGGTGTGGGTGTGTATGTGATAAAGGAGGAGGCACTCAGGGTTGGGTGCACACAGCGTACATACACAACTGGAGTCCAGTCGCACTGTTTTAGATAATAACAGGAAGAGGGATTTTTTTTCTGTGGTGAGGAGAAAGCAAGGGATGGAGGAGAAAATGGAAAATGGATCAGGAAGTTTATGGATGAGAAAGGTGAGGAGGGAAGGATCAGGATCAAGAAAAGTTGATGGGATGAGCGGTGTGAGAGCTACTTGTCAGAGGAAGCCCTGTTGACATCCTGACAGATCAACTTCCTGTGTGTGGTGGATGTCTGGGTGTGGTCCCTTCAGCAGAACTGAGACAAACACACAATCAGACTTTATTTTGCAGCCTCCTCCCAGAAACTGGTTCAGACCTTCTCCCACTTGGATGATGATCATCAGCAGATTGTTTGCTGGTGGACTCGTGTAGCTGAGACTTTCCTCTTGCTAAAGAAGCTGGTGGAAATCAGCTGATTGAAGTAATACTGGTATCCAGTTAGAGCTGGATCCAAAAGAATCCATGTTTTAGGTTTTTTCATTCTGTACCAACCTGTTATTGAAACACTGTGAATCTTCACTGTACATAGAATAAAATACTTCCTGTATTTGTGTCATTTAGTTGATAAAGTCCCTGTGCTGAAGCATAACAAGTGTATTTATGTTCTGACAGTAGCTGTGCGGTTTTACTTGTGTTCTTTGTCTATTTATTCAAACATCATTCGACTATCGTCTGTGTCGTTACGATAATTTCGACACCCGTTTTAACTTTTGGTTCCACTATTTATTCAGTTCAGAACTGAATTAACAACACTTTGGTGTTCAAATATCTTTTATGACTTTTCTTTTATCCCTGCTGCATTTGTGCGTGAGTGCCAGCATGTGTGTAGTACACTTGCACACACACACCAAAAAAGAAAAGCAATCCTGGAGACGTAAATGGCTGGGTTTTTTTTTTGTTTTGTTTTTTTGTCAATTTCCAAAAGGCACGCAGCAAAGGGGCACAGGCAGCCAGAAATACACCGAGCCATAGTGAACAAAAATAACTTGTGTATTTACAACTGCCTATAAATACAAACTGCTTTCTTTAGCTGAGGCCAAAACCCTGAAGGATCAACTCCCAAGTCCAACACAGGCAGAAGTGGGAGTTTAAAAAAGAATAAATGGTTTGAAAGTGATAAAATACAAAAATAATTTATTTTAACTGATTCCTTGACCATGAAAATGTTTTCTAAGCATTTGTAATTAATTTGGTCTCCTTATTAGTTCATTAGTTACTTACAAATACTTTATTTGTTACCTCAAAGCATCTCATTTAACTTTAAGATTTTTGGATCTCCATTTCCAGACTATCATCAAGTTGGAACGCTGGTGCTGGAGAACGTGTGTTGATGATGCTCTCTAAATCATATACTACATTTTCTAGATGTTACTTTTGGATGTGAAAGAAAAGATTTTGAAATTGGCCAAGTCTCGCAGTGAGAAGGAATATGAAAATGAAAAAAATCTTGGATTCAGACTGTGATTCGATCACTCGAAACCTAAAATTGACTGAGCCATTCCAAACCTGTCCTGGAAACATCTTGTTAATCTGTTGAGATAAACAATCTTTTATAAAGTATTATGTTTTCTGTTTTATTTTTGCAGTATTTTAATAATGTGTTTGTGTGTTTGGCATCCCTGTGGCTCAGTGTACCTTTAAACACTACTGTTACACACTCTGAAGAAATCTAAACTTTGTTGATTATAAATGAGTTTAGACGTGAATGTGTTGTTTTCTGTTTGATATATCCTTCATGTGATTTTGTTTTTGCATAAGTTCAAACCCAGTTTTCATATTTACAAACCGGGTTTTGTGAAACTTTTTATAAGGTGTGATTTCATTCGCAGTCCGTGTGTTTGATTCCAGTTGTGAGCAGAAACTTTATCCGACTTTATTCTAGCGTCCCTCTCATCATTTTCTTCCTCCTCCTCTTTTCACCTCTGTTCATCCCTCTTCCTCACTCCCTCACCCACCTCCACCTCTCCACATCCCCCTACTCTTCCACCACCCTCGTCTGTCCGTGAATGAATGCTCTCTGACTAGTGGAACATATGCTGCTGGTTGTTCAATACCCTCCCTCTGAGCGGTGTGTGCGCTGCTGTGTGAGTCTGTTTGTGTGTCTCTCCTTGTATGAGTACAAGTCAGCGCATGTGTGTGCGTGTGTGTGTGTTCATTGAAACATATGCCTCCTGTTGCACATCGGCCATCTGTTCCTTGAATGGACTGATGGAGTGCTGCTGTAACCATGACGATTGGCCATTCAGTCAAATAGCCTATTAAACTACCCCTGAATCCCTTTTTCTGTGTGTGTGTTTATATGTGTGTGAGTGTGTGTGTTTGTATGTGTTTATGTTTAGGAATTGGCTGGCAGAGTAGAGGAATTCCCACATGTCGATGAAAGGAGGCTGACCTTCCAAGACGACCTGCTCCTACTTTATCCGATTCTCTTTTGGTCTCCGCATTCACAGAGATTTGTTTATACTGTAGCTGAGGATACTGTGTTGATGACCCAGACCGTCCACATGCAAACCAGGCAAATTTAAAAAAAAACAACAACAAAACGAAAGAGCAAAAAGAACAAAATCCTCTTCAGTTGAATTAATTATTTACTAGAAAAATAGAAATTAAAGAAAAATGAAATTAGACACTAAAAGAAATATTGATATTCAGATTTTATCTCATTTAACTTTTCTGAAACCGTTCTTCCTTTTTACCCTTTTTTTTAGGTCAAACTGACAAAATAATTTCTGCTGTTAATCCTGTGAAAGAAGTTTGAGAAGCTTGATCGCACACACACAGACGCACGTCACTCCAACAGCAGCAGGGCAACAGTGAAAATGAATATTAAGTTTCAACTGTCTCTAACCACTCGTCTATTCATCTGCACCCTCATCAGACTGTTTCGGCTGCCCCACCCTCGCACACACACGCTGCCCCACCCAGTGCAGTGGTCTGCTGGCCATATGTCAGCCCCCATCTCCTCTAAGACACCTCTCCAGGGACCCCCCTCTCCTCCATTGTATTTATGTGTGTATGTTTCCTAATGGGTTTGCCATCTCCTCACGCTATCTACATTTATTCTGGGCTTGATGGTCGAGATCAGAAAAGGGTTTTCCTGTAAAATCAGTGCATGTGTTTTCATTTGAACCTGCTGAAAACTGTGGCGAGCCTCGTTTTTCCTGCAGGGCATCGCTGACATTCATTTTTGGCTGTAAAATCAGAATTTGTGTGTTAGTGACTTGTCATGGTCTTTGCGTGCCTTTCCCAGTATGTATTAATGTAAACAGTAATTCCAACAAAACACAGAGCAGAAGCAGTCTTTTGAACAAAGCAGAGTTGTGCTCCTCATTAAATCCTCTCTCATATGGTTTCTGGTAAGTAACTTTACATTTATCCGCTCTATCTTTTTTTTTCCTACGTTCTTTTTCATCATTGTCTCTTGAGCACGCTCTTTAATTGCCCAAAACTCCAAAGGGCCATTGCATCAATTATCATTTACAAATGCCGAGCTTCTGGATTAAAACATATGTATTTGTTTATTTTATCTCTTTTGTCGGTATACATGGAAATTTTCCACTCAGTTTTATAAAATTTACTGCGTTTTTCTGTCAAAACAGTGTCCTCTCAATAATTTATACACTGCTTTGTGGTGTTTTGGTGGAGTGGCTGCTGCTTCAGTAAAATGTAGTGCTGTGAATCGTTTGAGTGCTCACTGTAGTGGACAGCTGCTTTTCTGTGACACTGACATTAATTTACATGCACTTGATGATCATAAAGGGTCTGTAATATGACGGTAAAACATCTGTCTCTTCACCTTTTAGCCCAAGCGCCACTAATGATTTCATGTCTCTTGACATTTCCTCAATATGCAGCTTCAGGTCTTGCACATAAAGTGGAAAAATTCTCAGTATAATTAGCAGTTTTGTTAAAATATAAACCTAAATTGAAGGTTTTCTGTCTTTTAAAAGGCATAATTTATTGCTGTTTCCCGTCATTCCATCTTTTTACCTTCTGTTCGTTTTATCCTCTCTTGTTCTGCTTCTTCTTCTGTGCATTTCCCTCTTTGCAGCATGTTTTAGATTAACGTTTTAAATAGTCCTCCCAGCAGTGCTTTGTGTTTGTTTTTGTTAAGCTTCATTAAAGTGTCCTGTTTTCTTCAGCTGCCTGCCTCCTACCAGCTCTCTGGGTCCTGCTTTAAAGCCCAACCATGACAAATTCACCACAATATTGAGTCAATATACTGTACATAATGTTTTAATTCTTCTATATTATGGGTGAATTTCCCTCAGGAGTCATAGATAGGAAGCATTAGCAGAAATTTAAGTTTTCTGTGTAAAGTCATAAATATTATGTATCTGTTACTGAAATCTGAGGTAACAGTGTGGTATTTATTACTGCTATGTCCCTGCTGTTTCTCAGCAGAGGCTCATTTTATGTTTGTTGTTTTGAGTTTGAACTTACACTGCTGAAGTTCTTTTACATTTTGTTCATTTCTCTCTCAATTATTATATTTTGTTCTTACTTCTATTTGACTGCATAGTAAAGTTTTTGAAGAATTCACAAGGAAAATGTTTTAATATTAAAATCTTCCTGATTTATTTCCATTGATTCGTCATTAGTCGGTTTGAATCTGAACTCAAGGAGTGGAATAAATATGTTCATTCAACATGCTGTATATCAAGCATCATCAATTAGTCAGAATTAGTTTGTCAGATATTTGATCTGTTTGCAATATTTGTATGAATGCAATCAAATTCAAATATGAATATTTAATTTCAGTCCTCAACACAGGAGTCTACAGCAGCATCCATATAATGATGAAACCCATCCAGATCTAACTGTAAAGTTAGTCAGTCAAAGCTAAAATAATATTAAGGTTTCTTACATTATAATCAAATTTCAAGTTATGAAGTAAATAAACAGCTAGAAATTTTGACCCTGACATGGTGAAGTTTAAAGAATAAAATTCAATCATTGTTGTCTGTTAACATTTACAAGCACATGCAATGTGAAAACTGTTCGTCCAATCACGGGACCCTGTGGAACTCCAGAACTGACTCTGGTGTGAGAAAGTACTGGAATCCTTTAGAAAAGATGATTTAAACCAACCTTTAATCTTTTGTTTTTGAATTGATTATTTTATTGGCTCTTCAGCTGTTTTCCATTTCCATGTGTGAAAACCTCAGATCTCAGCACTCTCGTGAATATCTGTGTTTTGGATTAAGAGTTGAACCATTATTCTGGTATATTTCACTTTTTTTGGCCTGGCTGTCTTAACACATTATTTCTCATTACTTTTATTATTAAATCCTGTTGTGGATTAAATAAGCTTGTGAAAATGTAATTTATATTATAATAAATAGCTTTATCCTTGTATGACCAGTCATGGATGAGCCATCTTTTTTAAACACACTGATTGTGCCTGGTTCCTGCAGACTAAGTGTATCTGTGGATAAAGACACTTCTGTGTCTGGCAGGTCAGATTGGAAAGCTTCTTATTTTTTCTCTGTCCTGAACTGTTGAAAAGATGTTTTGGTTGACAGCCGCATAAAAACATAGAAGCAGAAAGGAAGAAGACAATGTATCTCTGTGCATGTGGGGGGTATGGTATTATGCAACAACCATAGAGTATAAAACTTTTAGAAAACACAAAATTACTGACCGCACTGTTCTCAACTAGTTATGGTTAACCGAAACATCTCTTTGCATTCTGCATGTAAACATGCAAACTATAGTTCTGTACCACATGTTGTCAACTGCTAAGCTGCAAACTTTGAGCCTCAGACCATTTTCCAATGATTGTTTACAGCTTTCATCTTCAGCTCTTGATGTCCTTTTGTTTTGTTTGCACTTCTGTTGGTTTCACCACTTTCTCTCTGCTCCTCCTTTCTTTCTTTTTATTTCCATCTTCTGTCTTTATGAAGAAGCTCTGTGTAAGGTTTGTAAAGTTTATGCGGTGAGATGCTTCTGCCAGGGTGTTCTGCTCCTGTACAAACACTAGTGGCTTTAACTTAGAACACAAAGGAGTTGAAATAATCCCTCTATTTATTTATTTTGTGTGTAATTATCTGTATGTTATTTATTGGGCACAGTGAATATCTAAAACTCCATATTCTCATTACAACCTGTCATACAAATTTCTAGTTTGCCATTCTGTTTTAGAGAATTGAATTTATCTGCTGTGTCATGTTCTGAAAAAAAATATATATATATTTCCAGTTGTTGAAAAAATTCAGTCAATTGACAGTGGGATAAATTTAAATCCTGCAGTATTATAAGCATTTAACCAACACACTGGTTTCTCCTGTATATTTTTTATTAAATAAAAATACTTGTGCTTCTGTTTAAATGTAATTAAGAAAACTTCTCCATGATCATTTTCTCTGGGTTAGTTCTGTTAGAGCTACACTGGTGAAATTAACACATGGGAACATACCTGATTGAACACTAATGTTTGGTGTTTTTTATGTGCTTTTGGAAAAAAAAATTAAGGACATTTTTTAAAAAATTGCTTTGATGAAGGGCTGCACGGTGGTGCAGTTAGTATGTTGCTTTGCAGCAAAAAGGTCTTGGGTACAAAACCACACTGGGACCTTTCTGCTTGGAGTTTGTATGTTCTCATGCATGTGTAGGTTTTCTCCAGGGACTCCAGCTTCCTACCACTGACCAAAAATGTGCATCGGGTTAATTGCCAACATTAAATTGGTCCTATGACTAGTTGACTGTCTTTATCTGAGCCTGTGATGGACTGGCAACCTGTCCAGGTGTGACCCCGCCCTCACCCAGTGACTGTTGGAGATAGACACCAGCTCCCCGTGACCCTGTACAGGAAAAGCAGATGCAGAAAATAATGGAATATTAATTTAATGCTAAATGTTGTTTTTGCTTTGTTTACTGGAGTGTAGAAAAGACAAACATGTATGACTGAACAAATAAAAGCAAACTGAGTGTTCATAAAAACTGACAGTTATAACAAGAAAGAAAAAAATACAATGACTGTTACTGGAATAACATTAAAAGAAGCAAGTCAGCCCATCGCATTTGAATTTTATTTGGTAGAAACACAATATCTAAGAACAATGTACATCAGTTCAGGTTAACATGGTTAGTATTAAGGCAATATAGAGTTCTATGTGGAGATACAAGTTATATCAACTGGATACAGTTTATTCCCACAGACTAATACCTGGATTTTCCCAAAGAGCTTTTATTTTGTTAAGGTGTCACTGGTTTCCATGATGCAGTGATGTCACACACATTTAAAATTCAGATCATAGTCTTTTTATTTGAAAAGTAGTTGGATTCTCTATAAGCTGTCACTGACTTCAACATCCTGACATGTTTGTGGTGCAGCTTGACATCTCGTCCATCAGATCACACTGATGCTTTTCTCCTCACTAGCATTAATGCTGCATGTGAACTTGTGACTTTGAATGTCTTGACACACGCCCACAGTTTTCATAAAGGAAATACAAAGAAACATGCAGGCCAGTGAAAAACAATGTGGGTTTATATTAGCGTGAACTCTTGTTTGTTATACAGTATATTCTTTCAAGTATTTGCTCCTCTTTGCACATGATTTTTGTGTTAACTGAATTCCACTTTGGTTTTGCTGAAAATTCTCCCTTTAATTAGCTCATTGGCTGCATTCCTGCGTTGTCCCCCCTGCTGGAAAGTTCTTGGCCTGTTCTACTTCTCACTGGCATTGATATGTTAATGCATGAATCATGGCACTTTCACTCATACTTCCTTTCTTCTTCTCCCTCTCGCTCATTCATTTCATTCTGTCTCGCTTCAACCCTCCACAGATGACTTTCATCTGGGACTTCCTCTGAAGTGCTGATGGGCCACATGCATGAAGTCCAGGTTAACAGGCAGGCAGGTTGGAGGAGGTGTGTGCTGGTGAAAGGAGGTCATGGTCAAAGGTCGGAATAACAGGAAGGTTCCAAATGCATAGCTGCTCATCCTCCTGTCAGATAATCCCTTCAGAATATGCTTTAATCTACAGCTCATGTAAGAAAAAAACTTCTAATTTTGACATTTTTAGACTGATGTTGTGATCTGCAGGTCATGTCTCTGTAATTTAGAAAGAATAATTGAAACTACAAGAGAAAACACATACACTATAAATCTTTTCAGACCTGCTGCTAACCTGACCTGATCCAAGAGAACGACATACGTAAGACGCAGGTTTAAATGAGGATGTGATCACATCTGATCTCCACAATCAGAGGTGATCTGGGACACTTCTATGTGTTATTGTAATACTAATCAGAGTTTCCACCTGAAGGTTCATTTAAAAAAATAAATAAATAAATAAATTTTAAAAAGCTGTTTAAAAAAATAAATCTCAAAAAACAGTGAAGTGCAGACCAACAAAAAACAAAAAAGATCTGTTATTGTGGGTTTTTGTTTGTTGTTAAATGTTGGCGATTTTTTTAGCTTGTTTTCGTTCTTGTTAGCAGAGTTTTCATGATGTGCTGCTTTTGTTCAGGTCAACAGTTTGTGAATAAAACAGGCCACAAAGCTAATATACAGTCAATTTTAGTTAGAAACTTAACAGAAAATAAAAATAATAATAAATAATGTTTAAAACAACAGCAACCAAATGAACATTTTAAAGTCTGCCACATCACGGTGGCGTCTTCCTTCATGTAAATCACAGTCATGGCTACAAATCTCAGACTGTGAAGGTTTTAAAGTAAATGTTCTTTTCTTTTTTACAGACTGGGAGTTTCTGAGAAAACAGCTATAAAATCAAAGAGTCACTGAGGACAGTTACAGTATAGTGCACTTCACAGGGTTTGGCTACATTCTTATTTAGGTTTGATAAGATAGGAGGCTCTAACACACACACACACACACAAATACCACACACTTTGAGTTAATGGAGGTGGAACAGCTCAGTAATAAAGCTAGTAGCCTCTCAGCAGGTGGATGTCAGCTCATCCTGCTCTTTGATAAGCACAGTCACTTCCCTTTAGCACAGGACTGACAAACCCCCCCCCCCACACACACACAAGTGTGTTTTGGTATCCTTATGGGGACCGTCCATTGACTTCCATTGGTTTTAGTAACTAGATTTATACCTAACCCAAACCCTTTTCCTAACCTTAACCATTACTGATCTATAACTAACCCTAAGACTAACTAAAACTCTATTCACACCATACCTATAAACCTAACCCCTAACCCTAAAAAGGGGAGTCCCCCTCATGGGGACCAGGCTTCGGTCCCCACAAGAACCCTCGGACCCCAGAAAGATAGTAAAAGTCAGGAAACGGGTCCCCAGGAGGTCAGAAATACAAACCCACACACACACACACACACACCTTCCTTTGTACCCCTGTAGTCTCATGCAGTTGACATTTTCACATATTTTTAGACATTAACAGTTTTCATGTTAAATTTCTCCTATTAAAATGATAAAGAATAAAAATAAGATCATCAACAAGTAGGTTGAGACATCTCAAACTGCATAAATGACACTTAGCATATGTGGTCTTGTTTTTGTATAATTACCTTTATGGCCTTCTCAGTTTGTATCAGTGTTTGTGTGAAAGACGTTTAGAGTTAATGAAGGATTTCTTCACATTTGGATGATGAGTTAAGATGATGCTGGATTAAAGCAGAAGACTGAAGTCACGTAGAGGCATTAAACAGTTTAAATGAGCAGATGTCTGTTAAAAGGAACAGGATGTGTTGGTAAGACTGTGTGAGAAAGAGAACTGACATATTGACAAGACCCTCGTCATCCTCGGCAGTCATTAGCAGTTTAACTCCACATCATGTATTGCAGGAGAGTCCTTATAACTGTCTTTATTAAGGATCCCCTGCTTATTCTAAGTGCTATTTGTGAAAACTGAATAAATAAAACTTTGCCCGTGGTGACAGTTTAGTTTAAACACCATGGCATTGTCTAGTGACAGAATGGAGCTCAGCATTTAAAACATTAGATAACAGAATGATTCACACAGTTCAACTGTTTAATTTATGCCATCAAGCAGGTGAAAGCGTTTCTATTTACCTGTAATTGAATTTCTAACTGTTTCTGCAACAAAGAAAAACAGTGATAGTTTCAAACGGGTGATCCTGCCAGGTTTCTCTTTTAATGAGGATGTGTGATCAGATATTAGGACATTAGTTACAGGATTGTCTCCCGTCGTCATTGAGGTGTGAAGCCTGGATCCCCCCCCCCCCTTTACGCTGGTTTCAAAGCCCCCACTGAGGTGACACTTATCACTGGCCTGGGAAAGCTGCTCTGATACCAGAAGATGACTCAAGCTGGAAAAAGTTCTTCCTTCTCACCAGATATTAAGATTATCCCGTCTGGAGAAGATTGATAAAGAAGTCTGCATTTACTTGATACAACCAAGAGTCCTTGTTGATTACAGAATTGTCTCATTAAACTGCCCTTTTAGAGATACTGGCCTCATACTGATCTGTATCATCGGGCTCGTGCTGCCTCAGCATGTTAACTCTGACACTCACTTACAGATTTATCTGCTACTACCTGACTGGAGTCTGTTTTTAGGCAGCGTATCTCACTCAGCTCTCCCTCCTCCTTTCCTCTAAAGATAAATATGTCACTCTCACTGCAGAGGATGTGTTTGTGTGGCTCAGATGACTGTGTGTCCAGAGAATTTGGGTTGCTATACTCTGAAAGGTGTGTTGCATTACAAACACAAAACGTTTTATTTGCATCTACAGTGACAAATGTTCCGTCATTTATATTTAACTTGGTGAAAACCCTCATGATACAGGATACTTTAATGCAGAAAACAAGCAGGGAACACACAGTGCAAACATTTGTGGAGGACAGTAGCCAAATGTTGTGAGAGGTGACCTTGTGACCAGAGGGTCAGTGGTTCAAATTCCTGGACCACCTCACAGCCAGAAAGGGGCACAATTGAATTGGATCTAAACAAGAGGGTGCAACCCTGGTCCACAGTGGTGGACCAGATCAGACAGACTGGATCTGAGGGTGCCAAATGTTCAGGTGCTGGACTCAGATGAAGCTCTCACCAAAAGTCTAGGATCTGACCTTTAGAGATCTTCAGCCTTCAGCTTCAGAATAACGAGGATTCAGGATGAGTTGTGATCTTTATGGCCCGCCCTGCTGAATCAGTTTCACTGGATCAAACTAACATGTTCCTCAGACTGTTCAGATCCATCACAGGTTTGTCTCCAAATGCTAGAAAACGTCATCTGAGAAAACTCAATAACAGTGCAAATTGAAGGTACTGTATGAATACATTTTCTATCAATGTAAGAAATTTAATGATGGCTAACTTTAAAAAAAATTCACCTTACAGCATGAAGACGTGTTTACAGAATCAGCAGGGATAAACAATTTAAGCATCAGCAGCTAAACGAGGCTCAGAAAGTATTGCTGTCACCTTTAATTCTCACAGAGGAACACTGTAATGTCAGACTTGAAGGAACTTTAATCACCATGTACACTATCAGTTAAATCTAAAAAACAAACAAACCAGTGTTTCTTATGCTGCACATTTCTTCTTGTTTCTAACTTACAGGTGTAAAGACTTTCTAGATCCTGTAATAAAATGCTGACAGCTTCTGTGACACCTGCACAGTTAGTCTAGACAGTTATACTATAATAATCACTGTAACATGGTGTGCAATCACACATGACATCCCTCTGATAACAGCTGATGTCCTTGTAATTGATGTTGTTCATTGGGCAGTCCCTGTAATTTGTATTGTCACATATAAAGACTAAAGCACCATCCAGCAGAAATGCTGTGTGATTTGTCTGAACTCTGCACCGTCACCTTCACGAGTAGGAGAAAATTGATGCTCTAGTGTAAGTACTGCATGTAAATTTGATGTTGTTACCACCTAAAAAAGGTTTAATTGAATCCTTATTTAATTCTGGTCTCTGATATTATCATGCTGTCCCAAACCCCAAACCTAATATGAACTAAATTACGATTTACAGCAGCCTTTATAACTGCAGATGCTTTAAAATATAACTTAACAACATCTTATTTATTAAAAAATACATTTTGTTTACAAAACATACACTTTAAAAGTAACTAATAGTACTTATGTTATTTATTTATTTTCAAAGATAGAATTATTGTCAACTTTAAAAAAAAATGGGCATTGAAGATACTTTTTTTTCATCTATTAACAGTTATGAAATTATTTTTATATTTAAAGAATTAAAAGCATATCCAGAATTACCAGTCCGTGATTTGTGGAACAATCACGACCAGTAACAGCAGTTCCGGATGACAGCAAAGGTTCTGAAAAGTACAAATCTGCCATCTAGTGTAGACGCAAAAAAACGCAGCTGAATACAGTAAAACCTGTAACAATCAACCACAAATAAATGAACAGAAACTGTTTCCAATCTCTCCCCAAAAAAACAAAAGTAACAAACTCTGAAAAAAAAGGTCTGTTCACAGAAGAAACTGATCATACTAATAATTTGAGGAAATAAAATTTGTGACTTTTATTTTGAATTTGTAGAACTTCGCATTTCCGTCTAGCGGCTTGAACCTGTCGAGGAAACGAACTGACGTCGTTTTCTGCTGACGAAAATACTTCGCGGTGAAATGATCCGAGCGCAAAGATGAACGCCACGGAGCTGAAGCTGGCAGAGCTCATACGCGAACATCCCAACCTGTACGACCAGTCACGACAGGACTACAGGGACAGTCTGAAAGGACACCTGTCGTGGAAAGAAATCGCGGGCACCATGGGAAAGTCGGAGGAAGAGGTAAAACTGATATGGAAAAATCTGCGCGACAAGTTCTGCAAAGCGAAGAAGCGACTGGTTAAAAGAAACTTCCTTCATCTGGACGACAGCGGCAACCCGGCGGAGAGGCTCGTCCCCGGGCTGTTCTACCAAATGGCCTGGCTTTGCGCTTATGTTCAGCCCCGAGCAGAGACCAGCGTGGGGGAGCCAGAAAAGAAGGTACGCATGTCTCTGTCCACCATCGAAACAAGCCAATTTGAGCTTTTTATTCATGTTTATTTTTACATATTATTTTATAACCATCCATTCTTATCATAACAATCACTTCTACATTCACAGTTAGTTTTTATTTTCTCAAAACTACATTTTTTACAAGCTAAATGCAGAGAAACCTCCAGCGACACTGGCAGTCGTCTGAAACGACATCCGGTTCGAACTTTTCAAAGTAAAAGCGTGTGTAAAATCCTTTGACTAATCCCTTTCTTGAACCATGTTTAATACTAAATTAAAGACAAGTTACTTTTGAAGATAATTATTTTTACATTTTCACGTTTTATTTGACACCCATAAACACCATCAGCAAACAACAGAATATGTTTAGTCATGTTGTTGTCTGTGTTAAATTATTAACCATGTTACTTTTATACCATACAGATAACTGAGAGAACAGATAACCTGGTGAAAGCACAATTTCAAGACAAGAAGGCGCAGCATGAACCCTTACCAGTCATCAGTACCAATTTTTCTTTGGTTGACTCTAGTCCAAACAGCCATCAAAAGACTGGAGCTTCTCTTAAACGTAAAAGACAAACAACAACAGAAACAGAGAAAAGCTCTGCAGACACCCTCAGCAGCCTCAGAGATGAAGATGAACTGTTTCTGCTCAGCCTCCTGCCCTCGATAAAGAGACTAACTATTAAAAAAAGAATGGAGGTACGGATGAAGTTTCAGCAGGTGCTTTATGCTGCAGAGTTTGAGAACTAAAATGTTCACGAGGTAATAAACACTGATGGTGGTTGCTGTTTATCAGACTTGTATATAATCTCTTTCTAAAGAATTAAACTCATTAAAACTTATTTTCTTACATTCACTTCTCTGAATTCAAAGAGTCACATGAATATTTTGTTGGATCATTGGGAAATTGTTTTGATATGTAGGTGTCAGTATTTATTCATGTCCAGATTAGTGCTTATTTTTCATCCAGATCTTGTTTGATTGTCTGTGAGTTTAAAGTTGTAAATGTATATTGTGTGAAAATGCTGTTTTTAAATTATGTTGAACCATTCTGTCACTGTTCATCCTGGATTGTCTTCTCTGATGCTGGTACAATCAGGGAATAAAAAATATTTAAGGTAAATTGCTTGTGAGTTAATCGTATTGACCCACAGACACATCATTCTCTTCTCACCTTTATATGTCACTCTGAAACTGATCACTCTTATTGATCCAGAATCCAAATTTTACACTCCTGAACAAATCAGAAAGTCTTTATTATCACCATGAGAAATACAATGAAACTGTATCAGGAAATCAAGAGGCGCATTTGAATAGTGCAGGATTAAAAGAGACACAAAATTATTTTGTTTGTTTCACTGAATAGTGATTTTCTTTGCAGAGTTTGTTTAATAGGAGTTTCTGGAAACATAAACATCCCTGCTGTGCTTTACCAAAGAGAGGCTTGAATATATTACATGTTAAAATCTTTATAAATCATTTCAATGGTAAGTTTTTATCTTGGTGTGGGAAAAGGTGTTAAGATGAGATCAATCAGAGTAGTGAGATAATATTTATCTCACTGCACATATTAGGACTTTAAGATAATTTAGTATTATGCAGCCTTTTTCTTGAAATATTAGCTTTTTTCTGCGCAAGTAGACACATTAAAAGACTTTGGTTCATTCAGATATTTGTGTCTTTAAAAGCTTCATGAATGATTTACAGAAAACTTAAAATGAATAAAAATATGTGCACATGTTAATATTTCCAGCTGGCCTGAACAAAAAAATATTATCTGTAGATAAATAACTTTCTTTAATTTCCTTTCTTTCAATTTATAGTCTACAAATACATGATTTATTCATCTATTCACTGGTGCTGTCTGTTACTCTCAATTAACACATTTCTTATTAAAAAACAGCTGCTACATTCACATAGAAATGCACATTTGCTGCCAGAGTTTAAAGAAAATACATGAAAGTGTCAAAGCTCAGTTTATATTTTTAATAGTGTAGAATATGCACAAGAAAACTGACACCTTTTTGTTTTTTTTAACAAACTCTAACTAATACAGTTTGCTCTAATGATGATTAATAATTATTATGTATTTACTCATTTATTTGGGTGAAATTTGTGTCTTGAAAAGTGTTGAGCTGAGGCCACTTTCAAGCTGAGGTCACAGGAATTCATTCACTTCCAAACAAGCTAATCCCTTTAAGACCCTCCTTCTCTAACCAGCTCCTGATTGGACAGAAACAGGTTTGATGTTTCCATTCATCACTTTAAACATTCATTCAGATGTTCTGCTCACTTGTTGGTGGTAACTTCTCATCTAGGTGCTCTTATTTGTTTCTTTTCCCCATCAACTCATTTCCTTTTTACTGCCTTTCGTTAACAACTCCCCTCCAAGCCTTCCTCTTCTGCCATCTACCATCTTAGTGGTGTTGCTCCCGAATCCCCCTCCCCTCTCTCAGTCTCGGTGCGTTCTTGCCATTGGATGCTGTGTGGGGTGATGGTTGTGGTTTCTGTTGGTGATATCCCCAGAGCACGTACCGGATAGCCGCCTCTGAGCTGACAGAAACTCCCAGTGATGCTGCAGCTTTGCTGCATCTTTGGAAAATTTAGATCTGCAGATGTCAGTTGCTGTTTCTCATCAATGTTTCCTCCTGGGACATCGGCGAGCTGCTGTTTACTATCTGCTGCATGCACTGAAGCTTTAATGCACATCTTTTCTGGGTTTCACAGAGCTTCTGCCTGAGAATCCACGTGCACAGACTGCAGACCAGCTGAATGACTAAGGATTTACACAGTTTCTTCATTCTGAGGTGAGACACAATAACTGGACTGTAAAATCCATCTTTAATAATTAGAGCTGACTAGTTCTAAAAGATTACAAATGAAAATGATTTATAGCTCTCACACATTTGTTTACAAACTACACAAATTGTAATAATACTATCATAAGTGGCTGTTTTATGTCATCTCTCGTGATCAAACTCAACTCTTGTTCTGTGTAAATCTTAATCATAATAAATTCTTGTATCAGAGTTGTTATAAACATCAGCAGTTGTTTTGCAGCATTGCTGCTCGGTGGAGGAATGGCTTCTGCAATGAAACAGCATCACGCTACTCATCCAATGCAGCTTGCTGATTGGCTGCTTTGGCTGTCTCTTATGTAAGAGGGTGTTTCTACAATGATTGTCAAAAGCACACTGTGGTGTGCATCACTGAGAATATTTAGGTGTGTTCCAGAGATGACGTGAAAAATGCAGCACCGTTATGATGGTATGAACTGCTGTATAAGACTGAAGCTAATTAGTAACATTAAAGACAATAAATTAGATATGTTTTATTTTATTGGATTAGAAGATTAATATTTAATTTCAAATGTGCCCAAAGTAAAAACATATTCTTGGGACTTTTGGTTAATTTCTTCTGGTGGTACTTTGTTAAAGGAAGTTAACTACAGATAAACATATTTAAAATGTATCTTTCATTTATTTGCATAATGTAAATATGAAGCTGATTATTAAAATGAAGACAGGGAGATGAACTGGGAGAAAATTTCTGCTCACTGAAATGAGGCAAAGCCTTTCAGTAAATTCAAACAGGCAGAACACGAACAGCTAAAGACACACAGATGTGCTCAGAACTGGTCATATGATCCCCGTCAGGCTTAAGTGATTAGAGAGGGAGAGAACAGCAAAACTGCACAACAGGGAGAAAAACTGTGAGCTCAGTCACACAGTTTACTGGAACTCCTGAAATTCTACTGTTTGTGGGGCTGAAACCTTTTTTCAGATTCCTCTTTATCAGATCAGG
Organism: Pachypanchax playfairii; assembly: GCA_006937955.1. NCBI lineage: Eukaryota > Metazoa > Chordata > Actinopteri > Cyprinodontiformes > Aplocheilidae > Pachypanchax > Pachypanchax playfairii. Next base: position 597,193 of record SSNP01000035.1, read on the forward strand.
GTCCACAGGAAGTCCTGCTTTTACTCATGAGACGAGAAAAAGTAAATATTCGGTAAATGTTTTTGGTGAGTGATGTTCATATTATAAACTGATCTTTTAAAAAGAAATAAATAGAGTTTATTATTCATAATGATGAACAGCGAGTTTATATGATGGGTGTTTCTATGGCGGACTCTCGTATTCAGACTTTTTGTCACCTTGTTAAATTTCACTGATTAAATAAATCTGTGAGCCAGAATGAGATAAATCCATTCACATCAGCCGGTTCAGACTGCGGTGCATCTCCAAACAATCTGCTTCTGTCCATGTGAATTCCAACTGAAAGCTTATTGTGGATCAAAAAAGCCAATATCATTTAAATCTATCTTGATAAACCAATTTTCTGCTTTCAGAAACAGTTTTTATGGTGTAATTCTTCTCCAGCAGAAGCATCTTCGTTCTGAGTTTGAGGACAATCCTGACCAGACTGGAACATACCAGGATCATCCACTGCAGAGCAGGAGGAACATTCACTCTGGGATATAGAATAAACAAGAGAACCTGACAGTGAGTCAACAGAAACCACTTCTGATTGGACCACCTCAACACATCCACCTTGCAGCCAGGTGGTGGACAGACCCGAGTCCCACTCACCATGTACTCCCCTCAGAGTCTGCATCGCTGGGGCATCACTCACAGTGAAAGTCTGGAGCGCTTGGCCTACAGTCAAGGTAAAAATGAAAAATGGAGGCTGATATCAGAAACACTTGTGTTATTTATTGAATATGGACTACTAAATTATTTGTAGCATGTTTGTTTTACTAAAAACCTCAATCACAATCCATTTTCCTTGATGCAATAAACCCAATCCACCAAGCAGACACCCCAAGCAGCATAAAAGAAAAATAATGCACAATATTTTCATCAAACACTGTTTTATCAAACATGGAAATAGACTTTTACATTTCTCTCTATCTCTGTTTGATCATGTTTCCTACAACATAAATGAAGTGATTTTTAATTGCTACAATTTTTTGTAAACTGTATGAGTCAAATAACAAAATATTGAAATATTTCTGCAAGAGTGCAAGTGCACTCTGCAAGTGCAGAGATAATGTGAAAAATATACATTTTGTTGTAGAATTATTTTTTCTGTTATTCAAAGAGAAACTAAATTGGCTAATTTATGGGAAATACTGCAACATTATACCTCTATTTTTAGCTTGATATCAGTCATTGTTAAAGCGGCTGATTTAGAGATAAAAGAAATTTATACAAATTTAACACACAAAAGATTCATAGTATATCAACTTTTTAAATAGATTTTTAATATTAACTTTATATACAATTGTTTGCTTGATTAAAAAAATGGTCTGTCAAACCCAGAAAAATTAGTTAGTAAATATTCTAACAGATGGAATTAAGTTTTTTTTGTTTTGTTTTGTGTTTATTTAGAGCATCATGAACATGCACAGCGCTCTGCAGTTCACCCTTTCACCTGCAGGTGGCAGCACACCGCACAACGGCCTGTTAAATGATTACGTAGTGCTGCCTTTTGTGTCTTCTGACGCCGCCTCTCCGGAGGGTGTAGCAGCTGGACCTCGGAGCCAACTATCGCTTAGGGTTAATGGCTGTAAACAAATCTGTACAACACCACGATGTACAGAAAATGCACACCGAGAATCTTTCTTCTGCGTTGTCGTCTTTGGTCGTAACGCTCATTATGTCGTGAGACCGACGCCTGTTATTGATTTGGCAGCGCGGTCACGCGGGAACTCGGTATTTTTTTCGTTTGGCTAGATGTGTCACCTTTTTGCCGGTGGTATCGTTGGGATTTTTATGACATGGTCAGTCGGTAAATTGCGCATAAACGCTCGTTCGCTGACCGTTAGCACACCGTGCATATATCCGGGAGCACAGTTAGCGATAATTATTTCAGACGCACTTAAACATGGCATCGACTGCAGAACACGACCTGTCTCTGTCTGAAGCAGACAGCAACAAGGAGAAAGCTCAGATGTTTGGGATTTTGAGGCTGCAAGAGGAGAAAGCTGGTTCTGTTGATAAAGGTAACAGCAGCAGTAACGCAGGGAGAGGCGGAGGTGACGGGCGATGGCAGGCTCCCATCTTTGCTTTAGCCAGGAAAGCATCTGAGACGATTTCAGGGAGCATTCATGTCCTGCCCAAAGTGTCGGAACACAGGACGTCCCTTCCAGGAGACTGGACAGTCCAAGGTAGAGTATGCTCAGCATCACGGGGATCCATGAAGAGAGTTTCTATGAGATCTGATGCACATATAACACCTGACTCCCACTGATGTGTGACGAATTGAACTAATTCAATTCTACGTCCAATTTTTTGTAAATAAAGCTGTTGTTTACATCTACTTTACAAACACTTATTCATTCAAATTCCTGAGGGATGATTAGACTTTGTATTGCAGTTGACTGGGTTTTGTCATTGTTCTGATCGTAATATAAAGCCGTCTGTTTCTCTGTCTTCCTTTTTTGTGTCTTTTTCAGCCTCCCACACATTCAGCTAAATATAGTCTGGTGATTGTCAACCTGCTCGTCACAAAATCTGCATTTGAATGACCTGAACGGATCAATGCGACCAGTTATTTTCATAGGATTTTAAAAGTTTTTCTGATTTCAAGAACAATGGCTTGACTTTGAACTGTGCTGTCCTGGTGATTAGCTACACATTAACTGGAGTTCCACATGTTAATCATATAAAAGCACGCCTCTGCATGTAGTTACAACATCAGACCCTGGAGAATTTCCTGATACTTAATGTTGTTTTTTCATAAAGATTCCAGTTTGAAGAGATTCCCAGTGGCATATTCATGTATCAACATGTCTGAATATTATGACTTGTCATATTTGGAGTGTTTATTGTGAGCTTTTGTCTTGCAGCCATGCGGGATCCCATGACCATGGAGCGAGCAAACCTTCTGAACATGGCAAAGCTCAGTATTAAAGGGCTGATTGAGTCGGCTCTGAGCTTTGGACGAACGCTGGACTCAGACTACCCACCTCTGCAGCAGTTCTTTGTGGTCATGGAGCACTGCTTAAAACATGGTCTGAAAGGTGAGAGAGTCAGTGATGTGTGAGTTTTAGGATTTTGTTGGACTTTGTTCTACCTTGTTGTGTTATGTTTGGAAGTTGCTTGATCTAATGTTCATATGATTTCATGTACTTCTGTTTGAGAAGTTTCTCTGTCTTCCTCCAGTAAAGAAGTCCTTCCTGGGTTTCAACAAATCCCTGTGGGGTCCTTTGGAGCTGGTGGAGAAACTGTGTCCAGAAGCAGCAGAGATCTCTGCCTCTGTACGAGACCTTCCAGGACTCAAGTAAGGAATAAATTCATGCACATACATGATTTTATTCAATTCTACCTAACCTGCTTAGTGTAGTAACACGAGCCACACCAATCACACACGGACAAGCTGGAGTAACAGAAGACTGTGACCTGAGCTGGTTCAGGGAAGTACCTGTGGGTTATTTACTTTCACTTCACCTTTCTCCCGCCTGCTGCCTCATTTTTGGCTATTTAATATAGACACATTGAATAAAAATGTGACAGCCAGGTGTTTGAAAGAGTTTTCCACAACAGTTATCTAATGAAAACACGCCTGGTAGCGTATTGTTATATCAATCTGAATGCATACATGTGTAAAACATGTTCAAAGTTGTGGATGATGACTTTTCAGACAGGAAGCTGATTGGGAAACATTTACGTTTAGTCTGGTTCAGTAAAATGAGGAACATTTTTGCCTTTTTGCTGAAGACACATTGTTTCCTTTGATAGTGCTGAGTCAGAATAGAAGACGTGAAGGAACAGACACACTACAAGGTTAGAATCAGAGGTTAGACGCCAGACTGTGGTAACTTTGTCTCTGCCTGCAGTTAAATATGCTGCGTTTGATGCACAAAGATAAACGCATAAAAGAAAATCAAGGAATGAAATGTTATCACTTGATGTGCATGTTTGTGTTTAACAGGACTCCGCTGGGCAGAGCTCGAGCATGGCTGCGTCTGGCTCTCATGCAGAAACGGCTGGCTGACTACCTGAGACTCCTCATCACTCGAAAAGACCTCCTAAGGTACAGCCAAGAGAAAAAACAACAGTTGGATATGGATAAATGGGTCAATGTTTTTCTAAGAAACTGTTTTCTCTTCATCTCCAGTGATTTTTATGAGGATTCAGCCCTGATGCTGGAGGAGGAGGGCGCTGTGATCGTGGGCCTGCTGGTAGGCCTGAACGTCATTGATGCTAACCTGTGTGTCAAAGGTGAAGACTTAGACTCTCAGGTAACTGCTTCCTCTTGATCTACAGTAAAACAGGCCACTAACCATCTAAACCTGAAACTCTTTATTTAGTGCTGTGGAGTTTCAGGAAGTGCAAACAAGAACTGCCAGTTGTGCCACTTTATTTTGGCAAAGAGAGAGCTGGTGCTGTGGTGTGATTGGTTCATCTAGTGGGCGGAGACTCTTCTCATTATGTCAATCATCCAGCTCAGTGGTGGTTTGGCATGTATGTGCTTATTCACTTAGTCTTGGTTTTGTTGTGGTTATTTGGCGATTTCTTTAATTTGTTGAGAACTCCCTCTTGAAGAGTTTGGTGGATTGCAGTAATTTAAGGCAGGGTGACTCATTTCTTTATATGAAAGATAAAACTCTGTGTTTTACCTAGTCGCTCTGTGGTTCTTTGCTTATCTTATTCATCTTTTCTGTTCAGGTTGGAGTGATCGACTTCTCCATGTACTTGAAAAATGACATCGATGATTACAGGAGTGAGGAGAGGTCCGACCTGTTACTGTTTCTCCATCACTTTATACAGACAGTTTCTTTTTTCTGAATGTGATGCACAGTTTTATGTCTATGTTTCCATGACAACAGAAAAAGCCAAATAGCATCCATCCTGGATCAGAAGAACTATGTGGAGGAACTGAACCGACAGCTAAAGTAAGTTTTCTGTACTCGAATATGATGCTGTGAGGGACATGAACTTAAAAATTTCATGACATTTTGGGGGATTTATTGTGATATAATTAAAAATTAAAAGTATCACTAACTTGCAATAAATACTATTATACAATAAAAGAGTGCAAACACAAGCTGATAAATGTAAGACTTCAAATATTAATCTGTCGCCTCCTTTTATACTAGAAGTTTAAACTAAAATCATATTCAATTGAAAAATAACTTTATTGCGTGAGCTCACACAATGTCACAAGGTTTCCTGCGATATTTTAGCAGGCGATTAGTGTCGGACATGTGATCTTTACATGTTACTTTACTTCTTCAAATCAATAAATATTACAGTTGTGGACGCTTTTCCACATAAATCAAGATGCACAGACTTCCAGTAATAAATTCTCAAATATGCATATTTATGGAATATCGCTGCACAATTTTCAGAAACTTGTATTTACAGGAAGTGATAAAACACAGGAACGGAAGATGTTAAGTGATTACTATGGCAGAAAATGGAGAATCAGATCAAGAATCTGTTTCTGATTGTGTGTATCTTTTTAAATGAGAAATCGACTCAGTAGAGACGATGTGACGATGTGCACAGCTGTATATGTTTGAGCTGAAACTGGTTCTACAGGCTTCAAGTTCTACTGATCAAACACAGTCAGTCTCAGTGTCATCATGATGCTAACAAACCTTACGGATAAACAGCCAGATCAGAAGGAGACATTAGAAAGAAGAGACCAGATTCCACCCAGAAATCTGTCATGAGTTACTAATATCTGATCCTAATGTGATCGTGTATGTATCCCCATGATTATCTGGGTTTTTAAGGGTTGTAATTATTCTTACTAAGTCAAATGAATTAAGGTGTCTGTGTGGTTAAAGCTGTGAATAAAGTAACGTTCACCACACGTCCTTGTGGCAGCAGCTTGTTTCAGAGCGCACAAAGATCCTGTTGACCTGAGAGCTGCAGCTCATTTCAAACTCCAGTTGCTTTTCATTTACGTTTCTCTGCTCAGAACTCGGCGTGTTGAGACTGTCACATTCAGTAAAACAGATTTCTGCACTGATCTTTTTGCATATCACTTTGATTACAGGTTGTTTTGTTCACAGAAAGGATATTTAATGTTTAACTCGTGTCTTTGCTGCTTGAAAATGTGTTTAACTCAAGCTGCACAGATGAATTCTTTCCACAAGTCAAATCCAACCCACTAAGTCTTTGTGAAGTCTTATATCTCCTCAAGTGATTTCATCATTTTCAGGGTCAAATTTAGGGAAATACAGTAAAGAATCAGCGTTGCTACAACCACCTGCTATACAGTGTTTTACCATGTTATCAATTAAAACATGTAAACAAAGAGCTATGTTCCTGCATTTCATCACTTCCTGTTTCAAATTGAGACTGAAACTCATAAAAACATTTAAGTGTCAAACACACAAATCTGCACCATGGTTTGTTAAACAAAAATATAATCCCTCTATAAACGTTTTAGTCAGGATGTATTGCATCATTGTACATCATAAATAATAAGTCTGAGGGGTTTCCACGGCAACACTAAGCAAAGTTTACCACACAAATCTGTTTAAATTCAACACATCTCAGTGTTAAATAGTGTAAATACTACAATCCTGTTCTACACTCTGAATTCAGGGAATCTGATGTTTTGTGTTTATTATTTATAGTTCCACGGTTCACGGTCTTCAGAGCAGAGTCGACTCGCTGGAGAAGTCCAACTCCAAACTCATAGAGGAGGTGATAACAACATTTAAAGGTGTCATTTTGAGCATCAACGATGGTTATAACAGTTATTGAATCCTGCATGTGTGTGTGTTTTGCAGCTCGCCATAGCCAAGAACAACATCATCAAACTGCAGGAAGAAAACCAGCAGCTGAGGAGTGAAAACAACCTGATTCTGATGAAGGCACAGCAGCATTTAGAGGTATAACGACAGACTTTGAACATTTTTATTACAGGAACATCAAAACTAAAAGTAGATCTGGATTTAGGATAAGTTCCGGCTCTGATAACATACTTTATTCCTGTTGATGGTACTTACTCAGGTAACTCAAGGTGACGTATCTGTGGAGAGAGACACGTACAAACAATCTCGTCAGGGTTTGGATGAGATGTACAATGAAGCCAGGAGACAGCTGAAAGAGGAATGTCAGCTCAGACAGGTCACACTGTGGATACGAGTAGAACATGTCTGTTGAATACATGTAAAATGAGTTTAATAAGATGGATTCTGTTCATATTCAGGATGTAGAGAACGAGTTGGTGGCTCAGGTTTCGATGAAACAGGAAATGGAGCTCGCAATGAAACTTCTGGAAAAAGATATTCATGAAAAACAGGTCAACACTTATTTTTTAATGTTCCCAGGATAGTTTTCTGGTCTCTCATCAGCAGAAATCCTGTAAAAACATTCATGTGTCACTCTGATGAATGCAGTTTATTTAATTTATTTAAGTTATTTACTTTTAATCACCAGGACACACTGATTGGACTGAGACAGCAGCTGGACGAGGTTAAAGCCATCAATGTGGAAATGTACCAGAAGATGCAGGTAATGTCACAAACGCATGTCATGCTGAGGATGGACAGAAATATTTTCATCAAGATTTTATTTTGTGTAAACGGCAGCCATTTTTATTTGTTAGTCATCTGATGAGGAGATGAAGAAGAAGAATGACGTGATCAGCCGTCTGGAGGAGAAAACGAATCAGATCACTGCCACCATGAAGCAGCTGGAGCAGAGGTGAGACACATGATGTGCCACAGTACAACTAAATATCCAAACCAGCTCCACTCCTGATTCACTGTTTATTTATCCGTTAATGTTAAACAAATATTTTAATTAGGATAAAAGTAGGTACCAAAATAAGCTTGATATCTTTTGTAAAAAAATGTTAAATAACTTAATTTAATAATTTCCTGGATCAGATAATGTTTAAAAAGCAGCTGTGTGATTAGTTAATAATAAAATGAGGACAAATGATTTAAACAGAATTTTACTTTAATAAAGTTTAGGGTTTCCCCAAGAAAAAAAACAGGCCAAAACACTTAACCTTTTTTCAAAATATCTACAATATGATTGTGGGTTTTATCTGATTTAACAGGAACTTTATCTAAGTTTACATCAAAATACTCTTTTTCAGGAAAAAGCAGATGTGTTAGGTTGGCAGATCATACAAACATCAAACGAGAGGAGAAACACGAGTAATTAATAATTAATTTTCTTTAGAAAACCCTGCCCTCTTTCATTTTTAATGTCTAATAAGATAATCTACAGAGATCTTTATGCATGCTGAGATACACTGCTCCATATGTCATAATGTTGCTGCCTGCTGGTTTGTTGATGCTGTATGATCCTTCCTTACCCAATTGTTTCAGAGTCCACACAGTCCATCCGCCCCCTCCCCTCCCATTGGTCAAAAATCTCTGCAGTCTCATTTGTGATTGGTTGTTTTTGCTGCTCTGAAGGTTTATGTAGGCAGTCGCTGCAGGACATAGCTACAGTTTTAGTGGGAGTTTTGGTTCCTAAAATAAAATAGAACCATCTAACATGTAACGAGGGGAACATCCTCCCCTCAGAGGAGAACATGCTGTTCACCAGGGAAGAATGAGAACAGTAAGGGTTTGTCAAACATTCATACTGTATCAGAGGAGTATATTTTTCTGTCATCTGTGACCTTCCCCTCCTCCATCTTTCAACCCCTTTAACACCTCGTCATGCTCATTATTAAAGCAGTTAATTTAAACTGTAGGGATCTGATCAAAGAGGGAACCTGGCAGCCTCAAACTTCTTAGTTTCTGTCTCATTCTCACTTCCTGCTCTGCTTGTGATGTTCAATCAGACAAAAATGTAAAGTGTAACTTGAGGCCTCTTAGAATACTGATGTATTGACATCCTTTCTTCCTTTCTTTCCTCCCTTCTCCCTCCTTTCCCTTCATCTCGTTTGTTCCATCCCTCCATTCATTTTGCTCCTTTGAAACCTCCATGGTTGATTATTTTTCTTCTGATTTTATTTTTGCTCCCGCTCCTTCGTGCAGTGATAAGGATCTGCTCAGTCAGACCAGAACACTCGCCATGTCTTTCGTTAAGTGTGCCAGCACAGACACAGAGCACCAGTACAAGCTAGTCAAGGACATCTCCTTCTGAGGACCGACTGAACCTAAATCCAAAATCCTGGGATTCAAAGAGAACTTAAATTACAGCTTTTATGTTTGATGAAATGAAATCTAAATGAGAAGATTCTTCCTTTAAAAGTCTCGTTTAGTCTCTTAACAAGCTGCTTGTAACTGGGCAGAGAAGTGTTGAAAAGTTGCTTCTCTAAAGTAGTTTGAAGAACTTAAAGATTCATTTTGAGTTATTTATATAGTCTCGTATTCAGGTGTGCACACAAATCCTACACTCCCCCCCTCTGGGATGTAACCACAGGGTCTTTTTTATAGATATTATGCACAACATGAACAGATACAGTAGGTTGAGACCGGAAAATAATGTCTACCTGGTCCCCCAGACGCACCTGCTTTGTATTGGTTGAGATGTCTGAAGAACAGAGTGTGTTCTGTAATGTTCGTTTCAGCTCCTGTGTTAGAAGAAAACATTTAGTTTCACCTTCCAGCCACTGAAAGTCGAGCAGTGGTGCCAAACTTACTGCGCAGTCTCTCTCAGTGAATTTCTCCTGAAACGGTGGTTTGATCTCAGTAAGGTTCTCTACAGACGTGCAGTCAGACAGGAATGTTTGTGAGCCTGCTGCTTCCACGCTGCTGCTGGTTTGTGTTGCACCTCCTGACCTGCTTTGAACTGGCTTTCATGACCCTGTCTGTGCCTGAAATCAGCCCCTCGTGCACTCACACTGAAGTCTTTACTCGTGAACAGCTAAGTCACATCATGTGACAACTGCTGGATGGCACTCCTGGGGGTTTGAGGACGCCATAACATTCAGTTTATCTTTAACAAATCGGACATTTAAATTGGACAATTTCTGGATTAAAAAATGAAAATACATCTAAAATAATTATTTCCAGATGTTACTTCTGTTAATTAATGCTCAGACCTTTTTACAGCATGATCAGATATTCTTTTTTCTACTTTCATTTGTATTTAGTTATTTGATGTTTAAAAAACGCCGGTGAGTAGGCGGGACTTTCAGACCCACGTCTCTTTTACACAAACTCTGGCTCCAAAAATACAAGATGGAATCTCGTATAAACTGGATATTATGTGGTCAGCTTGGTGGAACCTAAAGCCTTGGTGTGAATTGTGTTTTGGTTCTGCAGAACAGAACCGTGTATGAACCGGTTACAGAGCGATGAACATCTGTTAAAGCACCTGCGTTGTTGTATTGGCTCATGTACTGATGTTTGTGATGTATTAGGATTATAATCCTTCTAACGATTCTAAATCCATGTTTCTAAAACTCTCAGACTATAGAGAAATGAAGACCCAGTGCAGCTGTTTAAAACAAACTACTGTCTTTTACCACAGTGATCAATAAAGTTAAATGTTTTGAAAAGAAACGGTTGTGGTTGGAGTTTTTAACCATGTTGAACGCTTGCTAAAAATATTAGTGTCAAATTTCAAAGACAGGATAAACTACAAGGTTGTGAGATGATGAGATATTTTAGTTTGAAGATTTTTAGCCACAAAGCAAATTATGAGTACCGTATTTTTCGGACTATTAGGCGCACCTGAATATAGGCCACGCCCACAAACTTTAAAACTGTCTCTGTAACATGGCTGGTTAAAAAATAAGAAAAACACAATAGCTACTAGGAAAAGTTTTTGATCGCTATCTTCATCTTCCTCCTGTGCACTAAGCTCACGTGCATGTGCTCTATTTCCTTCTTAAACAGCCAGATTGATTGTCTTTAACTTGAACGCTGCATCATGTGCATTTCCTCATGTGTTTCCCATGACAAAGGCGTGTGCATGAAGTACAAAATTAAGAATTTGGTGCGTTTGATTTAATTCGAACAGTTTCATTGGTCTGAGGTGAAATGTTTTGGCGTTATGAAGCTTTTTGCCTGTAAAAATCCATAAATTAACGGCATCGTTGTTTAAACCGCAGTGTTCAAAGTAGCAGCTTATAGTCCAGATATTACGGTTGTTATTTTTCCCTCCATGTGGAAGAAGATTTTTGTGTATTTGAATGTAGAAATGTAATGAAAGCTCTTCCTGTGTGAAGGCTGCACTGGGGTCAGCCATTCTTCTTTTATCCAGCTCTTTCCTTCATTTTTTTCATTATGCCTCGTCGCCTATTTTTATCCTTATTGTCTTATTTTGTGGCACAAAGTTTTACATTCTGTTGTTGTAACTGAGCAGACTAAAACATGCCCTCCGTCACCCCAACCTTTTCATCATCACTCCCCTCCATACTTATTACCTTCCTACTTCCCATTATTTTCTGTTTGTATTTTTTAACCCCGCCTCCTGCACACACGCTTCCCAGATTTTTCTCTCCATGGTCCTGAGTTTGTTCCTGGTTATAATGGTGCAGATTACAGGAGGCAGAGAGGCACCGCAGCTCGGCCGAGGAGGGATCCAGGCGCTTCAAGTTGGACTTTGCCAACAAAGCCGACAGCCTTCAGCGGCAAATCGAACTCAGGGAGAAGCAGCTGTAAGCAAATCACCTATAAAGGCCAGTTGAGCTGTAGACTGTAGACACATTCACTTATTCCTTATTGATCATGTTACCTAGACGATACAACCTGTAATCCATATGCAACAATGTAAATAAATACAGTAACATAGGAAAAGAATCAGTGTTCTCTCTCCTACTTACTCATCTGTATATTTCTGGGTGTTTTTTTTGTATTTCTGGTTTTGGTGGACCTCTAGCCAGCAGCTGGAGACAGACCTGAAGATAGAGAGAGAGTGGAGACAGACTTTACAAAACGATCTGCACAGAGAAAGAGACACGGTGTCTCAGCTCAGCACAGAGGCGCTGCAGATCAACGGGCTGAAAAAGGTGAAAAGAGAGGAACATGTCATGTATGAGCTGATTAGACTGCTCACGTGTTTGACAACATGTGAAAGATTTACCTGAAGTGTTCAACTGTTTACATTCTTTAAATTTCGTTTTTAGGAGTTTCATCGTCTCCAGGATGAAAATATTCAGCTAAAGACCATCTGTGAGGACCAGGAGCGAGCGCTGGAGGAGCTTGGCTCCAAGCTCAGCGAGTGCGTAAATGCTAATTAAAACTATCGTTATCAGGATGTGTTTCTGTTTTATAAGATTAATTGTACAGAAAATACATGTATGAAAGTAAACATACCTGTAGATGGATGATGTTAGTCTGTAATGTTCAGATTAAATCTCTCGTCTTGACTCACACTTGTTTTTAATGAACTGTGGTGACCGTGACAGGAAACGTCTCGTTCCTTTCACTCTGAAACCGGTTCTTTTTTTTTTCAGATCTAAGCTAAAGATTGAGGACATCAAAGAAGCCAACAAAGCTCTGCAGGTGAGGTCACAGACAGGCTTCGAATACATTCTCTAACTTTAAAACAGATATCTTGTATGAAACTCTGAAAATAAAGATCTAATAGGATCCACTGAAGAACCGCTCAATCTTGACATACTGCGACTCAGTGGTAGAATAAATCACCAGCTGCCTCTTAGAAAAACTCTCTGCCTCACATAATGTGAGGAGAGCAAAAATATCATGAAAGACCCGTGTTTCCATGGTTACCACACGTCTAAACTCTCTGACAGACGACACAGAGCTGCCAAAACCCAAACCAGGAGACCTGGTGGCAGTTTAATTGTCTCAACTCTCAGAAACATCTCGATCCATTACTTTTTAATTTTCTAATAGAAATATGTTTTTTTTTATTTTGGCTTTCTGATGGAAAAGCTGATTTATTTAAAGTTTTAACTTTTAAATAAAGAGACTGTTTGGTTGTAGGGCGGTCAAGTTTGGTTGAAGGATAAAGACGCTACTCACTGCAAGTTGTGCGAGAAGGAGTTCTCCATTTCAAGACGAAAGGTGAGAACTTTAAATACATTCAACTGAAAAACATCAATTAATGCCAAGTTAGAAATCCTCATTCATTTAGTCAAATAATTATTCCTTCTAATTTAATTGAAATCCCTCCAGTTTTACAGAAACAGCATGAAGTTCTGGACGTATCGTAGGACAGAAACTGTTCTGTTTGTCTGTTCACAGCATCACTGCAGGAACTGTGGGGAGATTTTCTGTAACAGCTGCTCAGACAACGAGCTTCCTCTGCCAGCATCTCCCAAACCGGTCCGAGTCTGTGACACCTGCCACGCCCTCCTGCTCCAGCGATGCTCCTCCACCACAACATGAGGAAGAGCCGTCGCTGCCAGGACCTAAAAACAGCCACCTCCAGACCTCTACCGTGTGTGTGCTGCTGAAAGTGGACAACATGCTCTAAACATGTGTTTTTGTTTTGATCAGGTTGAATGAACAGTGTCTGCATCATGCTGTTGCTCTGTAAGAAGAGTACATGAACCAAGCACAGGAGAGCAGTGAGTACTGTTTAAAATGGGCTCAAACGTCCAACTTGATTTCTAATGAGTTTGACTTATGAACCGAAACCCGGCAGTAGAGTCAAAAACCACACGAGTCTGGGTGTGAAGAACTTTAAAGATTTAAAAAATAAGGAAACGGTGGTTAAATATATGAAGGTGGAACAAGAAGCCTGTTGTTCATTGTTAAAGTTGGTTATGAAACAAAAAAAACTAATTTGAAAGTGAAATTGTTCCGTCTTGTTCTGCTAAATGCAGATGAGTTTCTGAACCCAAACTGTACTGAATCTATTAACTCCAAACAAACCAGACGACCTTCTTTAGAGTGAAATGATCTCGGAACTAAGATCAATGTTTACACAAGTTTTCAACATGAAAGCACATTTACAGGATACATGACTAGTTTTTGTTCTGCTGTGCCACGACATGAGATGTCTTAGTTTACTTGCCTTTATTTTGACAGCAGTTATTTAAGAGGACAGATGTGCGTCTCACTTTACGGGACTCGTCTTGTGTCTAACAACACACGCTTCCTGATGAGATTCTGACAGTTTATTTTAACGGTGCCATTTAAAACTGTCCAAACAGTGACTTTTAATTCCATTTCTCATGCTGCCAAAATGAAACTGTGTAGAAAAATATTTCTATATAAAAAGTTATCATTTCAACGTAGCAACACTAGCCAATTATTTGGAAAAATTCTGCTTTAAAAGGACAAAGAGCAACAATCTGCATCATTTTGTGTTGACGAAACGACTTAGAAACATGTGACAATGTTTTTTCAGAAATAATTTGGTTTTATATTGTTTATTCCAACGTTTACCTACAAGTTCAGGTGACCTGTCGAAACATTTACTGCTGCTGTATTAAATGTGTGAAACTAAGTTTTTGTCATCAGTTCTGAGTGATGGATTTTATTTGGAGGTTTGGCACATATTTTGGTTTTGCACTTCAATGTTTACAATCTGTGACCTTGTACAAACTGGAAGTTTTAATTTCGGTGTAACTTCAGTTTACAAGTACAAGCAAACGTTTTTCAACTGAACCCAGATGTTTGTTTAACGTCGACCTTGTAAATCTCCCAGTTTTTACAGACTTGTACAGTGTTGATATGTTTAAGTTCTAATATTAAGTCTTTTGTCTCGACTGTAGCAGTTTGATTAAATCAAGGCAAAAACAAAATGTCTGTTTCATATCGTTGTGAATAAAGTTTCCTGCAACTAAAACGTCAAGAAGCAGAAAGGCAATTAAATATAAAATTTATTAAGCAAATGTACAACAGCTTCATAGGCTATGTTACAGCTCAAATATAGATGTTTTGTTTCACTTCCTCTCATTAAGAGTGGAACATCATATTCAACTTGCGTTTTTAAATTCTGTAAAGAACTGAGAAAACATTTATACAAAGCACACGTCTATCATTTATGAAATCATTCAAACCAGGAAAGCTGATCTGAAATCGAATAGAAACTTTTAAGTGTGTAAGGATGATTTTACAAAAAGGAAAAAGTTAAACCCATCTTTAAAAATCCTTTATAAAGAAACTGTTGGAATCATTCTGCTACGTGTCACATTCCACGTGCACTTCGTCCTGACACTGCAGTGCCATCGACATGTCTTTAGTTTTACAAACAGCTATCAATCTTTGGATGAAGTTCTGTTTTTTTTTTTTTGGACAGAAACAAATGAACCAGTGCATCGAAAATTAAAACTATAAAAAGGTCAAATGCTTTTACTAATCAAAAACATGGAACATGTTTGATTTCTTATCTTCTTACAAAAAAAAGGAACTTTCCTTAACACACACTGTGACAACATCTTGTTATATTTGTGTTTTTAACTATAAAACAATACCAAACTGTCATAAAAGATAAGAATGAAATATCCAGTATGTTCAGCAGGAAGTACAGCTCTCAGATCCAAGTTCTAAGTGGAAGTGGATCTGCTGATTGGAACTGTATGAAGTGAACTTTACTAAATAAACTTGTCGGTCACAGATCGAGTGACTTCCCATCAGCTTTCCTTCCTACAAACGCTAGTTGGTTAAATGTGGTCTTTAGAGATGTGACCAAACGTCAGGGTGGAACTGAGTGACATCATCAGTATGCACCTCGTAGCCCACTGCTTCGTGAGGCTCCGCCTCCTCCTGGGCTGCTGTAGTAACTGCCACGACCTGGAGAATGATGGATTTAAAAAGCTTGTAAAATGAAGCTGTTTTTTCTCAGGATCATGACAGCAGTGGTGAGCTGAACTGATTCATGAACTCACTCATTTCAGAAGCTCCGCTTGATGTTGAGTTCAGGAACAGCTCAATGTAACGATGCTCTGTGGAGAAAAACATCCGTCACTCGGGTTTATGTTCCTCTTGATTTCACTTTTATTATAATCTGTAAATCCTGCAGCAGTAAAAACATCTTTAAATGCATTGCTTTAGTAACTTCCTCACTAAGCATGTCAATCAAAACCCTGTCCATCATCAGTTTCTTGTCTCAAAGCCAAAAATCCAATTACAGGACAAAGAAAGAAGTGAATAAGATAAAAGGACATACGCATATGGTTTTTGTCTTTAGACATGGCTGCCACGGCATCTTCATGAGAGCGAAACTCTACATCAGCCTCTCCGGTTGATTTGCCACTAGGAGCCACGTCAATGTGAATTCTCAGTGGATTCAGAGGAGAGAAGAACTGCAATAGAAAAACAGCAGAAAATAAACATCCCTCTAACAAAGCTGCAGGTTCTGAAAAGATCTGAACACAACAACATCTGGTTAAGATGGATGGATGCTAGTTCAAAGAAAACTGCATCTTCAGATTAACTGTGTTCTTACTTTTGCGATGTCTCCCTCTGAAGCACGGAACGGCAAACCCCTCATGTGTACAAAGTGGCCATTGTGAAAACCAGAGCTACTGTCAGACTGTCCACTGTAACCATGGCCTCCAATTCCTGAAGGAAATAATTCCAGTCAGGTTTGTAAAAATTGGACAAAATGAGTCAGATAATAAAATCTAACATAGCCTATCACTAGATCTTATTCATATGTTTTAAAGACACGGTCTACAATAACAGCTGTGCCAAGCACAAACCTGATCCTGGTTTCATTCATTCATGACAAGTTTGGTTTTAAAGTGTAGGTGGAACTAAACGTGTCTGAAAAGTAAATGTATTCACATTTATTACCTCTTCCCCCCCTCTCTCCTCTGACTCGGTCATCAAACATGCCATTGCCATAGCAGTAGTTACTGAAACCATTGTAGTTATCAAAGCTACTGTAACCTGGAGATGCAGGAAAAGGGGAGAACTTATGTTACTTACATTAAAGACCAGCAGCACTAACAGCATCAACAGAACCAGGAAATGGAACAACTGCAGTGTAAAAGTTGGTTTTGTAACATAATCATAGAACATAAGTGGTTTTATTAGTAAATACACATTAAATAAAAGCACATGATGAAATTCTATCAGAACAAACAGATCTTTCTTCTTATCAGTGTGTGTGAAGTTACTTTGATCCCTTTTAGAACAAAGTCTGTGTACCTCCTCCATAACCACCTCCACTCCTCATGTTGTCCAGCAGACCCCCACTGCGACTGGATCCATAAAGACTTCCCTTTGGACCTGACATTACAGGTCTGTCATAGGGCCCAGGTCTCTGGCCTCCCATTCCCCGTCGGGGAAGGTCATAGTGGAATTTGATCTCCCAGCGACTGCTCTTAAAGATCTCTATGTACCTGCAACACGAAAGGACCGTGGAATAAAAGAGCAAAAGAGGACAGAGTTAATGCTTAGAAATGGCTGGTCACGGGTTACAGGCACATATGATTGACACAGAAACAAGGTAAATATTCTTAACAGTGGCATGAATGTCTAAACAAACACAAAACTGCCTAAACTTCAAAGTTTGGTTATTAACAAAAAAACTAAGCCTTTTCATTAATATTTCATGTCCCCACCCAATTAAAAGCCCATCTTTTATTTAACCAGAATTTGTCTAGCCCATCAACCCACCCCCATTATTCAACCAGAGCAGAACCCATCTCATTAAAACCACATTCTAACATGATCACCCATCAAATGCTACAATACAAACCCAACCCAACCCAGTCCAGCCCGTCCCGCTCCCATTCCGTCCCACCTGTGCCCTATTCTTTCCTTGTGTTTCCCCAGAGCCTTTTCTGCTATCTCCTTTGAGGCAAACTGCACGAAGGCTTCCCCTGTGCTCCTCCCCTGGTAGTCCACTGGCAGAGTTATCCCATTTGGCACGATTCTCAACCCTTCAACCCAAGCACACATAAATACATAGGTCGGTAGGTAGACTGGTAGGAATAAGTAGAACAACACCCACTGCATCAGTGGAGCTTTCAGGGTTAATGTGTAAAGATCAAACAATGATTGTTGTATTACGTCAAACTTGATTAAAACTCAATGTTAAGAGGTTGTTATTTACAATTACTTTTTAAACCCTAAAGAAAATACAATTAAAACTGGTCTGGAGTCAGTTTACAAGTTACAGAATTATAAAAACTGTTTTTTAATTTTATAACAGCTGATCAGATTTTCATTTTTTTTTAATATTTACTTACATTTAAACTATTATTTGACATGTTCAGTATTCTTTATCCAAAACTGAGGCTCCTTGGAGTAATACTGATAATACTGACTCCAGAACAGTTTCATTGGTCTGTCTCCATTCTGCCAAACCAGCCCAGCTCATTCTTTTACAGGGTAAATAAATAAAGTTATGAGCAGATTATTAATGGTTTAACATAGTAAAACACTAAATGAACAATGAATTACAACAAAGAAATATTCAGCCTTTCTACCATAAATAAAAATGAGTCATGTTAATCAATCTGAATAATCAGAACAGTGAATCTACTAAGAATCAGGAAGATGATTGCAGGGTGATGTGTTTGCTTTGTGGTTTATCAGTAGTGTGGGAAACCCCAGCTGAAGTGCAGTTTGAAATATTTGGACTTTTCCAAACATGGTTTTGTTCAAATGATCAGAAAAAAATTAAATGATTGTGTCAAGGCTTTAGAATCTATCACGACTATTAAACTTGGATAAATGTAACAAAGAAAAATAAACTTCCTTATTGTGTGTCGAATATTCAGTAAGAACCAATTGAGTTGTTATCTGATAGACCTGGACTCAAGCCCCTGCAGGATCCTGCGGTAAAAAATGAATAACTGAAACTCTTGATGAACAACAAGTCTGTGTTTTTGGCTCAACATGCAGTGTACCTCAATCTAGTACAGACCTACAAACAACATTTCAGTGCCCATGTACCTGCAAAGAACTGGACAATCTCCTCTTTGCTGCAGCCAAAGGGCAGTCCTCTTAATTTCACCACACAGCCATTGCAGCTGTCAGGAGGAGGACCACTACGTTTCAGCACCCAGTCCATTTCACCACGTTTCGACTTAAACACTGATTCAGATGCACAAACAAAAAGATATGCACATTACTTGTATGTCTTATGAAACGGGTATCATTGTCAACAATGAGCTTACCCTCTATGTATCTGTGTCCCATGTATTTGCGGTCCTTAGCCAGAGCATTTTTAAAATCGTCTGCTGTTTTCAGCTCAATAAATGCCTCACCAGTAGAACGGCCATCTTTAGAGTAGGTCAAACACACTCCACCTACATCTCCCACGATGTCACAGTCTGCACGACAATAATATTGGTTGGATTATTTTTCATGGTTAAAAAAACCTTACCCTTTATTTTTGTCATCACAAAATTGGAATTAGACAGTACAAATAAACTTCAATGTAAATTCAATTCAACTGATCAGAAAACCACTGAGCTAAAACTTTAAGAGAAAGTTGTTGTTTTTTTAAGAACAGGCTCGATATAACTAACTGGCAACTTTTTAGAGGTTTGTTTAACCAAAATGCATGAGATATAGTACACAAAAGATCAGATGATAGTATATAATATATAAGAAAATATATTTTTTATCTCAAAGTACAAGATAAATACATCACACATACTTTAGAAAGGAATGAAGGCTGCAGTAAAAACACACAACACCCTTTTTTTTCCTGCATTTACCTGAAAATGCAGGTAATGTAACTGGAACCTTAAAACCTACAACTAAAGATGATAGTAACACATCTGTAAAAACATGTAAATCTCACCAGTGAAGAAACTGGCCACCTCTTCCTGTGAGCAGTCCCAGGGAAGTCCTCTGATCCGGACCACATAACCATCTCCATTAGAAGACATTCTTACTGCTATAAGAAATACATCAAATACATAACAAATTAACTAATCATTTTATACGTTTTTAACACATACCTGCAAACTCAGAGAGTACGAAAAAGGTGACGTTACTTCTTAACACTTCTTGCTCACTTTAGTATAGAGCTTTATTGTCAATAAGCTTTCACTTTGTATCTGACCTTGTAATATTATCTAATGTAGCTACATAATTTTGATACTTTTCTGATGTCTGAGATACTTTTTCTTTCATAATAACCACATAAACGCCATAAACGTAGATTTGTGAAATCGCTTTATTTACTTCAAGTATACCTCCAACATGGCTGCCGCCGAGCTGGAAGGAAGCTAACGGTCACGTGATCGAAAACTATCTATTAAGGATCTAAACTACTACATTATATAAATATGTCCAGTGGATAAACAGTCTGTGCACAGCTTTCTATGACATTTTCCATCTGATTTTTTCAAACTTGTGGCTTTAAAGTCAAATCTTCATCCGGCAATATTAAGTTTTGCATTCTGTATTAAAGCAAATAACTGCGTTCGGTGAAATACCACGTTACGGTGCTAATCAGCTAACCGGAGCTAGTCTCGGTAACAGGACCGCCGGCTCACCTTTGAACTCATTCTCAAAACTCACGTTCCTACACTGTATAAAATATCGTATCTACTTTTTAATGAGGCAAATTTAACACAATTTTATCTTGAAACCTGAGTTGGACATAATTTTTGCAAAGGTATTTCCTACTTTCGTTTTTCCTTGAAAGATATTAGCATTAGCAATTAGCAGGCCAACTCTGGGACAGACATCGGTCAAACTGCCAAACTGATTCAAGCTAACGTTCGTGCGATGTAACAAACAGTTAAAATATACTAACACATAGAAAATATTAGATATGAAAACAAAGCATGGCGTAAAAAAATGAAAACTGTTGTTACATTTGGGTCTTTATCCGGGTCTTCGCCAGCTCCTCGGGTTACACTGTCAGGAAAAGCGCTCCGGTATGTTCTCGCGATACTTCGCGAACACTTGTCCGCGTTTTTGACAACTGGAAGTGGGTGGCTAATAAATAAAGAGATAAAACACTGGGATGCAGGGAAAACAGACAGGGTTTAGAGTTCTTCAATCAGAAGCACAAGTGAAAGCATGTCTGGGTGTCAGTGGGGTTTAATGCGGGAAATGGCGCGGTTTAAATAAGATAAATCATTTATCCAGGGATATTAAAAAAATCCAGTAAATATTATTTAGATGACCATCACAGGTCCATGTTGAACGTTTTTTCCTTAAGGATATGACTTTCAAATATTGCTCATCTTTTGCCTCACACTTTTTGTCCTCCACTTGTCCACTATCCCTAATCTTTAACAGATTTAGAAAAACTAATTAGACATTCCTTACAAGTAGTACACATGGACTTTTTACAGGCCTTCCAAAATATCATAAACTGCAACTCATTTAATATGCTACTGCTTGTATTCTCACATCAGAACACATCTCACCTGTTCTTAGTTCTCTGCACTAGTGGTTACCTGTTGAAAGCAGAATCCAATTTTAAATGTTTTGAACAGCCTGGCAGCAAATTATAAGAGTTAACGTGTTCCCCTTATGTTTCTGTCAGATCACTCAGGTCTTCAGACCAGGGTCTTTTACTTTTACCTGCCATCTTGTCCAAATCAGGAGAAGCAGCAGTCTGTATTTGTGCACCAAAGAAATGGAACATCCTTTTAGACATCAGAGAAGCTTTTGGTTTTATAACGGAATTAAAAGCTTTTTTTTTATTTGCACTAACATATGGTTAATTTTAAATTTAAGTTCTCAACTCGTTTTTATTTCTGTCTGCGTGTGAATGTGTTTCTATTTTTGAATGTGTATTTTTCCCCTTTTTTAATGTCTTTTTGTTGTGCATTGCATGTATGTGTCTAAATGCATGTCGATAATTGCATGGGTTCACACATTATTTAACTTTAAGTTGTAATTGTCTGTTGTTTCATTCTGTTTTATTATACATTGTTTTTTTTAAACCAATGTTGAAAAGCATAGTTGCTGTAGCATGAAACGTTATGTAAATAAAGTTTGATTTGATTGAAACATACAGATGCTGTCAGGGCTGGACAAAAAAAATGAGAGAAAATCCTGGCAAAATCTGAAGAACCTTTTACAACCATCTTGGAAATTTTAAAGAACCTTTGGTCAGTCCGATTCACATAAAGTATAAAGAAATTAGAAGAGCGTGATTTTGAAATTTTGCGCGTTTCTCTATTTTAAACTTCTTGAAACGCATACTGTGCGTAAACGCGACGCATCAGCGTTTAAACAGCTGGAACAAACCAGTAACTGTTGTGGAGAAGAGGTCAGGCTGCAAAACGAAGCAGGGGGGTCGAAAGTCCACCGACAGTAGCCGACCCACAGCTGCGACACCGTCCTGATCAGATACCGTTACTGCCTGTAGCCAGTTTTTCTGTTTAGCCCTAAAACATGGAGATCCCGGTGTTCACAGTGGATGCGTTCACAAATCTACCATTCAAGGGAAATCCCGCTGCTGTGTGTCCACTTGTGCATGTGAGTAACTACTTTTGTATTTTGATAGTGTGTGGCATTTTAGCCGAGGGGCCCCACATTGAGGTTTGGGTAGAATCCAAGAAGCGTAAAAACGCAATATGACTTATGGCTCAGAAACAAACACATGCGAGCTTTAGCAATGCATGTAACCATCAGAGAAAACGTCTGTGGACATCCTCACGCAGGTTTACAGGGTTTCACAAAGTCTCGGAGACTTTTTCAAACTAGAAAACATGGCCGACCGTTTGAGCGCGTCTTTGCGCGCCGCTCCGTCCAGAAGCGTGTTTTCCTCCGAAAATGCTTGTTTTTAAGAATCCATAAAGTGGATCTGTTACAGGTTCAAACACGCTGTGCAGATGCATACAATCGATGCAGTGTATTAATGATTATGCGTTTGTAACAGGAGCTGAATGATGATTTGTATCAGAAGATAGCCGCAGAGATGAACCTGTCAGAAACTGCTTTCATCACCACGATCAACCCGTCCGACACTTTTACCACTGGTAGGTATTTTCATCTAATATATATCACTACTTTTTGCATCAGTTAAGCCCTTCACTATAATTGACTGTGTAAAACCTTATTTACTGTGGTTATATACTTTGCAATTTTATAGTTTGCTTAAATATGTTTCTCATCAAAACAGCTAAATTGTTCCAGTCTTAAAAAAATAAAAGTGAAATGTAGTTTTGCAGAGGAATCCTCACAGCTTTGTGTGTCTTTTAGTTTCAGGTCAGGCATTTTGTCTTTGTGTGAACTGAAACAACTTCTGTGGTCAGCAGACTGATACATTTTGTAAGAGTGTGTAACACACAGCTCTGACCTCCACATTATTGGAAGCTGTAGGAACCTGTTGTTGAACCATCACATTTAAAAACTCAGCTGTGAAAGACAAAAAACTCTAATGTCACTGTTGAGGAATTTGGCTCCCTGTTCTTTGAAGAATTGTTTTATTGGAGCATATTTGAGCCAAGTGGAGTTTAGCTGCAGGCTGGACATTTCCCTTCAGGATATAATAGTCAAGAGCAGAATTCATGTTTCAATCAAATACAAAACTATTTTTGAAGCAGCTCCAGACCATCATACTACCACCACCACGTTGACTGTCAGTATGATTTTACTTGAAACAAAATGTTTGGTTTTTGACAGCTGTTACAGGACACATGATCCAAGTAGTTCTGCTTTTGTCTCATTAAGTCTTTGAATGTTTGACCACTTCTGAGAAGGCTCACTACAGATTTTCTTCTTCTATGGATAATGTCTCTGCTTATGATTCTCTTGAATGGCTTTGTAACTCTCTCAGCCTTGTGAATGTCAATTACTTTGTTTCTCATCTGCTCTTAAATGAAGAGCAATTATTTCTTCACGTCAAAAAAAATCATATAAACTGCATTTTGAATAAGATTAACATTTGTTTGCCCCCCAAACATTTTCACACAACAAAAGCAGAAAAATCAATAATTTTTCACATGACTGTATCCTATAAAAACCTTTTTGAAAAATACTACTTTTATTATATAAATGTACATTTGCCATCCATTGTACGTAATGTGTACAACTTATCAGTCACAAGACAGTCGAACATGCTGATTTTTCAAATTTACTCTGAGTTAGAATGTTTTAAAGTGACTCGCACTCTGGAATAAACAGATTATTTGTTATCTCTGTGTGTGAACAGGCTGATTTATTTACAGGAAAGTTTGTTTTTAGATGTCAAAGCTGCCAAGAAGGGGACAAAAATAGCTTAAAAAAATGACATGTAATTTTGAAACAGGAAAGGTAAACAAAATCCACCCTTTGTGCTTATAAAGGGAAAAAGTGTTACAATGATGTAACTGGTGGTTTATTAAAATGAGGTGAGGTTTAATTGTAGCCAACTACTTGCACCTCTAAATGTTGCTAATTTGGTGATATTTTCTTATGCATTAAACAACAAGATGTGTTTAAATAAGAACATAATGTGATTGACAGGATCGAGGTTCCGCCTCCGATGGTTTACGCCAACAGTGGAAGTGAATCTGTGCGGTCACGCCACTCTGGCCTCTGCTGCCGTGCTGTTCCAGTATAAAAGTAAGACATTAAATATAAACACGTGGTTTATGTGTTTTAAAATTATCATGCAAATTTGCCAGAGTTTCAACTGTTACATGACAAAGAGACAGAATGACTGTTGTTCTGCAGCATGAAGGAAACAGAACACATGAGAATAAACTGAGTCATTATGTGAAGATCTTTGGTTACTGTAAGGCTTGATTGTTGAGAGTGTTTTTGTACTATATGTCTCATCAGACAACATCAATTCAACGCTGGTGTTTGAGACCAGGAGCGGCGAGCTGGCTGTCATGAAGAAAAAAGACGGATATGTCATGGATTTTCCTCTCAATCCACCCACCAAGGAGGTATCAAACATAAAAACATCAGAATAAGGTGCAGAAGTACACAACTGTGGTCAAATGCTATATTGGTAAAATAAGTGTTGCTGTTTAGAATTAAAAAAATTTGTAACAAATCAGCAGATTTTTAAACTGTCACACAATATAATAACACTAAATGTATTACATTTTTACACCAAAACCTTGAAAGAAATCCAAGAAGTTTGAAAAACTTTGAAACATTTAGAAATGACAAAAAAATAAACTAACTTCTTTTTTAAATCTCAGGATCTCAATGACTTTAAAGACATTATAAAGGTAAGAAATACTTTTTTTTCCCCAAATCATAAGCTCAACTGTGCACACTTTTTATTTAGAGTGATCATTAGTTTGTTTTACCTGTGTGTGTAATGTAGGTGGCAGTTGGAGACCTTCCAGTTCAGGGTGTTTTTCTGAGCACAAACATGAAGAAGCTGATGATTCGACTTTCTGACAGCTGTGACAGGTCGTTCAGTAAACACTTTTATTTTGTGAGCAGCATCTTGTAAACATCTGAATCTTTGAAATTCAACCCTCTCTAATCTAATCTCTAGGTCTGTGTTAACTGCTCTGAAAGTTGACCCCGTCACGCTTATGAGCATCGAGACAAACGGAAGAGTTAAAGGAATAATCGTCACCATGAAAGGTAACCAGAACAATTTATATCTACAATTATAAATAAGAGTAGCCAAGAATTTTATCATCATCTTCAGATGTTTTTACATTTAACAACAGGGTCACCAGACTGTCAGCCAGGATACGACTTCTACTCCAGATACTTTGCTCCCTGGATGGGAATCCCTGAGGATCCTGTCACTGGTAAGGAAACCCCGACTGATGCTTCTAAACTCACTCATCAAATCGGATGAGGGTTTGTTCAACTTTATTCTGTGTAAACATGCAAGAAGTGTCAAAAGGGAATGAGAAAGTAATTGTATTGAGTTGAATTCTTTTAGGATCAGCTCACACTGTTTTGGGAAGCTACTGGTCAAAGGAACTTGGGAAAAAGAAAATGTTGGGTAAGTCCTTTAACCAGTAAATAGAGTTTACGACTGTGTGTTAACATAAAATCGAGGAAAAGACATCAGCGAAGAAGGACAGAGATTAAACTTTTGCTGCCTATCAATCTGAGAAGAGTCATAAGATTATTTCCAAACAATTTGGAGTTCATCATTCTACAGAGAAAATCATTTACAAGAGGAAAATGTTTAGGAAAGCTGAAGTGGAATTATATCAGACTCTACAGGCCTGTTACTTAAACTTATGAGTGTATAATTAGGAGTTAAATTTAATTTTTAAGGCTTGCAAAGTGGAAGCGTTTTCTCTGTAAGACAATAAGGAAGTGCAGCTAAAGTTTGCAGAGTTGCATCTGGACTAAAAACCTGTTAAACTAATTAAAAATAGAGAAAAATCAAGGTGTTTTAAAGGCTGAGTGAAGCTCCAGACCTTGACCTGATGTAAATACTTTACAAGTGACTCAATGAACTCAAGTCACTGATGGAGGGAAAAAATAATTTAAAATGGATGAGAGTCTCCTAAAAGGATTATTCAAGTCTGCAAAATGTGGTTCTAAGTGCTGCAGAGTGGAAATAATTGTTTACTTAAAAAATAAAAAAGAATCATTGTAGACTAGAAATTTAAGTTTTACACAAATAACATTAATACTGTATTTTTTTATATGAAGATGTTCATTATAAACTTTTCAGTTACCATTGGCTAGTATGTGATTTATTTAGTGGATGT
This sequence comes from Pachypanchax playfairii, assembly GCA_006937955.1. NCBI lineage: Eukaryota > Metazoa > Chordata > Actinopteri > Cyprinodontiformes > Aplocheilidae > Pachypanchax > Pachypanchax playfairii. Next base: position 623,600 of record SSNP01000035.1, read on the forward strand.
TATAAAAATCCATTACTGACACTTGGTCTTATTCATGCAGCTTACCAGTGCTCCAGCCGAGGGGGGGAGCTGGAACTTGAAGTGAGAGATGATGGAAGGATCAACATCGCAGGAGAGGTCGTCACTGTGCTGCAGGGAACAATCAGATTATAAAAACAGGAACCAATAAAACAAGTGTTTATCTGTTGAAAATAGGATCAATAAAATGAACAAAAAAAAGCCAAACTCCTGTAGAGACTAAAAAAGAAACACCACATCCCACAAGATGAACAGAGCACAACGGACACGACTTTAAAGCAGCATTATTTATTCACATTATGATTCAGAATTAAAAACTGACAGAAATCCAACACTGTGCTTTTAAAAACGGATCAAAAGGAATCACAGCTTTCTAGTTAGAGAATTATCAGACAGATGAGCTTGTTTGCAGGTTTCTCTGCAGCTGCAGAACAGTTTGGATCTTCTGTTTTAACGCTCTGCAGCTTAAGAGCTTTCAAGTGGAGAAGAAATTGATTCTGTCAGGAGTAACGGCGCTTTGGGTCTTTCATTGGGACTGAAGAACTCTGAGACATTTATACTATGAGCTTATCTGACTTGTAGCTGAACTGAATTCATTTTAAAGGTAACTGATTGAGAAAAGTACCAAAAATCCCTAAAATCTCATCAACACATTCACATGAGGCGGCTGATTGAAACCAGCTCTGAGGATTCATAGTTTAAATTAATTACAGCGAAATTTAAACTGTTAAAAGTTTTGAACGTGACCACAGCAGAGGATTACTTATCGTACCTTTTGTTTTATTTTACACTGAATTAACTCTGGAGGTTCTATGAAATAATTTAGTTTTAAGCTCCAAATTCCTGTGAATGGATAGAAAATGAATCCAGTATGAAGAGACCATGTGGTTCTTCAGTAATTACACAGAAACACTCAGAGACAAACAGGTGATCTGAAACTCGTAGGGTCCGACTTCCCTCAGAGGTGCATGCTGGGTAAGACCTTATGGGCAGCTGGTGGGAGCCGAATAATGTGAAGAAAGAGTTCAGGAAACAACTCAGACAGCTTAAGAGAATAAAATCTGTTAATGTTTCTTTTAAAGAATAACTAGAAGTGAAAAACATCTAAAGGATATCATGTTCTGCTGCTGCAGGTGGTTGAGTAGTTTCTCTACAGGCGTGTAGCGTCGCAGCGTTGTGGCGGATCCCACCATCAGCAGTTTGTGTTTAGCCCTGGTGATCGCCACATTGAGGCGACGCCAATCCTTCAGCAGCTCCCCCAACTTAGAAACGACAGACAGGAAACTAATCAGGTCGGATTTACAGTCCAGTCATACAGAAACAGATTGTGGAGTGAACAGAGTTTCTAACATTTCCTTCCTCTGAGCTGCTCCTGACAAACGACAGAATAATCAGACTTTTGTCCCGTCCTTGGTACCGGTCCACTGTGTTCACCTCCACGCCAGTGAAAGCAGGAGACTGCAGGAGAGCTGAGATGACCTTCAGCTGCTGCCTGTAGGGGGCGATAACACCCACATCACTGGGTTTACAGCCGGCCTGGAAACAGAAAAAACAAGCAAGAGTTCGGACCAGAAATCATGATGTTACTAGTGCTTCGTGTCTGGAAGTATTAGAACCTTTATCAGAAGCGAAAGCAGCAAATGGATGAGAAGAGCTTCTGCACGATTGCTCACTCCTCCATGTTCCACAGACTCTGGTGCAGGAACCTGCAGAAACCAATAGACAGAACAATAAGACACCAACAGAAGAAAGAAAGTTAAACTCATCAATAAAACCTGCATCAACATTCATGTTAAACTAACGTATTTACTTCAAGAACGTTTAAATTGTAAAATCTATTAACCACTGAGCAGTCCAGGAAGCAGACGGGGTTACTGGGCTGAAGCGTGGCCTGCATCCAGGACACGTCCAGCTCGGGATGAGTCTGAGAGACGGAATGAAGCTCCGACTGGACGGACGGCAGGAAGGGCAGCGCGAGCAAGGCAGCGGCCACCCTCTCTGATCCACACTCCAGTCGGCCATCATACATCAGAGAGTTACTCAGAGACATGATCTGTCTAAAGAACAGGAAACAAGAATGTTTCATTTGTTTGAGGATTTAATCAGTAAATCTGCAGAATTTCAATGAATAGAAATAAAAAAAAATGTTCCATATTTCTAAACTTCTTTGAAAACAGTGTTGAATCATCTAGTTTAACTTGTTTACCTGTTCATTCGATACTGAACGTTGAGTTGAACCACTGCGTCACTGTGAAGCTCTAAACGCTTGAACAGACTTTCATCCATCCCAAGTGACCTGAAGGAGAAGACAAGACAACCGTAAGGCACAATCTAAAGGTTTGGTTCTCCAGGAGAGAAACATCCACCAGGTCCCGACCTGGCTTCCTGGTTCTGAACTATCGGCGGCAGCTGCTGATGGTCTCCCACCAGCACGAATCTCCTGGCGTAGAAAAGTGGTCCGAGACAGATGGGCTGGCTGATCTGTGACGCCTCATCCACGATGCAGAAGTCAAACCTGCGGCGTGTGAAGATCGAATGCTTGATGCCCATACAGGTGGTTGCTACGACCAGCTGGAGAAACAGGTGACAACGTTAGAATCTGATCAAAAAAAGTAGAACAAACTGATACAGTTAAAGCTCCTCCTCACTTCTTTGTTATAAAGATGCTCCAGCTGTGACAAAGTACGAACATCCTTCTTCCTCAAACTTTCCTCTGTGTACGGCAGGATGTCAGGGTGAACCTGGAGAGGGCGGCAAAACACAAACAAACACGTTTAAATATGCTTTTATCAACAAGTATAAACAATAAAATGTTTTGGGGGGAATAAGATGAGACTTAAACTGTCGGCTGCGACACACCTTCTGTCCCTGTCCCAGACGTAGAAACCCAACCCGGAAACGTTTCAGCTTCAGCAGGATGTTGTCGACAGCAGAGTGAGTGTAGCTGGTCAGCAACACGCTGAAGCCACACGCGTGCAGGATTCGAACCTGAGAAAAGAATTACAGAATCTGTGTTCTGGTCTTCCACACAGCAGATTGAAGAGATGTTTAACTTGATTGAAGGTTACCAGGGTGCAGATGGTGGTAGTTTTACCAGTTCCAGGCATCCCAACAATCAGTGTGAAGTCTTTGGATAGTAAAACCTTCTTCATGGCCTGTTTTTGAGGTTTGTTGAGACCTAAACAAAGATCCAGATAAACACAGTAAAAACCTGAGTAAGATACATGAACCACTTGTTTGAGTAGAGCAGCAGTTGAATCACCTTTAAGGATGTTGGCCACGGCGTCTTTGGCGTCTCGGGGCAAAACTGAACTAAGGTTGGTGATAAACTCTGGAGCTCGAAGGTCAGCCACCAGCTCTCTCAGACGCTCGCTGCACAGCGGCACAAAAAACACCTTCAAAATCAACTATTAAACGAACTTCTTTGTGAACATGCACGAGCCTGTTTGACCTTCCTGCTGTCCTACCTGTCCTCACTGTTCTCCATCAGTCTGGAGAGATTACTCAGATGAGTGCTGAGACCCACCACTCCTTCATCACTATCCAGTCGAAATAACAAGCCGCTGAACTGAGACAGGTCTCTGTTAAACAAACAGGAACATATCCCAAAATAAACTGAAGCTCTCAAATACAGAAACACCTGATCTGTCCTTACCGGTCCAGCGTGCAGGTGACTGATGTCCTGTTGACCTCATCGAGGTATCCAGTCGCCAAGCCAATAAATCGACCTCTCTGATCGCTGATGACAACGCGATCGCCACTGGTCAGACCACAGCTGGTTAAACCCTGCTGAGGAACGCCACGGCGATGGAAACGATGGAGGAAGACTCCTTCAGACTGTGAAACCACTGAGCCGTCAAGCAGCAGACTCCCTACGCAGCCGCCGTTCTTCTCACTGAACAGGGTCAAATAACAGAAACCGCTGCAGTGCGTTATCGTTCCACACTTTCAGAACAACGCCTCCAATTTAAATGATCCATTACCGCTCTTCCACCGACCGCAGCCAAACAGACTTCCGACCATTCTTGGCTTCCATGGTGGACGCCTCCAGACAGCAGAGCAGCAGCCAATGAGAGAAGTAGTTCAGATGTGGCAGGGTCAGGTGACCCGTCTCCTGCTGGAGAAAGGTACTTACATCCTCCCTGACGTCTGCACAGCTTGCATCTATCACCCTGAACAACAAATTAAATCACATGTTTAGAGACAAGGAGATGATTGATGCTTGTTGTTTCCATGGTTACAGGTTTTTATACTTACCGCTCATATAAGGCGCAGTTTAACCTTTGAGGGCAGTAAACGCAGGTCTGCCTGTCAGTCACCATGTCAGGAAGTCTGGACAAGCGGCTGCGATCCATTTCTTTCTCAACACAGTTGTTAATGTGATGAACTAACGTGTTCCTCAGCTTCAGCAGCTCTAATGAAAACACAGATTTAGCAAAGATGTGCAAGTTAAAGTAGCAGATAATCCCTTGGGATTATCCAGACAGGTTGAACATAAACTGCAAATTATAGAAAAAAAAAAAACTGATGAGTATTAAAAGTGTGTAAGTTTGGCCTCACGGTACCTCGGTGGTCCATGTGACCAGCTACTATAGGATGCACATTCCCAGTTTTGAGGTAAAGCAGAAGGCCGACATCAGGATTATACCTGTCCATGGTCATCAGCGTATACAAAATGACCTTTAAACAGAAGCACAGACATGGTTAAAACCTTTTAATCTGATTTAAACATACCAGAATCCACAGACTCCACCCACCTGACTGCGATGTTCTATGGAGTTGGACTCCTTTCCAGTTTTTAGTTCCAGAGGAACCGTCTTTTCCTCGGTAGCCATGTGACTGCTGTTTCGTGGTCTTTGAATCCGAACCTTTGCCGTCACATCTATTTTTCCTTTGAGGCCAAATCTGGGGGACCAGACGTTCTCCTCGATATCTGCTAGTTCAGTCAGAGTGTACACAGTGGGGTCCTGGTGCCTGCTGGGAGCTCGGCTGCTGCTGGCACCAGCGTAGAGAGAACAGAGACGCCTTAAAGCCGTTAAACTAAACTTTATGTTCAACAATGAAGGAACTGGACTTACGTCTTAAGGCTGATGGGTTTGGGTGTTGAAGAGTAGAGGTATTCGTTGGCCCAGTGTTCAAGAGAAGGTAAATACTCATGCAGTTCCTGCCTCATTTCCTCCCAAGTTACACCTAAAGCGTACCTGTGAACACAAATACAAAACAAATAAATTAAAAGGTCACAAACATTGTGATAAATTAGGAAGGTGTGTTTATCCTGGTTCACACGAGTCACTTTTAACTAGATTAAAAGTCAAACCGGAATAAAATGAATTATATAGAAAATAAATTGATTCAAAATTTGACTTTATCCAATCAATATGATTGGGACAGATGAACTACAGCTCATGCAGTCCAGTCTAACAACCTACATGTCTCCCAGGTAACGAGGATTCTGAAGTGCTTCTTCAGTTAGTTCAGAAAGTTTCTGAAATGTAAAATCTTTAGCTTTAGCTGCTCTCTGGAAAATCTCGTGGACCATGGTGCCGTTAAGCATCTGCTTGGAGCCGCCGTCAAAACTCTGCATGGAAACAAAACCATTGATGATAATGATAATGAAGTGCAAATTAAACTACCAGAAATAATAGAAAGTAAAGACAACAATAATCCGGCATCATGGGATTAAAAGTGAATCCTATTACCTTGAACATTTCTCCTAGTACTGCTCGCCTCATGCAGCGGATGGAACTGGAGATGCTGGTACCTGAAACGAGGCTGTCAGGCAGTAAAACCAGGAAACCCTGCTCCCTGTTGACTAACCAGGTCCCATCGTCAAAGCAACCCTCCAGATGGACCACATCGCCACGATACACTGGTGTCGACTCCCTGGAAACACCCAAGTTTAAGATAAAACACCCCAAAAGTTCTTCCTACAGATGGATGTAACAGAAAAAAAACAAGCAAAAATAAATTAAATAAAACATGATTCAGCACTACCATCCATCTTTGAGCCGGCATGTCTCCGTTGGATGGAGCGACTTGGAGCAGGAGACGGTTAGTGTTTTCAGGTCAGGTCTCTCCTCTACATTCACAACCAAATAACGGTTGTTTTGGCCACCAGACAGGATCACATGATCTGGCACCTTACTGTAAGAACCAAAAATACATTTCCTTTTCAAAAACACAATAATAATTCAAAATAAATAAAAATAACTGAGAACTGAAGGTCACGGTCTTGATTTCCTCGTTTCCATTTGAATGTAGCAAGAACTGCATCTTAACCCCAGTTTCAGTGACTTCCTGAAGCGTTCACGTGTTTCTTACAGAGGTTTACTGGGTTTATCCTTCGGTTCTTCAGCTTGATCCATCTGCTCGGTAAACCAGCTCTCGTCAAACCCGTCTTCAAAGGGAATCACTCCTGTATTATCTTGTTCTGGATATGATGGAAAAAAGGAAAATTAAAACAAAGTAGAGACTCAGGAAAGAATAACTGGACAGATATGATTAATAATATTATGAAGAAATATTTAGAACTTTTCTGATATTCTAAAGATTTGTAAAGAATATATACATTTTTTCTTTGAAACATCTGATTATAAACATTATAAACTGATACCTGAACTTTTAGCTTGTTCCTGATGTGAAAATGTCCTTTTGTCCTCATCTCCATCCTTGTCCAGAGTCCCTGTAGCTTCTCTCTGTTGTATGAAGGGGTCTCGCTCTGGTTCCCGTGTGAGTGTTTGTGCACTGGGTTTGTGTGTATGAGCAGTGATCCTGCAGGTGTTTTTATCCAGGCAGCTCTTCAGGATTATGTTGGTTTTTGTCTCGGCTGATTTCAGTTCTGTTATCACAGTGAAATCAGAATCAGTCTTAATTTCTTCATCATCCTGATCATTTTTCCGTCCTGTGGTTGAGTGGATTGACACTGAGAGGGGAGGTGAGCTCACAGAGGCAGCAAGAGGCCTTATTGCTGTCAGGTTGCTACCTGCGGAGCTGATCACAGCATTTAGTGGTGATGGATTAGCAGTTTTTCCTCTCTTAACATTGTGGGATTCTTCGGAAGGGCTGAAGAGCCTCTTTGTTGGGTGAGACAATCCATCTTCTATCCTGGTTCTTTCTCCCTCCTCTGTCATTCTTCTTCGTAGTCTTAGACTTTTAGAGCAGGGACTGCGACAAACAGGAGACAGCTGTCCGATTTTTGCTCGGCACACCAACTCCTTGGTGGATTCGGACTTCTGTCCTTCTCCAGAGGACAGCCTGATCTGACTGGTCGGGGTTTCAGGCACTGAGAGAAGGAGGTCTGGAGAAGAGGGGAGCAGGTTGTTGAGCTCACCAAGGATACTTCCTCTTGAGGGGGATTTTAGTCTTTCCTCATATTTGATGCAAAGCTCGGTCTTAGTGAAGGACACGTCTGTGGAAGACAAAGCCTACAAGCAACACAATTAGATGATTATTTTAGAATTTGCACATTAAAAATGAAATGTCCATAGTTTTAATCAAAGTGCCACTAAAATGAAAACTTATTTAATATTAAATGCTAAAAACTGACAATTTACTCCAAGAAAGTTCTATTGCTTAGGCAAATTCATTTTTCAGAACATTTAAAGTCTCCAACATGGCAAAAAGTTTCAAACGGTGACAGTCTAGTAGAAAACACAAGGATTAAATAAACAGAGTTCCTACCTTTTCGGTTTTGGATAGAAAAAAAGCAGAAATATTCTGCTGTCCTCGACCTGCTCCTGAACGCACCTGATAAACAACCAGAAAACAGTTCAACATTTTCACAAACTGAAAGAAAACAGCAGCTAATACTCGAATGAAAGGAGGCAAAAATACAACAAATATTTCCCTCCACCCTGTTTTCATGTCAGAGACGCGACGTCGTTGCTAAGAGAAACAAAAAATGGAAGAGAATCCAAACAGAGACAGAAAACTTCCGATGCAGTTCATCAAAAAGGAGTTTTATTATTTTTATTGTTTACGGTTATTAGAATAACTCACCTTTGCCATTGACATCTTGGACCTATTCATCGTGTCGGTAAATGTAGGTTTAATATTTGAATCCAGAGTTTATTGAGCTGACGGGTTTTGGACAGATCGCGTTGTTAGGAGAAGGCGGTTGCTTGGCGGTATCAGAACCAAACACCGACACACAAACACCCCAAACAAGGCTCGTGTTCTGCATCTCTGAAGGAAACACGCACCAAACCAAGCGAACTAATTAATGTAACAACACGGTTAGAAACTACTGTGAAGTTTTAAAACACCGACAGTCTCCTCGGGATCTCAGCTGAATCCTCTTGTTGTTTAATTAAACGTCCACGGCGCCAAATTTCCAGTTTCGCGGAACGGAAGTCACGTGAGCAGTTCCGTTTTCTAGCTCTGCACCATTTATTGCCCCGGTGATAAAGCGACCAGCGGGGTGGGCGGAGTTTATACTGCATATCAAACAGACTCCCCCTTCGCTCGCCAGCGCTTTTCCCCAGTTAATCGGCAAAATTATTTAAGAATCTGAAACGAGGTTAATAAGTTAACAAGTTAACAAGTTATCAGAAGTCTGTTCAGCAACAAACTAAGTTTTAGACACATTTGTTGATCTAAATTAAATGCAAACTTTGTTTAATTGAAGAGCAGGTATAGTGCATTACGATGCGAACCCCATACAAGTTCCGATAGGACAACCTTTTCTAGCGGTATCTTTACCTAGACAAGGACTGTAACATAAAACTCAGAAAAACGTTTTTTATGGCAAGGGATCTTTAAAACGTTACAAAGAATTAACAGCATCATTCAGCCCCAGTCTTGAAATAATAAAAGTTTTATTTGACAGCAAAAGAAGTTTGTCTGTGAGAAGAATGTCAGACCACTAAATGTGGCCGCAAATCTTGTATTTTTAAAGAGCCTGTTACCTTGGTTACAACAACTTATAAGACTGGAACTTCCAAATCATGATCAGAACCGAAGAAGTCTTTCGTATGAAAGGTAAAACATTTTTAAGAGATGAAAAAGCTTCAAGGTCACTTCCTGATAACAGATCTGTGAGCTTCTGAGGACTGTTCAGGATATATTGGATCGTTTGCATACATACCAGGGAGGGGTATGAATGTTGCACTTTGCACTTTACTGAATAGGATTTTATTAGGAATCATAAAATCTGATGCACCTTGTTTTTATTGATTTCTCCTCAACTTGCAACTGCTTCACCCACATTTCAGACAGACTGACAGCATTTACAGCTCAACTTATTGGATGAAAAGTCTTTAAACAGCTCATATATCTCATGTCAATGGTGTTCACCTGTGTTTCCTGCTTGAACACGTCTGTATTCAGGTCATCATACTCTAAACTTTGAAGTTGACTTGATACTGTTACCCTGCTTAACAATCCGGATCACGACCCTGTTCTTAATGAGTTCATGGCCTGGTGTAATGACTCCAGTCTAGATGTAAATTTGTCAGAGTTAAAAGAAATAATCTTAGATTTTATGAGAAAATCCAGACGTCACCCCCGGTGGAGATAACCTGTCAGGCAGTAGAACAGGTGAAATGATACAAATACCTGGGCACTAAAAACAACATCCTAAAAAGCCCTCAAGAACTCCTTTTTTAATTTGTTATTTTAAGGCTGATAAAACCCCTCTGAAGCAGTTTTATTCTTATATTACTGAATTATTTCTGATCTACATATTACATATTTAAAAAAGAAAAAGAACTTCATTAGGGGTATCATGTGGTCAGTCCTTGGAGATCCCTGGTAAGAGTTTAACTCCTCCCATCAGCCTGTAGCTACCGTCTGCTTGTTTGTAGAACAAAAATAATTAAAATTAAATATATTAGAACCTATAAAGAAAAAAATATTCTGTTAGAGTTTAAAATGTTTGCCTCTACAGAACTGAACATGAACTTTGCTGCCATCTAGTGGCCGTTAAAAAGAGACGAATCCATTAGGAAAAGTAAAAAAAAGACTTTTAGAGAACCTGATAAAACATCTGCCCAGATGTTCTGGTTAATCCAGCAGATTATAAACAGCAATGGCAAGTGGATTTTAATTAGACTTGGTCTGAAATCAGAAACCTTTCAGAACATTTGAGATTTACAGAAGGAATTTTTTTTATCTGCAATCAACATTTCAGAAATTTCAAGTGTAATTTTTCCCAGAGACAAACTGCATCACTTTTCTGACATATGTGTGTAGTAAATACTCCATTAACAGTATCTGCAGATCATAGTACAAAACAAAATCAGTGTTAGACATCAGGAATTGGAATATTGAATTCTAATGTTTAAATTCCAAGTATTTATAAAGATGAGTCAAACATCTGTTAATCAAATAATAAAAATGGGAAAAGGGACATAAATTTTGTTTTGTGAAGGATGATGTTTGAAATTTCTGAAATATTTATTGTGAAATAAGATTTCTTTTGACTGGAAAGAAAATGAATCTACAACAGATATCCAGTCTATCAATTAGATATTACAACAAAAGACTTTTCAAATATTTTTGAAATAATCATAATAATAAGCAAGAATTGTAATATTGAGATTTGAAAAACTAATTAGCCGCAACTATTTTCAGCTCAAAGCTTTCAATAAATAATACATAAATTAGTATATAGATTGTAAACTATTGACTTATTTTACTTCATTCACATTTGCAGAAGTAAGTTATTCTTTCGTTGCAGGTTTATGTCTCTGTCAGGGTTTTGAAAAGGAGCAGAAACATAATGCATGAACTGTCTGTTTAGACATGAGGGTTAAGGTTCTTTTTTTTCTAAGGTCTGACAATAACATGCAGGTGGGGGGTCCGACATGCAGCAGGACACAAACCAGGACAAGCTCAATGTAAACTTTATATGCCAGCATGAAAAATCTTATTCAAACACCTCACTTTTCATATGACACTCAAAAACTCCAAATGTTTATGCTGCTTAGAAGGAAAAAGATTCTGTTATGAAAAACAGCTTTTCATCCCAGTTGTTCATCTTTGTCATGGTTGTGCAGATATTTACGTTTCCTGTCTGGTATTTAATCTCCTAATGAGGAACTCCACTTTATTTCGTTTTTTTAATAGTAGTAGTACATAGAGTATATGTTTGAAGATTTTTTTAAATTCACAAAATTTAAACACAATTTTCTGCCTTGGGGCACTTTTTTCATATAAAATTGGGCATCTGTATCAATAATCATGAGCATCTGTTGTGTTTAATCAGATACCTGAGGATTGTTTATTCTACTCCCTTTTCTCCGAATCCTGCAGACAGTGCTAATCTTATTAAACTGTTTTTTCCTGCGTTCCTCCACCTGCTGACCTCATGTTCTTTAAAGTTATCAGTTTAGTTACAACATGCAGATTAAGCCTCATTAATAAAGTGTTTATATTTTAGATGGCACCCGTTGTGCATTTTAAATCCTTTGATAATGAACTTGGTGTGGAGCCCTCAGGTTGCAGCTGCCTGAACTCTTTCATCCTGTCAGACTGTGGAAGCTGCAGCTCACAGGAATGACAGGATGAGCTTTTACCTCAGACTATAAATGCTTTCTTCAAAGAAGACCACAGCTTGCAAACCCTGATGCTTACATTAACCCAACTCGACCCTGTCACTCCTCTGACTCTTTCATCCATCCCTTCCTCGTTGGTGTTTTCATTTTCTCGCTGCAACAAGCTCTGGATGTTTTCCTGCTTCTTGTAAAAGGTCAGAGCCAAATTAGATAATTAATGAATGGAAACAGACAAATGCAAAGATGGAGAGGTAATTGGTCCATTGTAGACTCATTAGCAGCACACAGCACCTACATGACCTTTTGGTCTCGCAACAGAATAATGGCCACTTTTTCAAATCCATCCAGGTGTGTGCGCGCGCATTAAAAGCTTGATTTAGCTTTGATGGTTCAAAGTCTGAATTTTAACGTGGAGGACTTCACAGAGCAACTTTTCAATTTGAAACTTCAATGGAAAGTTTTTTTTTCTCTCCCATTTTTTTTTCTTTTCACGTCAATAAAGTGAAATTTTGGTGCAAGAAAGCAACAAAATGTCATCAGATCATTTTTTCACAGAGATCAAAAGAATCACAGCAGTTTAAGACATGCACATTGACTTCAGTCTGTGCACCCTTAACACTGAGCAAACGTTTACACAAATTACAGCTATTAGAAATATAAAATATTGAATGAAGGGAGTAGTCATCGTGTTTCTAAAAAAATTACACTGATAGGGAGAAAGACAGAGATGTCAGGAGACAAAATGAAATCTCATGCTGAAAACCTGTTATTACTGAAAAAACAAGATGCTCATTCAACAGAGAGTCCTGAACAGAAGACAATAAAGACATCAGTTTTAATTAAATAACACGTTAAATTTTAAACTGAGAATTTGGTATTTTACTTGTATATCAGAAAATAAACTGAAGGAGTCAGATGAGCCAACCTGGATTATAAAATCACCAGAAATATCAGCTGAATAGTTGACTTATATAAAAACAATCATTTATCCAAAGCAAATACCGTCCCACTGCAGGGATGTTCATGAGGAAATAGACCTGTTTTTGCAGTAGGATGTAGTTTTTAAAGTGTAATTTTTTTACTTAATAAACATCAAGCATCCTTTTATAGGACGATTATTTTGGTAAAGGCTTTCTAAACCTTTCGTGGTTTGAAGCAACAGCAACTGAGTCATGACAATGGAGAGTAACAGTATAAATAAATCACACATGTATTTCTCCTGGCTAGAATCTGAACACATGTGACCCCCCCCCCCCAAGACTCCCCTGAAGCAAGTTTTATTATTAGATTTTAAGCATCTACCAGCATTTTAGCATTTACCTACAATCTGTAATAAAATCTTAAACTTGAGGGTTAAATTTCTACAAAATTTAATTTTCACATTCAATAACGTCATTAAGAATGACTAAAATCTGAGCACAGATTTGATTACTCTGTGTATTACGTGAAGCTGATGTGACAGATGATGAGTTTCCTCTGAATTAGTTCGAACTCTGCCTCATTCACCCATCTGTGCTGACACTGGGATCATCACAACTCTAACAACCCACAGCGATGAAGGTGTCAGAGCTTCACTGATCCAACATGAGGACTTAATAAAACATAGAATAACTCAGCAATGCACACCAGCCTTTATCCTCTCCACAGGACAGAATGTTGCTGCTACAAAAACTGAATTTCCTGCACAAGATTATGTCCTCTGATGATTATTGAGCGGTTTAATTAAAGGTGAGGAAGTAATATTAAATTAATCAAATAATCACATGACGACCAAAAATGAGTTTTAAAATTGAATTTATGTTTCATCCATTCCTAATTTTTTTGTAATGCATCTCACCTTTATTCCAATAAGTGACTCTAAATAACAGTAAATTTTGCTCTTATTTGTTGAAAGATGTGTCTCCATGAGATTACCTGTATACACAAAGGTAAAATAACAAGGAAAAAGTACACAAAAACTCCACAACCACAACACACAGTTAGCCAGAAACACTTCAACAAATCTGGAAGTGAAATAATTGATTTGTGGAATAAAAATGGTGGTGTGTTATTTAATAACAACCAGGATTCTTTGATTTATGGTTCCCATGTTGTGCTCTTGCATGTTGCCCCTTTGAGACTTTTATTTTGTAGTTTTCTTTTAAATTGTATCAGGCTCAGCTGTGAAATATCATGCTGACAAACTGCTACAAAAATAAATACACAGGTAATCAATCTGTTGTTTGAGGAAAGTAAACATTCAGTTATTTAACCTTCTGATAAAAAGTGAACACGTCATGCTCGTTTGAATATTCTCTGAACACTTAATTAGGAAAAAAAATCAGCTCATGTCTCAGATACTTGTGTATGATAAGTGTTACTTATTATGATAATCCTCCTCTCGCTCACCTCTTCAGATGTTGAGGTGATCCATCTGTCTGTTGCACTCTTCATCATCATACTCTTCCTCTTCTCTCTGATCCTGGTTACACAATTAGAAAACAACCAGAATCCAACTGCTTTCAAACATTATTAAAACTTGTCACTTTGCTCTTATTTTGTGTTCTTTTCTATCTTGTGTTAGAGATTTTTATTTAATCCATGTGATTAAATAAAACTAACAGAATAAAGATGTTTTATTGTTCATCAGAATGATTTTTTGAAATTCTGCTGCTGTAGCAACAGGAGAAACTTCTCCCCTTCTGCGTCCCACCTCCTCCCGCCTCACCTGCTCCTCCCTGCTGGAACATAACTGAGGTACCCTTGGATACCAATTACTTTCAGGTTGCTCTCTCTCTTTCCTCCTTCTGTCATGGTGTGACAGTTTGCAGTGCAGAAGATGAGAATCACAAAGCGCCCATCCATCCATTTTCTATACCAGCTTGCTCCTATGCGAGGTCGTGGAGGGGCTGGTGCCTATCAGTCTTATAGTAAGAGGTGGGGTTATAGCCTGGACTGCTCGCCAGTCCATCACAGACACACACACACACAATCCCAGCTTCTAATCTTTTCACACCACACAGCTCCAGCAAACTCAGTGGAACTTTTACTACGTTAGAATTATTTAAACTTTAACCGACCTCTCTGAAATCAGTTTTTCTTCTTTGACAGTCTTGTTGTATTGATAAAGGATTGTTGTGTGCCACAAACTTCACTGTGAGATCTTACATCAGTCTGAGAAATCAAGAGTGTGACAACCACACAAAAATAAACCAACCTTTTCATGCAGCTGCAGCAAAATTCATAAAAATGCATCTTCAAAGTGATTTTGCAACAGTAACACAGTTTCAAGCTCATGACTTCCCATAAAGCTGCTCCATCTTTTACTGAAGCACATTCAGAAATTCTGAACAATTTCAGTGTTTAAGGTTGTCTGCATATAAAGTGCAACTTTCATTTTACTTTTTGTGCAGAGATGCTTTTCATCTGGAAAATAATAATGAAGAGAAGTGGATGTCACAGTGTTTCAGAAGAATCATTAGCACAGATGGTTTTCTGTGTCTTAACAGATAACAAATGTACCTTTTACAGTTTCTTCCTTCCAGAAATATTATTCAAGTCAGATGATATTGGAGATATGTTGAGACCAATCTGTAAACATGAAACTGTGAGATTGCACTACTTTGCTTTGTCAACAAAAACATTATCAGCTGTGTGGTTGTAGAAACTGGGATCTATACAACAAAGACTGAAACATTATGTTCTTCCAGTGTGACAAAAAATTACTAAAAAAAATCTGATTTGTTGATTTCACCCACACTGAGGTGAAAACATCTTGTTTGCAAATTAGATGCATTTAAAATCAATTAGGATGTCAACAGTGCTAATATTTTAACTTGAAACAACTACGTTAAGTCAATAAATCCTCTTTTTAAGCGAGAAGTCCTCTCTACTCTTCTTCAATTTTCCAAAGTGTGCCCTCTCAACTAAAAAAATGATTCATTGACTTAACGTAGTTTTTTTTATGTCAGCGGGTTCCAAATGATTAAATCATGTTAATTTGTAAGCAAGAAAAATAACTTGCCCAAGAAAACTTCAACAACCACCCAGGACTGAAAACCTGTTTCTCTGTGGGAGAGGCAAGCGCCCTCTCCACTACGCTACAGCCACCATTTAAATATTTGCACAGTTTAAGTCTTATTAATGCCACTTTATGGTTGGAAAACGTATCCCGGTGAAAAAGCTTAAATAAATTGTGTTCATACTACACGTGTTTATTATGTAGAGGACACATGAGACATCAAGTTTTCTTAGAAAAAGAATTAAAACCAACAAACACCTATTTTATGTGTTATTTTAAAATAAATTGACCAAAATGAAATGACTGAAATCAGGTTTGGTTGTGAGCAGTGTGCAGACCTGGAAAATTCGAGGAACATGATTTGTTGGTCAAAATCAGCCTCTCATTGGTTCTTCCAGGCGACCCAAATATGGTAAAAAATAAATGTTTTGCAACTTGTATGTGTTTTGAAACCTGTAATTTGTATTTCTAAAATGTGTGCAAATTACAGAACTGAGTTAGAAGTACAAAATTAAAAGTTACAGGTACAAACATACAGTCCCAATTCTAGCGCCATACTTTTTACCCCTGGAAAATGCAAATGCTTCATTTCAGTATAAACAGAATAAAATCATGAATTTCTTTATCAGGATTCACACTTTCCTCAAAAAGCACATTTTATCGCTCTGGCAAGTTTAAAATATTTTATCTTTCAAGCTCTCTGCTGTAGTTTCAACCTAAAGACTGGAAGCTGAAGGTCAGTCTGTTTGCTGACGTCTGTGTTAAATGCCAACATCAGTTCAGACTCAGTACCAGAATAATAAATGAGTCTTAATTTGTGCTTATATGTTGAGAGGAGTGTGTGTCTTCTTAAGAATAATGAGTTAATTTCTGTATTGTCACAGAGAGGGGCGCATATTTCATATGAAATATACATGAGTGGCTTTAAAGAGGCAGATTCATCTTCAGCTTCAGTGCAAAGTGATCAGGTTAGTTGACTTTTCCACACAGGCGAATGACGGATGACACCTACACACATTACTGAACTATGACTCATTGTAAAAAGTCAGTGGAAGTGTTTTCTGCATCTGTGATCGTAGGAGGTTTATAGGAAGATATTCCAGTTAAGACAAAAATCTTTTAACTGATCTGAAATCTGGTTTTTACAACAAACCAGTTTGATCTCAGTTCTCCTGACGTACTATGAGAACTGTAAAAGTTTAAACTGTAAGAAATGTGACACCAACAGCTAAACTGACAAACTGAAAAATGTTCCTTAAAGTGCTCATTAGCTCTCAGATTCATTCCGATGCAAGCTGCCCTTTAACGCACGCGTTGACTTTACAGTTGCATAATGAAATGTGACATTTTTGAGTTATGCGCTCATTCACAGTGTGTTTCAGTGACCCAACTTTTAATTTACACCACAATTTTAAGCATCACTTGTAATGGGCTTCATTGTTTGGTTTGAACTGAATTTATTGCCACTGTCAGATGGAAAGTGCTGTGAATTTACCCATTAAAGATTTGTCTTTGGAACATTAACTTCATGTATAGGACTGAGTTACGTGGGTGGTCAGAGATTGGCTGTGTGGGTTTGAGTGTGTTTTATGGCTGCAAGATGTCCTGTTTTTATTCTGTTTGACACTGAAAATGTTTAGAGATTACTTTAAAAGTGCCAGTATGTCTTTGTTAAGACCAGGACACACCCACCTACGGTCCCGCCATATAAATTTAAGTTTCCTATAAAAGACAGCAGGTTTTATGATTTTTCAGCATTTTAAATGTCTCCTTTAAGATTTGTGTAGTGACACCATATCTATAAATGTTTGTGTTAAACATATCTACTTTTTGACTTATTTCTAAGGTAACCATAAAAATATACCTAAATTTTAGTTTAAGTATCAAAAGTAAGGTCTATTGACATTTTAAAAGATTTTTCTAATATTCTCATGAGGAATTCAGAGTCTTATTTCTCAGAAAGGCTTTCTGTCATTTAAGGCTTGTTATGCAATCAGAGGTTCAATTTTTGTTTATGTTAACAGCCAAAAAATTAACAATATTTTACACACATTTTTTTTATAATTCATCAGCTTTTTTCTAATTCTGGGAAATTTATTGGATTTATTCTTGTAATCAGTCAATTTATTGCTCATATCAATCTTTATATTGTGTATGTTTGGGGGGATATAAGTTTTGCAGAAATATGATAAAAAAAGAAAAACTAGTAAAGTCCACAGAGGGTCATAAATGTCATGGAATCTAGGATTAAACACAGGCAGAAATTACAGTTGAATCATATAATTCAGAAATAAAATGTTAATAAACTGTAAAACTATAAACAACCTGTAAAAAGCCTTACTGTGTACACTGTGGGTTAGTGTGATGTTCAGTCATGTAACGCTGGCTGAGTGCCTCACAAAACTCAAACAGCTCTGTTCTTAACAGTTAACAGATGTAAAGAAGAACAGAAATGAGTCAGAAGGAGTCTGAGCTGACTGACGAATCAGACGTTTCCGCTGACAGAGACACATTCAACAATTTCCTCATATTTAACAAAAACAATCCTACAAGAAAAAGACAACATGTATTGCACTTGTTGTGAAATCTAAGTTTTTTTTTTTTTTTACTTAATTCTCAAATTGAAATGTATCAAAAATGTTTCATAACTATTTCATGAGATTCAAGTTTAACACTGTTTTTAACAGTTTCATAGATTTTTCTGTGGAAATTAAACAGATGTTAAAGTTTAATAACTGATGTAAACAGAGACAACACCAGACCATCATACATGAATCTACAGCTGAAGAATCAGCGGTTTATTATTAACATCTGATAAGAATGAAAAGTGGCCTCAGAGTAGCTTTTTGGCTGGGATCACATTTGGATTTTGCCCAATTTAGTCCTACTTGAAATTGTCACTTGACATTGAAACATATGAGTATTCATTGCAAATTACAAAAGGTATATTGAGGTTCTGTTTGCAACATGTTCGGAGTAAAAACATAAAGAAGTTGTGAGAGTTCACATCCTGAAAAAAATCCTCCACTTGCATGTTGAGTGCAATCTGCTCCACACATAAGTACAAGATTTAATTTGATGTTATGGTACAGAAAAGTTTAATTAGCTGGAAGACTGCGCTCCCACTGCTTTAATCTTCAGTTTGCTGCTGCATGAGAAGCAGGGTATCGCAACCTCCCCTTTTAGACTACTCACGAGAGCTTTTTCCTTTTCTTGTTATGGGATGAAGGAAAACACGTTTCTCTTCCTTTGTGGTGGCCAAAGTAAAATATTAATGGGTTTGATTCAAAAGAAAGTTCTGAAAGCAGCAGGAGCGAGACGGAAGAAGAGAGGCAGATAAACACTAAACCACTCTGGATCTGGACGCTCAACCATTTATCATTCAGGCTCCTCTTACGGGTGAAATAGCAGAAGGAGTTTGTTTATTCCGAGCCCACGCTGAGATGAAGTGCAGACGGTGCCGGTGCATGACAGGCAGACTTCTCACACGGTGCCTGTAATGTAAAATCTAATGCAGAAACACAAACAAACAAACAAACAAACAAAATGCATGCAACAGCAAAATCCTCAAACTTCAGCTCTTAAAGCACATTTCTCTGCCGGATCTTAAAAGTATCGACATTCAAACATCCAAAACAGTAAATAATTTAAAAATTGGAAAAAGAAATGACAGATTTCTTTGATTTAAAGACAATTTTTCAATACAGTTAATGGTCTATATAATTTTAATAAACAAATACTTCCAGTGCAATGCAATGTTTTTAGTAGAAATCATTTAAGGAATATCACAAGACATGTGATGATGTCAGTATGAAGGATTTTCCACTTCTCTTTTTAGAAAGTCTTTTATTTTTTCGTTAATCTGCACCGTATTTATACAAATGTTCACATTTTTTACAGAAAAACTTAAAAAAACACCAAAAACAAAGAATAAAAGATACTCTGAAATGTACAGTGTGATAATTTAACATCCCAACCTAGAACATATTTCATTTTCCAGCTCAAGAACTTTTTGTTTTTTTTTAGTTTATTTTTAAAAGCCACTTCTTTCAATATAAATTGTCAGATTGAACAAGTGTGAAAACTTTTAGATGAATCATTGTCAGAGTTCACCCACATACTGACACTGACAGCATGTCTTGCACATATAAACACCTGAGAAGTAATAAAAACATGCATGACAAGTAAATCCTGTAAATAATAAAGGCTGGTGTTTTAATGGAATATTTCACCCCTTTTCAGTGTGTTTCTGTATAAATGTAATATAATTAATATCTTACTGGTTGTATATAGAACAGTCTTAGTTTGGAGAAGCAGTTTTTCTACAGCACTGAAGAGCTAACAGCTGGTTTGAATGCAGCCAAAACTAAAGTGGATTGCTACAGTCTTAAAACAGCTCCAGTCTCCGAAGTTTCATAGCAGTTCAAGTGACTGTTATTTTTAAAAACCTTTTCAAAAACATCAATTTAAATATTATCAGATACATCCACCAGAGGTTTTCCTTGCAGGAGGAATTACCATCTATAAGAGAAGGTAAATATTTAAGACAGAAGACAGTAACAACACATGCAGTAAGACGTGGTTTTGGTTTTTAAGTTGATCCCTGAGATCTTCTGAGGCAAAAGAAACAATACAGCACACATTTAGAAGAACTTTTAGTTCCAAATCTTCCAATAGAAGGATGTAAAACCCAGTAAAAAAGAAAACAGAAGAAAAACGGATCTTTAAAATAAATGTTTAGTGAACCCACTGTGTTGGCTGGAGTCAGTATTTGTACACGTTTCACTTCTACACTTCTGGCATACATTTGAACCATTTGGAAACACGGCCCCGTTTTTTCAAGAGAATCTCCTGTTCCTCACTCTTGTCCATGTAGTTACCAAAATCCTCGATAGCATTTCTAACTTGCTGGATGTGCAACACGCTGAAAAGCAAGCCTAAAAACTGAACACAGACACACAGAGAGAGGAGAATGTTAGGAGGAAGTCACCAAGGCGGCTTTGCACTGGTCGTTTTTGATGGATTTGAACAGCAGCTGTCACTGTGCAGGTGTTAGCTTTGCATACGTAAGAGATTGTGTTTGCATAGATATGTTCTGAATGGTCGAGAGACACTAAACTGGTGTTAAGGATATCTGCATGTTTCCTCTTGTATAAAACACTTTGACAAGCACCTGAGCATCAATATACAAATAAACACTAAATAATTCACCAAAGGGCTTCATTTATTTATGTACCACACCTGCACATCTGGATTATTTAATGTTTTTATACCTTTTGATTAATCATTTTCTTTCAAAAAACAGCTACTGAATTAACGAATGGTTAATAGAAGAATTAAATCCACCCAGTTTTTTTATGCATCAGGCCATAAAAAATGTTTTAGACATTCAAATATGACCTCAAGTGCATATGAAAACACACATGAGAGAACCCATGTCACTGTTTGATACACAAAAACATCCTCAATGGAAAATGTGTATGAAAGTCCACCATGTGTTTCAGTAGCTTGCGGAACCACCTCGAGGTTGAAGTCTGGACTTCAGCAGAACCACTGAAAAACTTTAGATTCTTGATTATTTTTTTAGTCAGTCTGCTGCAAATCTGCTGCTGTGTTTAGAGTTAAAGCCCAAACATTAGTCTAAGTTTTAGCTGTCAGACAGACGACCAAACACTTTGGAACTCTGAGGACTTCATGGTGGACTCAATGACTGCAAGAGACCCAGTTCATTTGAGGTGTTTGTGTCAATATGCTCTGTTGTGTAAACACGGTGCTATGCATTATGGGTAAACGTCTCTTTTTTTGGTGTCGTCTGTCCAAAAGACATTGTTACTGATTTTTTTAGGATTTGAAAATGTAATTCATTCAGCTACGTTCTTTTTTTCTTCTAAACATGCCACCAGTTCAGTTTTTGTCCAACTGTACCATCATGAACTTGCACCTTGAAACATGCTAACTGAAGCCTGTGGAGTCTGATATGTAGATTTTTTATTGTTCTGATCTCTAAATTAATTTACTGATTTCTGCTCTTGTAGACTGTAAACAGCAGATTGAAATGTTTTCCACTTGTGAATAATCTTCTTCTCTGTAGAGTGATGGACTCCAATCTGTTTGGAAATGACCTTAATGACCTTCCTCCTTGGCATGTTAACACACACCTGTATGGTCCAGACCAGCAATAAAATCCAGCTTTTATCAGTTTTATATCAAACTTTTCCATTTTAGCTTTATTTTGTTTGTTATTTTTGCTTTGTGTGTTTTCATACACGAGGATGGACTTGAATATTTTCAGAAAGTGGGACCCAGAAACTTTTTTATGTACTGATGCGTTAAACCCCAAAATTAAAAGACGGTGTTATTTTTCCTATGACTGTATATATTTTTATGAAGAAGACTGCTGATTCATGACCCCGAAGCTTACTTGTCCTTCTCAGCGAGAGACCAAACTAATTCGTTTGGACTGTCCGAGGAGGACGGGAACATAAAATACATTATAAATAATCATGAGAAGGAGCCATTATGTGGACTGAATTGCTGTCAGACAACGTTTGAGCTCCAGCTCAGAAACAGCTCATGACATCCAACATACCTTTTACAGTCAAACCCAATCAATATTTATATATTCATAGCTGTCAGAAAATCCTCATATAAAATGCATTAAAGGATTTCCGAATAGATTTAAGAGAGCAGATATGTCAGAAATAATAGCTTCTATACACCTGACACACCGCTGCTTGTATCTGAAATGAAGAGATGTTTTAATGAAAACATTGTGTTGGCTGCAGGATCGTCTTTTACAAAAACTTTAACAGAGTTCAGTATGGCGTTTATTAAAACAGAATTATTTTTTCACTGTTGACCTGATGTGGCAGAGAGATGACAAAACAAACTTTTCTACTAATAAATCTTCCTAATTGCATCACAGATTTCTGATAAACGAATTAATACTTTTTTGCATTGTGTTTCTGATATTTAATATGAGTTTTGGATATTCAAATGACTAATTTCCCATTGGGATTAATTATTACCAGATGTAATTTACATTTTAGTGCTGAAATTTAACATACACCTTATAAAACTTGTACCTGTCGAGTCCATTTTGATGAGTACTGTAAGTTTTTTGTTGGTTATAATAAAAATCACTGATCTATGTGTTCTGTAAATATTTTTTGAATTATTGCTCCAGAAAATGTTGGTAGAAAGTAAAAAATACACAACTCATTTTTGCATTTTTGACAAAATCTGTTGATGCCTATATAAAAGACAAATATTTTCTTATTAAGTTCTGAACTAACAGATATTTAACTCATGTGACCTGAATGACGGATCAGCTGTTTCTGCTTCAGCAAAGCAACTTTGATCCAAACTTTTCCACTGAAATCCCCAAATCCTGAAGACCTCCACTCTTTTTGGAGGACAGTCAGTGGTTTCATCACCACTTTCTGACAATACTGATGATCACCTTATATGCATCAATTCTCTGAAAACCACAAAAACCTATCTGGAATGCATTTTTATGATGCTACATTTAAAAACATCTGGTTTAGAATTACAATGAAACATTCCACCACAAATGTAAATAGAAAATGAGGTTTAATCCCTTTGTTGTTTAGAAAGCTAAACACTCTAATACATGCTTTCTTTTTACTCTTTTTGGGAATATTTTGTAAGTTTTTTTCTTGTGAAATACTAAAACCTTTCTTTGAATATTTGCTGCCATTTGGTTTATTCTCTCTAAAAATGGTCCTGCAAAGTCTGAGTAACTGAGACTGATGAAAGATTAGATTTAAAATAGAACATGTCAGTAATAATAAAAACAACTCTGCTTCTTCCTTTGTGTTTCAGAGTCTTTTATATGGTTTATGTCACAGTTTTAAGCAGCTGACTGAACCTAAAGTTTAACACAAAACTCTGGAAGACCTTCAGAAATTTGGGAACTTTCACTCAAAACAACTTTAGAATGACAAAAATTCTAATTTGAAGAGAAATTATATGACACCTACATTTTTTGCAGTAAACAGCTGTAAACCTTTTACATTCTGTTTTATACAAGTCTGTCTTTAGGTAGTATATTTGTGGATTATATTTGAGGAACTCATGAAATTGCACATCTCTGAATGAAATGTGTGTTTGAACATACCTGAAGCAGGAAGATGACGAACAAGAATATTGCCATCTTCAAAAAATTATCCTTTAACCACCCATACAACGCATGAGTGCAGCCCATGATGTTGATTCTGTCCATCAACGACTCTGGTTTCTGCAAGAAAAGTAAAAATACAACATTTAACATTAAAGCCAACATTCTTTCCTTTTTGGCTAAAACTAAAATATTTTGTTAATTGTCATTTTTCTTAAATGATAACCACAACTTATTTATCTAGATTTGTCCTGGAGTAAAGGTCAACATTGGAACATATCCACCTTTGAAGCCCCTTGCATATTAAAAGCAGCATACACCAAGCTCACCGCTCAACCCCGTGGGGAGCCTTGTAACTATGAAGGGACCATGTTCTTAGTGAGAGGGTCTGACTAAGGTACTATCATCTGCCTTAATATAAAAGTAGGCTTTGTCGTTAAAAAACCCTCTCACATTAACCGTACTTGAGGGAGAACAAAGGAACGCTGTGTGTGTGCATGAGCAAAGATCCTATTATCCAAACAGCAGAACTGTGATGTGGAGCATTCAGGCAGATGAATGAGTTCTGCTTCCACACAAACCATGTAGGAAGTACTTTGATGTGTGTATTGCCTGTGTATGAGTACATCACAGTGCACTGCAGTCAAAGTTCAACCCAACCAAACTTTGACAGAGTATCAGGTTTTTGCTGAGCTAAGCTTGCAAAGTGCAAAGCCATTTCTGTGACGCGCATTCATCTGGGTTTCAGAGCTCTGAGGTGCTTTGCTGCTTTCGAAGGGGCTTAAATGAGACATTAAATGAAAACAACAACTGTCTTTAACCTTCAGCTTACATCTTTCTGCAGGATATCAAAGCAGAAAAGAAGCATACAGTAACTGATAATGAAGAAGCGATGTTCTTGTATAAAACTTGATGTCTTTATGAGATCTTACCTCTACTTTCAGCACCTCTAACCCACAAAAAGAGTTGGGCACATCGTTAATCTGGCAGGAGGAGAAGCAGAGAACACAATATAAAGTTAGAGATAAAACATAAGAGACAGAACTGAACATCCGTCAATAAATAAAGACTCAAAAAGCTTTATCTTCAGCAAACAACAGAAAACAGAGCAACAGTGACGGTTAAAGAAGGAGAATGTTGAGAACTGGTTAGTTTTATTTTCCCCTTTATATTTAGTGTGTTATTAAATAAAGATTAAAAGAAATAATTTCCAGTTCTTAACTATTAGGAATTATAAGTTCCTGTTAGAGTCGATGACAAGCGAGGTTTTAAACAGTTTTTTGTTCTATTTGAGAAGAAAAACAATAGTTTATCAGGCTAAATCCTTCATACTTGGATGCATGTGACAAACCTCAGCCTATAAGCCACATAACAGCCATGATAAACACACCATGCTTCACAGATTCACTGAAATATACATTTTTCACTAAACCTGGTTCTCACAAGTGTTTCAACAACAGTGCAAATAACAAATATTAATGACAAATCATTTCCAGCACGCTGAACAACAAAAAAAATCATATTAGGTTCCACTTTAATCAACTCTTCACATTGCACAGAACTTAAAATTATCCTTGCAAATAGTTTCTCAGACTTTGCACATTATAACACAAAGTACTATAAGCAATGTGCGTCTAGGCCTTGTGTTAATGATTTCCAATCTTTAAATCCAGCTGCGTGCTCTTTCTTTTGTATTTCTCAAATGTGTCTTTAGACTTTAAACAATTTACGTCACAAAAATAATTCTTACGAAAGCGTGAAGGTGTAACACAAACAGCATGAGCATTATTTGTATGCAGGACCTACCTTGATGTCGCAGCAGGTATATGGAACTCCACAGGCTAGAAGACCAGGTGCAGTGCAGTTGTGGTACATGTTTTTTTCCCAGTCTTTATAACTGTCACCTCCACAACACTTAAACTAATTTTGGAGACAAAGAAGGATGAAAGAAATTAACAGAAGGTGGGAGGAAAACCAGCAAACCAAAGAGAGGTTAAAAAAGGTGAATAAAAAATGAAAACAGAGCAAGAACTTGGTAAACAACATTATTTCTGCTGGGCTTTAAAAAGGTGGCAAAAACATTTAAGGATGGAATAAGCTACAATTAACAAAAAATTTGCATGTAATTGATGGTGAGTGTGTTCTTTAGTGTTTGTGCATCTCGATGCACTGCACAGGTGGTAGATCACTGGGTGAAACACTTTATGCTATGGCACAATTAAAAACCCATTTACTATCAAAATAGTTCAGTTTTTAAGGGTTTTAGTCGCATTTGGTTTGAATTATCAATGAAAACATCATTGTTATTAAAACCAATTCGACATACAGCTATCATCTAATCATTTTCCAAACAGCTTTGTTATTTAACTGGAAAATAAAGGATGCTTTGAACAAATTTGTGTCCTTTCATCCAAACAAGAAAAAGAACAGAAATAAAATGATTCGGTTTCATTTCTTCCCGTAAGAGATCTCACCTACCTCCATTTCACATTCAGCTAAACATTAAAGACAGCAGAATAAAACAGTTCCGGCCAAATCGATAAAATTTTCAGTCTCAAACAACAAACTGATACTATGAAACTGCCTGCTGTTGGTCCACAGATGAAATAATATCTGATTACTTTTTATTGGCCTTTGCTTTAGCTGTTACCTCTGAATCCCTTGGGGACAAACAATGCATTAGTTCAGAAGGGAAATAAATGAGATCTGATAAGACAACTTAAGGAACATAATTGCCTCCACCAAGGAAGCTGCCATTTGTTAGTTTGCTTATAACCAACTGTGATAGAAAGCTGGTGTTGAATTTAACCTGTGTGTTTCAGGTGTGACTGCTAAGACTGTTTATATACCATGTGCCAAATGCAATTATGGTTCACTTATTTTATTAATTTAACTCCTGCCCAACAGTTCATAAAAAGGTCATTCATACTGCAACAAAATACTACAAATATTTGTACAAAAGGATTATAGGTACAACACGAAAACATCCACAAGTTTTAATAAAGTGCTGGTTGGCGGCAGCCAGCAAAGTGGTTGCAGTGACGTGTAGCTGGAGCCTATATTTGTCAAAAGACCCGATAATATTCCGAACTAATATAATGTGATTATTTGCCAATTAAACAGGCTCTGAGGAAATACTGAGTAACTGCCAAGTACTTGTGGTTTGTTTTTTAATCATGTTTGTCCCAGAGGTAAATGTTCTGTTTGTCTGTTAATGAGCAGAACAAGGCTAAGAAGCAAAATCCTTTCAAACTTAGAGAACAAGCGCTGACATATTTTGGTGTGTTTTGCTAATGTAGTTCCATCAGTATGCAACAAGCGGAAACAAGCACTTAAAGAAGAAGAAGAAGAAACTTTATTTATATAGCACCTTTCACACATACAATCACAAAGTGCTTCACAAAGAACAACCAAATAAGTTAAAAATGTACAACAAAATCAACCAAAAGCACGTCTAAATAGCTGCTTTTTACGAGTCAAGAGTCCACTTCCTGGAGGGACGGAAGGAAAGGATCCTTTAAAAGCACTAACATAGTAACATTCATGAACTATTGTCTTTCTCTGTGCGTCTTTCTAAGCAGCTGTGTCAGAGTGTTCATAGTAGCAAAGAGCCTGAGTGCTACAGCTTTAGTTTAAATTACTATTCATTTAACTGAGACAAATATTTTACTGAGAGGAAATCTGGAGCAGAAGCTGCGAATAAGATGAGAATAAATATGAGGCAAGGCGTGATCAGTTTACTGATATGATGCACATTTGCCAAGATGTTATTCCCTCTTCAGACTGCTGTGACTCCAGAGTGGGAGGCCACAGCACATCTGGTTCAAGAGCCACACAAAGGGAACAAAAGGGTGAAATATAGAGGTTATTGGTCTCATTTTTGCACTCATGTTCAGTTCATTATACATAAAGTTCTCTGAGTGAAAACTAGAAACGTGTCAAATTCTGTTGATGTTGCAAATAAACCGGTTGTTCAAGTCATCCTCTCCTCTTATCTTCCTCACTCAACAACAGATATTCTTCAGAGAGCAATTCTTTGGTCAAACGCCCAGCCAGTCTTATCTCAGAGTTAAATAATTTGCAGGAGAAGCGGCTGATTTTCAAGCCAACTGCCCTGCTGACTGATGACATGCTGTTCACTGGCAGACTGGTTGGGCGAGTGACTAACTGTGTGGGCAGCTGGCTCTGCTCAGAGAGTGGGCCATCTTCTGATCTTGCATTCATTATTATGTGGCACCCATGATGCTAAATTACAACTGTGTGAAATTATAGGTTAAAGATTAGGTTAAGTTTCTGCTCCACGTCCAAATAGAGGCAATATATTTGAGTTCTTTGCTAAACTGAGTTTCTACAGAGGACACATTATTTTTGAATTTATTCTGATCCTTCCAATTAACTTTACAATATTTACAACTCCCATTGCTGAAAAGTCAGAGATTTAATTAACTCTTTAGGACCTAAAATGCAATTTTAATGCCAAGACTCTACCTTAAATAAAAGAACCAATAGAACGCTTAAAATGTGCATTGGATTATTTTGTTCAGGCTTGATTCTACCAAGTTATCAAGAACAACCTGGAGCTAAAAATAATTCAGGATGTACTGAGTCCCATGCTGTTCATTCACACAGAAATAAAGCAACCAATTATTTCCACAAACCTTTAGGAAATGTTTGTATCTCATGTCATAATTGTTGCATTTGTTGGCATTTCTTAAAATTTGATTTTAGTGGCTCCTGTAGTGGTCCAGTTTTCCACAGGACCTTCTATCACTCAGTTTTTCCCACTTTTAGCATTATTACAGCAACATTCTAAACTTTGCACAAAAAGTGAGAATATCAGTTTGGTTGAATGTTTCTTTGTTATAATACTTCTAGGCAATAATTTTAAATAGCATTGGAAAAACCTGTTTTTTCCCCTTAAATAGTGAATCTAGACAGAAAAGATTTCTCTGTCAGTGTTCAGTCAGTAGTACCTTGTGAATACATTATTCTACCATGATACTCTAAATACTCCTGTAAATCAAGTTTCCTCCTGTCTCTGAAATAGTTTTATCTTTAGTACAAACAGTACTAGAGTTCCAGTAATTTCACTTGTTAAACTAACCTGTTTTACTAACCTGATAATAGCTACGTTTACATGCGCCAAATTTCCCCAATCTGATTAAAATCTTGGTCGATCGGAATTCCCAAATCCCTGTTCACATGGACACTAACTGAAATGATCTGATCATGCCATGAGTACACATGCACCAAGCACTCAATCAGGTTAAATGAGTTGAGCATGCGCACAGCGAGTTGTCTTTCCGCGGGAAGAAAAAAAGTAAACAAACTCGGTCCTTTCTGCACGTCTTTCCCGCCCCATCGTGTGCTCGATCTGACTCACGTTTTCCCCAATATGGACCTTCTGCAGGTGATTACTGTTATGTTTGGGTTTTTACTGGTCACATTAACCAAGCTAGAGGCTGAATACATATTGCTACTGCTCCTCCGCCACAGGAGAGGAGAGCAGGATGACAGGATGACTGCACCAGCAGACCACTTCTGTTTACTTCCCGCTATGTTTTCTACTTGGGTCTGCGAAAGCGGAAAGACGTCACGCTGAAGTTGTACGCATACGCAGTGGGCTTTTTTCACCCTTTCTTTCCGAATGGGTGTATACATGCACGTCTATCCGAATGAAGATCGGACAAAACCACCCCTCTCGATCGGAAGTAAATTTCATTCTGATCAGGCTGCATCGGATCAAAACATTCTGATTGACATGTTTACATGACGTATTTTTTTTCCGATTGGGCGTTTATTCCGATTAAATGTGCCCATGTAAACGTAGCTACTGTTACTTTTTAAGTTTCGTACAGATCTAAATGTAAATATTCAGAAAAAGAAGATCATCTTTTTTTTTTCATAATCATCTTCTGATATCAAACAAACATTTCCAGTGAGCAACAAAGTCAAGGAACTCAAACCAGCTGTTTCTGAGAAGAAATTATTGATGGTGGAAGAAATAAAAACACATTTTGTTTGGTGTGCAGACAGATGTTCCCAAAATTGTTAGACTGGTTGCAGTTTTTTAAGTCAATCCAAATAATAGAAGCAATTTTTAATGCCTTTCTTTTTAAAATATGGCATCTTGTAAACAGTACAAGTGTTTGACTGTAAAACACAGATGGCGATTACTGATCATACACTCTGGGCAAAAAGCACAAATGGGGCAGCCTGCTGTTTGTATTTTCCATTTTTAGAGTTGCAGTAAATTGTTTTATTCACAGTCAAGAGAATTAAAGTGTTTTCGGCAATATTAGCAAAATACTGAGCTGCAGAGTTCAGTACTGTGTCTAAAACTCCAGACCAGGTCACCTGACAGCTTTGGGTTACCATGTTGTGTGAGTTTGAATTGTACATATTTTGTGGATTTAGCAAGTACATTGTATTGTATTAAATATCAGGAAATAAAACAGTAATACACTTCATGTTTTTGAGACAAATAGTATTTTGAATCACATTCTATGTCACTTGCTGTTCAAAAAAATGACTCTACAATACATTTTTAATAATTGAAAGCCTGCATCATCTCACAGCTTGAGCTTTATCAAAACTTAAAGGGCAAAAAGTTGCTTTTTTGTACAATACTTTTGAACAACTGTTAGTCATTCACCCAGACGTCACATCTCCACGTGGTGTCTCACAGCAGTTACAGCAGAGGAGGAACACAAAGAATAAGAAATAGGACACAAAAAAGAGGTTTAAGCTCCTCATCTGTCTGATGCTACTGCAGCATCAGGTCATGGTCATCGCTTGTAAACTTTTTATACATCTACATTCATAAAACAGGACATCTAGAATCCTATGGTAACCAATCAGCTCCCCCTCAATGATACAATAAAAATAATAAATATTGGTAACAAAAAAATTGTGATTTTTTTTTTCTTTAACTCTTGGTGGTTTCTTAATGACGTGGCAGCTCGGTGTAGAATATTTTAATTATTGTTGAAAAGCCAAACAATTAAGTAAAAACTCAATCATAAAATGTTGCTTCCTGAAGGCTGGAGGTCTGTAATTTCTGAAAAATTGGAAACTTGTCAAGACAAAGTGTCTGCAGCAGAGGATCTATACCAGCACACTGCAGCTAAACTACGACATTTAATGATAAATGGCCCATTTGGACTGTTCCAGTCAGTATTAAACACCTCCTCTTGTCTGATGGATGGACAGAACAAACTGATAAATCCGGATTTCTCCAAGTCTTATAGCTGAAGAGTTCAATAAAAGACTGATCAGTCTTTCTAAAGGGTCTGTTTCCACTGGAAACAACTACATGTTGCTACTGATCATAATTCTTCTGTGGGAGCTCCTTAATACGTTGCATCAATATTCCGGGTCCAAATTCAAATCCAAAAGGTAGTAACTTGTTACAAAAACTCTAAACTAACAGTGAAATAACAGGAGGTGCAGAACAGAAGTTGCAAAAGTTGATCTAAATGGCAGAGACACATCAGCAGTTAATAACATGACAACTGTTTTGATTCACGTGTGCTTTAATTGTACCTTCATCCTGCTGAAAAACAGGCTGAAAGACTAAAAGGTCACATCTCCATCCGAACCATGAGGCTAAGTGAAATGTCAACGTGAAATCAATTTCCAGGATATGACATCACTTCCCACAAATATATGGATTAATGTTGATGAAAATCAGATACAGTTTAAAAATGCATAATTGTTACAGCTTGGCAAAACAGATTAAGCTGTATTTATTTTTTATTATTTCAGAATTAAATTCTAGAAAGGCAGTTCAAAAACTCTGAACTGAGCACTAATGGGTTTTGAATTAATAAAATGAATGTGCAACAGTGGAAGGTCAAGTTTAACATGAATCCAATCAGGAGTTTTTAGAAGAGATGAGTAATGTGCATGTAATCACACAAAAAAACACATCCTTAGATATACGAGCCTCATAGGAAACAAACAAACAATAAATAAGCAAACAAAATTTATAGCTATTTTGAAGTGTATAAGTGGTTGGAGCAACGATCCGGTCTGCTGTAGAGTTGCTAATGCTAGTAATAACTTTAAGTGGGCTTCTCTCTGATGTAGTTAAAAAAATCTCAATTTAGAGAATCAATTAAACAAACTGGAACTTTTTCGGAGCAGATTTTGTCCATTTAAAACAACTTAATTCAGTTCAGCTGCTTCTTTGTAAACTTTTAGACCACATCACTTCCACATCAAATTTTTTTATACTGAAGAATGGCCATTCACAAATATGTCCATGTGTAACACGTGCTGGAAAACACCGGGGGTGTGACTAATCTGCAAAAGTAACGCTTTTTGAAAAATCTACAAGATGGATCAACATTTTGTTTGGTTTTGAGTAATGTTAGAAAATCTTTGTAGGACCATATTTCAGCGTAAAATGAACAGATATAAAAATAGAGTTAAATATGTTATCAAACATCAGGTATCAGAACTTATACAGGTTCCTCATAGGAAAGAACTGAATCAAGCTGTTCAGTTATTGTGTACTTTTTCTTTCATTAACAAGGTTTTAATTAAAAAAATTTTTTTTTTTTTACTAAAAAGCTACTTATTCTCAGTCATACTTGAATCTACTTAACAAAAACCAATCACAGGAGATTTTTCCTTCCTGTTATATCAGTAGTTACGTTTACATGCGCCAAATTTCCCCAATCTGATTAAAATCTTGGTCGATCGGAATTCCCAAATCCCTGTTTACATGGACACTAACTGAAATGATCTGATCATGCCATGAGTACACATGCACCAAGCACCCAATCAGATTAAATGAGTTGAGCATGCGCACAGCGAGTTGTCTTTCCGGGGGAAGAAAAAAAGTAAACAAACTCGGTCCTTTCTGCACGTCTTTCCCGCCCCATCGTGTGCTCGATCTGACTCACGTTTTCCCCAATATGGACCTTCTGCAGGTGATTACTGTTATGTTTGGGTTTTTACTGGTCGCATTAACCAAGCTAGTGGCTGAATACATATTGCTACTGCTCCTCCGCCACAGGAGAGGAGAGCAGGATGACAGGATGACTGCACCAGCAGACCACTTCTGTTTACCTCCCGCCATGTTTTCTACTTGAGTCTGCGAAAGTGGAAAGACGTCACGCTGAAGTTGTACGCATGCGCAAAGGGCTTTTTTCACCCCTTCATTCCTAATGGGTGTATACATGCACGTCTATCCGAATGAAGATCGGACAAAACCACCCCTCTCGATCGGAAGTAAATTTCATTCTGATCAGGCTGCATCGGATCAAAACATTCTGATTGACATGTTTACATGACGTCTTTTTTTTCCGATTGGGCGTTTATTCCGATTAAATGTGCCCATGTAAACGTAGCTAGAGTCAACATGATTCCTTTTAGCAGCTGTGAGTCGAGTTTGAACTCACTGTGCACATCACACATCATAAAGAATGTGATAATGTCATTACAACAATCTCCTAATCTGTGCACTCAAATTACATGCATGCAAAGTATTAAAGTGCACAGCTTTTGATCCAAAGTTAACAACATATATTCTTCTTCTTCACGACAGGTGCTGGTGACATCTTTCTTCATCATAAATCCTGTAGCCTGGACAACAAGAGACTATTTGTCTTCTCTTTAGTACCAATCATTGGGTTTGTTGGTGACCATTGTTTAGTTTGAATGTATGATCAGAGTGCTGTTGCTGGGCTCGGCTGTCCCTGAGTGCTTTATAAAAGTTGGAAAAGAGAAGTCAGGCTTTAGATGGTGTGTGACAGCAGGTGCACAGCAGCAGCTCTGAACTGCTTTAACCTTTTTACACCTGATGCTGCTTTTCCAATCAATACATAGTTCAAACTGAGTGTGAATGCTCCTTTACATTATCTGGATTTATTATGCCGTATCAGATGACGTCTTTACAGCAGCTTACCTTCTTCTGAATATAGTCCATGATGTCTTTGAGGTCCCGGTCATCATAGTAATTTTTTATTCCACTTTTGAAGTTCTTGGACATTAAGTCTTTTGTCTGTCAAGAAGAAAATAGTTAAAAAGAAGCTGTTAGTGTGTGTTAATGGGGTGGATGAGGTCATATTATTACATTTGTTTGGTCTTCATGACCCATCTGAAGTGTAATCAGGCAGCTGCGGACAGGAAATGCTTATTAGTGAAGGTGACTGATCCATATTAGGGCATAACAGTATGACTGCTCACATCTGTCAGTCACAATCTGGTGCAAACGATGAAGTGTGTGTGTGTGTGTGTGTGTGCAGTCACATTATTTTAAAACCAGAAGCTTTACTGTGACAAATCAGTTTTATCACATATCAAACATGAAGGATGATGGTACTCAATGATAATCTCTTTGTCAAATATATTTGAATGTTTCAATAAAAATATGTTGATAGAAAAGCAAGCTATCAGTTAGAGGAGAGGACTATGAGTCCAGCCTACAGGAAGCTCAGTGACTCAGTAAATGCCCTGGTGTATTTTCTGCTGTGTATGTGAAAACATTTTATTCTGGTCCTTAATTATTTAATTATCTTCTTTTGACTGATACTGAGACAGATCTGCTTTTCTGATGAGCATGTTGAGATCAAAATGATTAAATGTTTTATGTTCCTTTCTTAAATATGAGGTTTTCACCATTAGGACATGTAAGTCACATGTGCAAATGTGCAAATTAAAGTTGGTCTATTGTGAAACATTAAAAACATAATTTAGAGTGTTTTTGTGTGATAATAACAAAGTTATTAGTTTTAACTACATTGTGTGTAGTTCTCAATATATTTAAGGTAAAAAACTTAATCTGTAATTTCAAAAAACAAACATTTTGGATTTTTTAGTTCCAAAAAGGATTTAATCTGATGGAATAAATGTGAGGTGAGTCATTATCTTATGCACAGCCAGTTTCAGTTTGATCTTCATGCATTACTTTTAAAAGGTTTCTCTTTTAGTTATAGATGATTCTTAAATCATTTTTAAATGAGACAGTTCTTGAATAATAATAAAAAAAGAAATAAAAAAATGTGAAATCCTGCCAGATTAGTTAGATTAGTTTCTTAATTCAGAATATAAAACTAATACATCAGAAATGTAATTTAGATTTCTGAGTTAAGGGTTGATAAAATCTCACCAGTATTTTTAACAAAGTTCCAGTTTAAACATAAAAAATATTCAAAACATCTGAGTCATATTAAGCACCATTTTATCTCTCATTGCTCGCTCAGCACAATAATTTGTTTCAAAGGAAACAGCATTTCTTTCAGTTGCATACCAAAAAAATTTTGCATTCAAACCTGCATAACAACCAACTAGATCTGATGCAGATGAAGATTCAAACAAAGACTCAAAGAAAATACAGATAAATTATTATAATTTTTTTGCTGCATGGACTTATATTTCTTGCTGGATAGTATGAAGCTCCACTTTTACATTTCCTCACTGTCCACCTGCTAAAATTAGAGGATTTCCGACAAATAGTTAATGATTTTACAGCATGTTGCTCACCTGATTACGAAACGCTATAGCCAAGGCTCCTCCCACCAGCTCCAGGATCAAACACACTGCCAGAATGATCATGAACTGTCATGAAACAGGTCAGCAATTAGACGCTCATAAAAATCCAATCTCATCTTCACTTTTATAAATTAAACAGATAAAAACAGAGTTATTTGCTACTGCATTATCAGAATTCAGATGCAATTGCTTCCATATAGGTCAATGATTAAAAATGACACAAAAAATCTGACTTCTGAATTTCAAACATACTGTGTCAAATGTTTTAACATCTAGAATTACAGTAATTCTGCAAACCCTGGATTTAACAACCCCGCACTTTAAACACATCACAGGTAAGAACAGGCTTACATTTTAATCATGGTTTATGCAGTTTTAAACAACACTGAGCCATCACTTAGTTTTTGGGCTGCTAGGGAACCACCTATGACGTAACAAGAACCTTCCCTCTACTCTCTCTGCCTTTTATTTATTTCTGTTCCCATCATCCTCTTCAGCAGAGACTGCAGGCATAATTAAAATGAAGGTTTGTATCATTAGCTTCTTCCTGTAAAATGGGATTCCTCTTAACACTATTGCTCTTTTTTATGTACCTGCTCATTAAAACGTGTTCTGCTAGTAAAGCACATCAAAACAGGTTTTTTTGTGTTAAAAATAATATGCAGCATATTTTGCATGGAAATATCAGGTTTTCACGTGTGAACTCAATCTCAAGAAGAAAGTAGGTCATGCAGCAGGACAACGACCCGAAGCAAACAAGTTGTGCTACCAGAGAATGAAGTTGAGGTTTTAAAATGGCCAAATCAAAGTCCAGAGACTAATCTAACAAAAAGGCTTAGAAATAAAATCAGTTTAGTTTGTGTGACAAACATAGCAACATCTCTGAGAAAAGACTGTTTTACAGCTGCTGCCGTTAATGTTTACATTGGATCTTTTTCACCCAAGTACACATCTAACTAAGTGAATGTTTCCTTCTTTTAAAAATAAAAAAACTGTAGTAGTTTAAGTGATCTGTTTGTCTAAATGTCTTTTTTATGCATTTTTGTTACAATTTAAAAGAAAATGTCAGCTGATCATTTCGAAAGTACAAAAATATTCTTCAGCTAAACGGGATGGAAAGAAATTATGTCATGGTATTAACAGTCAGAAACCCAACATAATAAAAAAACACTTTGTTTAAAAGCAAAAGAATCAAAACAACTTGTGTTTGAATCCAGAGTTTACAGAACATTCACGAGTGTTCTAAATTTTCTGCTGAGAAAATTCACCACAGACTCATTTTTTTGTTAGCAGAAATCTGAACCATTTAAAAAAAAAATGTTAGAATTAAATAAAAAGACAAGTCTGGAAAACCTCCATTTAGTTTCTGTGAATCAGAAAAGTCCAAAAACATGAGACAAGTTAGTCTTAATGACAAAATCTTGGCATTAACTTGTATTCTAACAACAATGTAAAGAACCTGGTGTATCTTTGACCAGGACATGTTCCTTTAGTTCTCATATAAAACATGTTACCATGACGACCTTCTTCCACCTGCATGACGTCACTAAATTTAGGAGCATTCTAAATCAAAGTGATGTAGGAACATTAGTTCATGCATTCATTACTTCTAGACTTGATTATAGTAATTCCTTATTATCAGGATGTTCTAATAGTTCTGTTAAAGGCCTCCAGCTGATCCAAAATACTGCTGCCAGAGTTCTGATGAGAGTTAGAAGGCGAGATCATATTTCTCCTGTTTTAGCATCTATTTAAAATGTTACTTCAGACATTTAAAGCCCTAAACAACCAGGATCCATCTGATATTAAAGATCTTATTGTTCCATATGTTCCTAACAGAACACTTCGCAGGTCTGCTTCTGGTTCCTAGAGTTTCTAAAAGTAGAATGGGAGGAAGAGCTTTTAGTTATCAGGTTCCTCTCCTGTGGAACCGACTTCCACTTTTTATCCGTGAGGCAGACACCTTGTGTAGTTTTAAGAATAGACTTAAAAGTTTCCTATTTGCACAATCAGTCAGGGTTAGCTTGGGTTCTCCTGATCCATCCCTTTAGTTATGCAGCTTAGACTGCTGGAGGACATGCTGACCACATTCACTCTGCTGTCTCTCTTTACTCTCCATGTTTGTATTGATTGTTATTGCTGCCATTAACTTTATTTCTGTTTATCTTTCCATAGACATGATGACTGGCCCAAATCCATCGGTGTTTGTCTCTTTCCTGTCAGCTCAGGCAGAAGGCCACCCATTCTGGTTCTGGTTCTGCTGGAGGTTTCTTCCTGTTAAAAGGGAGTCGTTCCTTTCCTCTGTCACCAATCGTGCTGCTCAGGATGAAGAATTGATGATTTAAACCAATCAGCTGGTTCTTAGACAGGAAATGTTTAATTTTTCTGCTTAAAAAAAAACATGGCTTGAATTGATGTTTAGATGACTAAAACTGTGAACAAACTGAGACATGACTGAGATATTTTATGATTAAACCAAAATAATTTAAAAAAAAGACTCATAACAGCAGAACGAATGTTGTGAATTCTTTTAGGTTGAGTGACACAAGAGTCCCAAATCAAGTCAGTGAGAGTCCAACTGGAAATTTGCACATTTTCTCAATATTCTGTGTTTTCATCTAGTTGCAATCTAGTGATGTACTGGCTTAAATGATACAAAGTTTTTATATATATTTGCCTTTGAGGTCCTCAATCTGAGGAGGAATTATTGTACAAAATCCATCCGAGACATCTTCCAAAACATGCACCCAAATTGCTCGGAGGTTTGAAAAAAGACCCCGTCATTACAGTGAGAAACAACTACTTGAAGACAGGAGGTTGTATTGATGTTCCTATCAGAGTGCACATCCTTTCTTCTCCTGCTGGCTGCACAGACACAAACATATACCCAAAAATTCACACAGATTTATTTCAGAGGAAGCAAAGCTGCTTTTTCCATCCCAGGAAAAAAATGACCTTTTTTCCAGTTAAAAGCCTCCTGTAGAGAGAGTTCTGATCCGAGTCAAAATGGACCACTTTTATCCAGAAGACTTTTATAAGCCATGTGACAAGCTGCACCTCAGGATTTCCTTTCAGTTTTGGTCATTTGGTTTCGGTATGAGTCCCTTGCATAACAACTACTAACAAATTTAGTACAAGTTTTTTTTAAATCGTAACCATAATAGTTAATGACCACCAGAAACTTTAGTGGATGCAAAGCTACATTAAACCAAATGCTATTCATTTTATGATTTGTATCAAAATTATATTTTAAAAGACAAACAGCAAAAGAACATTATGAGTTAATAGAGATAAAAGATATTTTGCTTGAACACTCACCGCTTTCATTAGATTTATATTATCCCTCAGTGAGCCCAGGATGCCGATGAATGAAACAATGAACATGACGATTCCCAGGAGGATCAGGATTACAGCTGGAGCCAAAAACACACTGTCCATGGTTCGGTAGCTCTGCCTCTCCACCTCCGCATAGATGCCAATAGCCAAGATAAATCCACCTATTAACTGGAAACAGTTATAAAATAGTTTTAAAAAGTCAGCACAAACATTTAGAGGATACAAAATCATATATTTTTCCATTTGGATTTCTTCTGTTTTACTTCTTTGGCTACAAAGCAGAATTAAATTTCAGGTATCTTTATTTGTTTGATGTTTCAAACAAAGATTTTACAGATGTGAGGTACACCAAATGGAATGTTTATGTCTTTGTGTTCTAATGAATCAGGAAGTGTTTACTCCATCATACATGTTCCAGTAAAATCAGATGATTTCCTTACTGTTTCAGTTCAGATGGAATGAAACTAAAAAGATTAAATTTAAACAGCGTAACTCAGTGCTGTCATTATGTTTTTTAATGTAAATCTATAGATCATAAATTTGAAACTGTTCACGTTGAAAATGAGAACCTTTTGATGACTGATAATATAAAATCTTACATAAACTGATTTGCATAAAAATTACATTTTTTTCTGTGACATTATGATGTCGTGTCAAATGGTAATTTCTTTGCTTTCAAATCTAACGCTCAAATTTAATTTTATTTCCCATTTTGAATGGACCTGGCCTTTAACTTGTTTTATAAAAGCTTGGTGAATTATTAGCATTATTGCTTCAGCAGCAGAATTGCCCTCATCTTCTCCTTCAGAGCTGTAAAAACTATGTTTGTTGCATTTAATTTATTTGAAGTGATTGCTTTCTGCTGCAGCAGATAAAAGAAAAAAAAAAGAAGTGAACCCACAAACTGGATTTTAATAGGAAGGAATTTCGCAGAATGAACAGATTTGAGATGAGGGAACTTCAGATTTGTCCAACAACACAGTTGTACAAATTTTAATTTGAATCTATTTTCTATACCTGCTTGACACTGCAGGGTTGTGGGGAAGCTGGTGTCTGTCTCCAGTCACATGGCCACACATACCTGTCTTACATGTCTTGTAGGTGAGGAACCGTTCTCATATGTTCATATTTTGGTCAACCCTACCAAATACCTCCACCGACCTTTTTTTTTCAGACCACTCCTGCCGTGGTCAGATATGTTCTGAGCAACCCACCACGCCCACCTATGGACTGATTGGTTGCCAGGGAAACGGAGACCAGGCTCCACAGAGAAGAGAGCTTCTCTGCAGAGGAGAGACAAACAATAACACCCCACATACACCAATTTAGGAACAATTTAGAGTTTTAATTAATCTGTCATGCAAATCTTTGGTCTGTGCACCCCGGCCTGGTTTCAAACCCAAGACCTTCTTGCTCTAAAGCATCAGTGCTACTAACTGCCCCACCCTGAGCTCATCTTCTGTTTTATTGTGCTATTAAATTATTAAAAATAGTGCAAATGCCAGATGAAAATGCACATATGTCTGAACTAGTCCCCAAATGTTTGAAAATCCTGACACTGCCACTAACACAACATCTGGGATTATTTCTGTTTCTATTCCTACATTTTCAGTTTTCATGCATCCGTCCATCTATTAATAGGGAAGTTGTAGTTTGATCTCTGTGTACCACACTCTATAAATGTGATTAGAACTTAACTACAGTACAAAACACTGGTGTTTTTCAAAGTTTTAACACATTAAAACAATTCATAACTTTTTATTAAACAGACACATAATGCTCTGTTTCCTGAATAATCATGTCAAGTCTCATTTATTTATGGAAATTAAAACTGTTAGTGATCCTTAATCACAAGATCAATTAAATCAAATTATCTTTGAGCAGCAAGTATTTATGAAATTGGTTAACACACCTGTCATAGTCAAGGAGAAATAATAGAAAAGGAAAGACGAGTGCAAAGGATCACCTCATCAAATTTACTCAAATGTTTCACCTCTAACACGGTCTGGCAAATATTTTGGATTCTTTCTGTTCTACCAGTAAACTTTTTCCGAAGAGACATCTGGACAGAGAACATCACAAGAATTTAAATTTCTCATATTAGGACAAACAATATTCCTGATAAATCTAGTTAAAAACTCTGGAGATAATATTTTTATTACTTTATTAGAAGGAAATTCAGTTTTTTAATCATAGGAGGATGGAAGTTGAATATGTTAATAAGCACACACACACAAAAAAGAAAAATCTAGCTAGGTTTGGCATTTACAACAAACTCTGCTTTCCATTAATGACAACAGAAGATGAAACTACAACTAAAATAATCACACGCATTTCAATTTTCAAAATAAAATAAAAGGTCACTAACACACATTTAGTTACTGTCATGAAAAATGACCCTCAAAAATCAGCCAAACAGAAAAAAACCTCATTAATTATTTCAATCACATGTCAAATCGGTCATGCTTGTTTGCAACATCACTCACTCGCTTTGAAAGAAAAGTCAAAGTTTATAATTTGATTTATTCTTGATCCTCAGCGTGAACGTTCCCGACAGTTATGATAATGTCGGACTCAAACACCTACAAATGCGTCCTGCTGTGCAGACTGGCAGCTTGTAAACATGCAGACGGTCCTGCGACGCTTTGAGTATTTACACTGCCTTTCAGTCACAGTGTGCAAATGAAAGAAAGGTCAAAACTAACCAACAGATAAATAAATAATATTTCAATCAGAAGCAGTTTTTTTTATATTTTACTGAACATGTCAGAATCATTTTAAAGTGCATTTTTACAAGATTTTCAAATGCATTAGGTATGATAATGAAGAAATAGAAATTTATCTTTAATAAAGTGGAAATATTTGTCATTAATGACTGTAATTTTCTTAAACATGCTAATTTTTTAAAATTACTTTTAAGACTCTGTTGTGGTTCAACAATGACAGTCAGGTTAGAAAAGAGCCAAAACCTGCTGCAAATGCAGATCCAGTTGATGGACTTCGGATCATTAAGACTTTGGACCAACGACGGCTAAGTCATGTGTTGCAGCCATCACTTCAGTTTAAAGGATTTCAACAGGAAGTGGCAGACAATTTCCACAACTCTGGTATTTAAAGATTTGAATTCTTGAGCAGGATGATTTTAGACTGAACCAGGATCAGATATGTAGTTACACCCAAACAGAAATGATTTCTTCAATCTATTAAAGACTAAAGCGATATCATCAAACGCTGATCAGTGTTCAGTTTGGTTTATTCAAATGTTCTTGTGACATGTGCACAAGCTCTTTTAGATCCGAGTTGAGATTAGACAGGAATAAATCAGGATTTTCTCTAAAGTCTGGAATCACAGTTTGCTGACAACATGTCACATCATCCGACATGACAAATACCGATGCAGCTGATAAGGTCCCTTTTCTGGACATTTAAGGTTATTCAAGAATCTGTTTTATTCAGGATCTGATTGCACCACAGTAACAACATGGCTGTCACCAACCTGACAAACAAGCTATTTTTCTTCACCTAAGGACACCGCCTCCGCCTTTACTGCTGTGATGAACTGTGGTGAAATGAACCCTTAACATAAGAATTCATGTGGGTTTCAAACAGAAACTAAACTAACATTGTATTTAGAGACACATGTGCTAGTTCTGCCCTGTGAGTGTGAGGCCTCTTGTTCTGACTGAGGTTTAGGCTTTTGTCTCTAGTTCAGAAAGCAACAAAGCAGTGGTACATTTCATTTGACAGGAAGACAGCAGCTGACATGTGAGTAAGTGTCTATCTTGTGATTTGCTTCCCAGACATTTGTTACGTGGTGGGAAAGAAATGACATTTTCTCACTTCTGTTTCTGTGATTAATTCACATGTAATCACAGACCAGAGCCACAGACCAGCTGTTGTCTTTGTGTGACTGCAGCTTCAGACAATATTGTAGTTCCAGATTTTGACAACAACATGGGGAGGAATACAGAGTGACAGCAGGTTGACGGTTCAGTCAGTCATTTTCTCTATCTACTTTTCCAGCTTCTGGTCACGGACAGCTGGTTCCTGTCTTCGGCAGTCATTGAGCAAGAGGCGGGGCTACACCTGGACAGGTCGCTCGTCTATCACAGGGTCACACACACACCTAGGGTCAGTTTGGAGTTGCAAATCTACCTCATGCATGTTTTTGGACTGAGGGAGGAAGCCAGAGTCCCCGGAGAAAAACCACACATGCACGGTTTTGACCATCTCCCTGCAAGGCAACAGTACTACTAAACTGTACTGACATTTGAAAGAGCAGCATTTCAGTTACTAAATCTTGTGTTCCATTGAAATAGTTATGAGAAGAACTTCATTGTGGATTTAGCTGGACTAAAATGCATCAAATAGACAGAAAACTTAATTTACCCAAAAGAACGTATAATCTGGAGGGATGTATTCATAGTTTTTACAGTGAGGGACAGAGAACGTCCAGTAAGTTGATGCTGTTTTAGAAAAAAATTGGAAGATTTTTAAACATTTAATAAAAAATACCCAGCCAAATTGCCAATTTAACCAGAAATTTATAAATGATTATTTTAAATGTTGCTTGTTAGATTTCTTAAAGAGAAGCTGGAATCAACCAAAATCTGTATCAGCAGGTCAACATCTTGGTAAATAAGCACATTAGAACATTTTGACATCACAGAATCCTAGAAATCCTAAAAAATCTGACCTTATTCCATCACCCTGGGATCTATATTCAGCCTTCACAAATAAATAAAAACAAACACCAGAGGGAAAGAGAAGCAGGAAGATAAGAGATGTTTCACAGAAATATCTCAGGCTTCTAAAGGTTGTTTGTTTTACATCAACATGTCTTTTTTCTTACGTGTCCCTGCTTGCCAGCTGTCACGGTGCCTGCTGCAGGGTCGCTCTCTGCTAACCCACTTCCACTCATCCAAGAGGAAACCAGGCCAGTAAGAACATGTTTAGGATTTTCAAACTAAAAAAAATCTTGTCAACAGTCGTAAATGTCAACAAGTACATCACACTGACTAATAAATATAATAAAAATACTTAAGACTATAATATACTCCATGTTTCAACTAAATGATTTAAATTTGCATCTAATTTTCAGCAGGACTATATGTGCCGATTCAACATCACGTCTCTGTCTCAACTTGGATTTTGGTGGTAAATGAAGTGGGTC
This sequence comes from Pachypanchax playfairii, assembly GCA_006937955.1. Classification (NCBI taxonomy): domain Eukaryota; kingdom Metazoa; phylum Chordata; class Actinopteri; order Cyprinodontiformes; family Aplocheilidae; genus Pachypanchax; species Pachypanchax playfairii. The sequence goes on from SSNP01000035.1 coordinate 667,264, forward strand.
AGTTCTGTGTTCATCAGGAAGCTCTTGGAGCTGTGAATGACTAGGAGGCGATAAAAGGGCAACGGGTCGAGGTTATGATGTCAGACTGCTGAAATACCCTCACAGTGTTATTACAAACTGACTGAAGCTGAGCTTTACCTCAGAAATAAGGTCAAAAACTGTAACTGAGAAAGACTGACACATGAAATGAGGCTGGACTCAACCTTCCGGTCTTTCTCAGAGCAGATGGTGGGACACAGGTGAGGTTGGAGGGGCTATGCTGTCCTTCAGAGTAACAGATTAATTCATGTCACTGGTTCTTCTGCAAACAAACACCTTGTCCATGTTTTAACTCCTCAGCTATAAGATCAAGTGTTTCTTCAGAATGTGGTGTCTAATCCTGGTCCTCATGTCACTATCCTGCATGTTCTAAATGTTTCTCTGCTCCCACATACATGATTTGGAGTTCAAAATGTATTTAACGGGCTTCTGTAGAACCTGGAGAGATGCTAAAGGTAATGTAACCATTGAATCAGGTGTGTATTTGCTTTCTGAAAACTCTCTTTATAAAATGAAGCACGGAGCCCCTAAGGGGACATAGGGGAGAAAAAAAAAACATTCTCATGCGAGCTAGAGAAAGTTTTTTTTTCATCCAAGTCCCCTTAGGGGCTCTGCGGCTTTATACCGTTTGGAATAAAAATATATTAGAATGGCTCAGTCTTCTTGTTATCTTCATGATTTCTTTTCTTGATTTTTCCCTCCTAACTTTAGAATTTCATTCCTCGTATTCCAACTAAACTCTCCCCTTTTACATCTACAGTTGCAGAAAAATAAATTTGTCCTTGACTAAAGTTTGTCTGATTTGCTTTCATTTCAGTTTGACCCTCAACAATAATATTTTTATAGCTTCCAGGTTTTATAACACAATTGTTTTAATCTGATTTAAACCTTTGGCAACAGTAAGCAGGAAATTACGCATCTTCTGGACATTGTTGTTTAACTTGTTTACATCCTCAGTGGCTGATATGCATCGCGTGCACATCCTGATTTGTAAGACGGACAGGAAGAACAAAAACATGTCGCGAGAATATGTGAACAGATTTGAAAGAATGATCATTAAGAGGACATGATTTTCTTCTAACCCAACGTTACAGGGAGTTTTAGAAAATTAACAAAACTATGACATTTATATGACATTTATATTTATAGTAATTGCTATAAACTCCAAAGGTTTTGCAGAATAAGTTGAACTGAACTCCATCACCTCTGATTTATGCATGAATATGGTTCAGATTATGTGTAAATTCTCCGGCAAGTTAAACATCAACTCTGCTCTGAATTCAGGAGGTAAAGCACATTTCTCAGAAAAAATACATTTCTAACAAGAGAGAATCAACAAGCTGTGGGAACAAAGTAAATATAGCTGATTAATTTGCTTTTCCTCCTACTATCAGCACAGCATTCACTCTCTATAATGAACCTATTACTGAGCCTCTCCACCCTCCACCCCCCACCCCCCGCTTGTTTGCTCCTGCCTAAATGGCTCTGAAATCTTGACTGGGAAACAAATAAGTAATTTTAACTCAAGCGTCAATCAACCATCTGCCTTCACAAATGCAAAGCCTGGTATTCAATGTAGAACAGAACACAGCAACAAGGCAAAAACTTTACTGAAAAGACAAACAATTCATCTGAGGAATCAGTGTATATTGTTTTAGCTCTTCCAATAGATGAAAGTAGAGTTTCAAACCCGTGTTTCTCAGTTCCATTGCTCATATATGGCTGTCATGTATGTTTTAAATGTTTTCCTGTTTGAATTCACCTGATTCCGATTATTATAGTTCAGCAGCCTGTTAATCAGGACACGGAATCATCTCTATCAACTGAAGGAACTAAACACAATCTTAGAATTTCCTTTGTTTGTTTGCTGAAAATGCGTAAATAATCTGATTATCTGCTAATTAAGCAGTGATTCGTGTTATGATGCAACAGCAGGACAAAGGGATTTCCTCCACCACTCCGTAACATCAGACAGGTAGGTCTTGGACTGAAGGCGCGCCACATTGTACAACACCTGTCGCTTTAAGTAATAACTTGGAATAAAACAAGATAAAACTGAGTTTTTTAATAGACTTGAACGACACACTGAAGCATCGTGTCCGGTTTGAATCCCAGACCGCGTCCCCCTCCCCACCCCGACCTCTTCAACAATGTTCTCATTTTTATACATAATCACGGCAAAACTTACCCAAAAGACGCAGGAGTAGGAGAACAGGAGGAATTTAGTGACATTATAGGAAACATTTTCACAGCATGTTCTTGCCATCGTGTCTAACTGTGAAGGTCTAACTTCAGCAGCTCCGTGATCTGACAGCGCACTTCCGCGTTAGTCTGCGTCGCCACACCTGTAAACATAACTGGCTGGAATAAAAAACCAGGGGAAAGGCAGACTTCAGTAAAAAGCTCATGAAATAAACTGACATTTTACATTTTTAAATGATCACCAAGTTGAGTTTGATCCAAGTCTTTTGATGCTCAGTTTTAGTTTTTAGAGCCTCGAAACGGTTTTGTTTATTTCCACATTCCATTAGACAGAAATTGGGGGTTATTTAACCTTTTAGCAAAGCAAAAGACTCCATGTGAATGTCTAATTTACATAAAAGACCTGTTTAACTTGCATTGCAGCAGAGTTTCATTTCCATATCTTGAAAACATTCTCAGTGATCAGCTTCTCAGAAGGTTAACTAACCACGCACCTGCTGTTTAAACTAATAGCTACCACTTTAGTGTTAGCTGGGAAAAAATACTTAAATTTACAGATGTGTTAACCATATAGAATTAGGTAGGTATCAACCCTTTAAAGCCAGCAACTTCTAATAGAAAACCTCTAACTTCTAACAGATTTTGCCCTCTAGTGGTGAGGTATATACTGAGAGATTCCTAATGTCTGGACACCATCCTGATCTTCTCTATTTCTGGTTCACCAAACAATATATTCAGTTTATAAATGATTTCAAACAATGGTGTTTGAAGCTCGGAAAGAATGCTGATGAACCTACAGCAGATTTGTTTCAGCGCTGTGTTCATTACAGCCTCATGCTGCACCACTCACACAATCCATGTTTGTATTTTCAGGTTTGTTGTAAATCTTCCAAATGAGAAAAACAGGCATGTAAACACTTTCTTAATAGCACAATATATTCTACATACCTCTTGGCACAAAGGAATGAAGCAAAAATGAACATTTTGGAAAACAAAGCTGAAGAGCTATACAGAAAGACTTTGTTTGGTTCTAACATAAGCAGTTCTTTACAGCCAGAAGTAACTCCACCTCTTTGAGGCGTCATTAAGTCTTATCAACAAGTAATAAAGACTTCTGTCTGATTCTGTGAAATGAATCATTGATTTGACTGTGTTTGAATCGTTAACTACACTAATAATGCTTGGAGGTGGGGGTGGGGCAAGCCAGTTCACCTCACTACAGCTTCAAAGCTGGAAACTTGGCTCTTTTCATTTAGAACCAATGAAGATCCTCAGATGAGAAGCCAAACATCTTCAAGAATCAGGGGAAAAAAGTCTAGTTGCTTTTTTTTAAACCTACCAGATTTACAATGACCTGGAAGACTGAGATGTTTGAGTTAACAGTTATTGTTTCTCAACAGTGAAAACCAGTTTATTATACCAGAGACAACCAAAGCAAATCTGAGCAGCTTTCATTGTCATGTAGTGCAACATATCTAAAGACCACAGAGCCAGAAAATGAGCAAAACAAAACTCTAAAGCAGAAAGGAAGAAATGAAACAAAAACCCAAACGAGTAAAGACCACGTGAGTAAACCAGAAACAAAAAACAGAAGAAGAATTATTATCTGCTAAGAGGGAAGTTACTGGCTGAGAACAGCAGGTGTGAGTAATGATCTGAGGGCCAAGAGTGTTATTTTTACGGAGTTAGAGTCCGATTGTCCACTTATGATCTTTTTTGGAGGAACTACAAGAACTTCTTGAATCCTGTTCACAGCTTAAAAACTTTCATTTCCTTTTTCTTCATCCTTCATCTTGTCCTTCAATAAGTCCTGCAGGCTGATAAAAATGTGTAGTCATGTGAAAGTGGACAGATGCTGCACTCAGTGTCCCCACGAAGAGAAAAATCCTTCAGCCAACGTCTGCAAAACCAACCTGTGTCTCCTTTTTTATGTAAAACAGTTTTTTCCTGAGGAAAACATGGACAAAATATATTTTTGTGAGAAATGACAGAGAATGGGATTGTGTTTTGGTGGCAAAATTGTAAAAAAAAGAAAGAAAAGGGTTGTAACGTTAGATATACACTGAAAATGCACAGCTCACGTCACAGTCTACCTCATTGTTCTGCAGAACATAAAAACACGTAAAGCCAGTATTTGTGGTGGCATCAACACCACCTGCAGCTCTATGATTCATCAGAGCCACTCACTGATCATTACAGCTTTATTATGCAAGCATTAGACTGAATACATCTTTAAACTCAGACATCATTTGGATCCTATCTTCACTCCTGAGAAATTCAATAAAAGTTGCCTACAGATTTCTTCAGAGAAAAGATAATCAATTAAAAACACTGAATATGTTGCTTTTTCTTTGTGAAACAGAACAATAAATGGTAGACTTACATGCTGACAGCTGACTACTAAAAAGTGCAAGTACATGAATTATAACAATAACATTGATCAAAAATACCCTGCTAAAGCCATTAAACACAGTCAAGTAGAGATATTTAGCATTTCCAGTGGGCTGTAAAACAGAAACTGTCCAACAATTTAACCAATATGTTTATTACCACACTTTAAAAATGACCCAACAGGAGAAAAGGTTCACTTGACTGCTGCTGATTGCGCACGTTGATTGTGCAAGTGGAGAATCTTTGGTGAGAGAATTACATCTTCAGACATGTCAAGCAGGTCTTTATCTGTTTCAAGTAAACCAGATAACAGTAAAACACACGATAAATCATGTGTGTTCTCTGTTCATGTGGAAATGAAACAACACGGTATTTTAAATATTCCAGAAACCACAACAAAAATTATTTTTATGCCTCATAATTATCTCTCTTATTTTGTGTATTTTCAGTTTTCTCTGTTTGTTTTTTCTGTTTCTGGTAGTACACTGTTCTACTGTTCCACTGTGATAACTGCACAAATGTTCTATTATGGAATAGTTATCAGAAAATAAAATCGATCCAACATCTTAAAAAAAATAATTGACCTGAATGTAAAACCTTTTCATCAATAAAAATCAAAGAATTTGGAATCAAGTTCTCCAGAATCTTTAACTTGAAGCATGTTTTTTTTCCTCTTTTATAAGGAAAATAATATTCTGAGGTAAAATTATCACTGTAACTGTTTCAAATGTGTGTAAGATGGAATAACTATGTTTTAGTTTGATCTTTATTCCAGTCCTTCGTTTCCCATGTTCTCCTTCCTTCTGAGCTGTTAGGTAGTTCCACCTTGTGTACCTGCCTGCCCACTCTCGACTGTTTGTCCTATAATTGGGACACATGGATCCATCTCGTCCCCTCAAAACCTGAAACCAAGAAACAATCAGTGAAACAATGTTGGAAGACATCAGGTGATCCTAGATACAGTAAATTGAACTGCTCTCTCTCTTTTCAATATTATTCTTAAACCTTTGTTGTTATGACCTCCTTCACACTCACTATGAATCATTTTATAGTTATTTTCTATTGTCTGCAGTCACTTGAATCTAATGCAAATATCTGAGTCTTAATAAATGTATTTAAATGCTGGAGTCAAACATAAATCATGTGTCAAAAGAAAGTTTGACTTCTGTAAATAATTCAAAATTCCATGAAGAACAACCTTAAAGGCCTATGATGATGATTTCACAAAAAATACAATCTTTAGTTTTGCCCTCGCTAAAATGTTCTGCTGAAGGTTTACTTAGTAATAACCGAGCTTGATGAAACTTTTCCTTTGGGCTCTTTTGTAAAATATTTTATATGTATACATGTTTAGGAAATACGATGTCAATTTTCTCTTTTTCTAGAATATCTGGCGCAGATGTGCATCTCAAATACGTAAACACTGCCACTCTTCTATTCTTAAATTTTAGTTCCATGTTCTTTCTTCATTATAAACAACATATTGGCCATATTTTACAGCCATGGGATGATGATGAGCGCTATTCCTTGTTCTTTCTTATTTGCGTCGAGACGCGAAGTTGCGAGATGTCCGCGCGCACAAGTGCCGCAATGTCTGCGGATCTGTGGAAGCTGCCCAGGCAAACACATTCCAGCAGAGAGAAAGAGCGAGAGAAGGAGTGCGCGTATGTTTGTGGGAGAGAAGAAGAGCGCAGTGAAATGTTTGAGTGGGTTTTTGAATGGAGCTGATTTTACGCACCGAGAGTCTAATTTTCGGACATAATAAGACACATGGACCAAAACCCCTGAGGTTAAAGCTCAAAAGGAAATCGCAACGCTAAAGAGGTAAGAGATGAAAAGGAAGTGGTTTTATTCTAGTGCATCTTCTTGCTCGTGCATCATTTTTCATCTGTCGTTATGAAAAAAGGTGCATGAAAAATATTTAGTTTGTGACAAATTCTTGTACAGTCTTAATATATTTTAATATATTTCAAGTTTAAGGCATTCTGCAACAAAACAAGTTTGACAGACAAACAGAAAAATGTTTATTTTACATCTGAATAATGTGGACTACTCAACTAGTACGGTGCATTTAAAACAACTTGAATTGGTGTCTCCACAAAAGAAATGTGTGTAGCCGTTTGATCTGAAATATTATATATAACAAATAAATGTATTCTTATTATACCAACATGCTAAAGGTCACTGTAAAGACAATAGTTGCATCAAGAGTTTTTGTAACCAAACAGAGGTACTACCTGTTCACACATTTAAAAAAAGCTATTTTAAAGCCACTGACTCACATTTATTTTTTATTTGTGCCTCATTATGCACAGCAGACACAATTATACTCAAAGTTTTTGTCCTCAGGTAATCTGAGAGTCAGTATGGATGCTGAAAGTCTCATTCAGCTCATTGAACAAGATTTGGAGGCCACTTTAATCCCTTTATCAGTGAGCGCTGACTGGACAGAGGATGGAAATGAGACGATGGGGAATCAGTTCCAGCAGCCTGGCTGGCAGGTAAAGGAGACAGATAAAAACAGAAACTGGACAGAACATTTTAAATGTTAAATTTTATCTGAAACCATGTTCAGTGAAAGTGACAATGAATAAATAAATGATTAAATATTAAAGCAGATGTGTTATTTTCAATTTGTTTGAAATTCTTGGAAAACATTGACTTATGACCATATGACCATCCAGAGGATTCAAATAAAGGTGAAGATCAATTGTTTGAACTGTCTGAGGTATCAGTGGTTTTGAATTATTGATTTGCCTTATTTTGAAATGTGGGAACTGTTTGCTTTCAGGCTTCCCTCATTGCTCTTAGTAAACCTCCTCTCCTCCTCAGGTGGCTCTCTGGGCGATCGCCTACTCTCTCATCATCCTGGTGTCCATCACTGGGAACGTCACAGTGATCTGGATCATTCTCGCTCACAGGCGTATGAGGACTGTAACCAACTACTTCATCGTCAACCTGGCCTTTTCTGACGTATCCATGGCGACCTTTAACACTCTTTTTAACTTTGTCTATGCCCTCCACAACGACTGGTACTTTGGTTTTGGCTACTGCAGATTTCAAAACTTCTTCCCCATCATGGCAATGTTTTCATCAATATACTCGATGGCTGCCATTGCAGTGGACAGGTAAGAAAATTTTCTATCAATCTGCAGGAGCAGTTAATATCTGTTGTTTGACTATTAGATCTTTAAAACCTTGAACGTATTTCGATTCTGTTCCTGAATCTTTCTGGATTGAATTGACTCAGAAGTAAATGACCAAGTTGTGTTAGTGGATTTAAACTTTTTTTTTTAACTAAAATAGTAAAAGATAAGGAAACATTGCCTTGATATCTTATAGTCCAGTCAGTGTCTTGTGACTCATTTAAAGCTAAATGAAGTTTCTGGTGTACAATTCAATCGCTATAGTAACTCAAAATGTTAATGAAAGTAATACCAAATTTCTCCTGACTGAGTTGGTTGTTTTAATCTGTATTTAAGTTTGGGCCACAGAATAATAAAGAAATTTGTTAAATAATAACATACAACCATCAGTCAATTTTCTACACCTGCTTGATTCTTCTCAGGCTGGTGGGGGACTGGTGTCTTCTCCTACAGTCATTGGGTGGAAGGAGGTTTTGCACCTGGACAGGTCTGAACAATAAAATCTAATAGCTGTCTTAACCAGTTAACTGGCAGACATCAAAATAACACTGACAAATGCCACCTGTTATACTTAGATCATCCACCAGAAGGCATATACTGCATGAGCACACAATTTTTAAGGAAATTAATTATCTGATATTTAATTTCCAAATTTGAGCAGCATCATTTTAAATATTATTCAGACATAACTGTTCACCCTTTCACATATGAAACTGCTGCATTAATGGGTCAACATGCAGCTGGGACACAGATGTTACCACTGCTTACTGAAGCATGAATGGTCAGTCTGGGATTTCCAGCAGCCTCAGCACATCCTCGGACTGTTGTTTCAAACTGCATTTGACATCATAGTTACCCTGGTTAAAATTGCAGGTAAACTACATGTTGAAACAATGATCAACTTTATAGATTATTTCACCAAATAAACATTCATAAACTAGCTTCACTCATGTGCAAGTATTGCATTATTTTTAATTTGGATCATATTTCAGATCTAATGTCTACGTAATTACAAAATTAATACTAAACCCCAGGACTGGCGACCTGTCCAGGGTGTCCCCTGAAGCTGCTGGAGATTGGCACCAGCGACCCTGAAAAGGAAGAAGCAGGTTTAGAAAATGGATGAATGGATACTAAACCATTAAACTTGAATGATCCTACTGGGTATTTTAATTTCCTGATTTCAGTTTAGAACTAACAAATGTATTTTTGCAGAAACTGTTCCCAGTGTGGATCTTGTGCTTTCTTTAAAATAGGTTTGAATTACTTTGAAGTTTCTTTAAAAACATTTTAAAGTTAGTTGAAGCTGTTAAGTAGGGTTTAACTACTGGCTGGGACCTTTCTGCAAGTACAGTATTTGCATGTCGTCCATGTGCATGGAGACTGGACACTTCATGGGTCTAAAGTGTGAGTGTGAAGGATTTTTTATATTTCTGTGGTTCTGCCATGGATTGGTAGATCCCTGTGAGCCTGAACAAGATCATGAAAAAAATAGATTGGTGTTATGATTATTGTTATATTATTGTCCTAATGTCATATAACTTGTGGCACTGTGTCATTGGACAAATGTGAAGTGCCCAGACGTCAAATTTGTTTATGCTGAGAAAATTCCTTCCTATTAAAATCCAGTTTGTAGGTTCACGTCTTTTGTTTATCTGCTGCAGCAGAAAGCAATCACTTCAAATAAATGAACTGGAACAAACATAGTTTTACAGCTCTGAAGCTGAAGAAGAGGACAATTCTGCTGCTGAAGCAATAATGCTAATAATTCACCAAGGTTTTCTAAAACAAGTTAAAGGGCAGGGCCATTCGAAATAGCAAGGAAAATTAAATTCACGAGCTTTGAAAGTTAAAAGACATAAATAAATATTATAAGTCACATGACAAGTGTCTAATCATAGAACATGAAACAATAAAACTGAGTTATGCATTTTAAATGTAAATAATTCTAGTTTCATTCCATCTGAACTGAAACAGGAGGACTCCACATGTTCCTAATTCATTTATCTGTAAAGTAAAAAACAACAAGTTTTACACCACTGACAGGGGGAGTAAGTAATATTGATAATCTCATTACAGGAAGCTTTGGGTCATTGTGTTCATGTGGATGCTGACATGTTCCACCCATCTAAGCCGCACAGCCCTGCGTTATAAATCCAAAGATAAATATCAGTTATGTTTGGAGTTGAAAATAATTGTCTTTATATTGGATTGTGTCACAGTTTATTGCTGCTTTGGCAGGTGGTCAAGATGTAACCAGAGGGAAGCAGCCAGAGGCAAACAAACAGCTGTTTGTTCACATTCTGTGAATGGTGTCACTTTTTTTTCCCCTTTCAGGCAGAAACACCAAATCATTTCAAGGCGAATGAGGATTTACTTCTGTATTGTTAGTTTGACGCGCAGCATAAAAGCGTTATGTTGCTCTTTCTGCCAAAGGAAACACCATTTGGAACTTTGATACGAGTCTTTCATCTCGCTTGACTTTGAATCAGTGGGATCAAATCCTGATCCTTTCTTGTGTGTTTCAGATGCTCCTCTGCTTCAGCCCATCTGAGTTGGATTAAAGGGTCATTATTAGGTTTTTGCAGAACGATTTAGTCATTAAAAAAGATGTTTTATTAAAATACATCTGATTATCTTGCAAGCTAAATGAATCACGTTGTTGTTTTTGAAGGTACATGGCCATCATCCACCCCTTGAAGCCTCGCCTGTCCTCTACCTCTACTAAGGTAGTGATTGCTCTGATTTGGATTGTTGCATTCTCGCTGGCTTTCCCTCAGTGCTACTATAGTGTGACGAGATTTTACGACCCCAGAACTGTGTGCATGGTCGACTGGCCTGATGATTATGGAGGAACACATCAACTAAGGTGAAAAAAGACAGTGAGATCTCTGACATGTCTCAGTATTTATGAGTGTTAATGGGTTTTTCATGTCACCAGATGAAACCGTTTCTCCTCTGTTCTCGTAGTTATCAGTTTGCATTGATCCTGCTGATCTACTTGCTCCCTCTGCTGGTGATGCTGGTGACCTACAGCTTAGTGGGTGGATCGCTGTGGGGTGGGCACATCCCTGGAGAGGCATCAGACCACTACCACAGCCAGATAACAGCCAAGAGAAAGGTTCATCATGTTTTATATTCACATAAGGAAAAAAAGTAAATCTGCCACAAATCTGTATTTTTGTGTTTTGTCCTGTAGGTGGTGAAGATGATGGTCGTTGTGGTGGTGACCTTTGCCCTCTGCTGGCTGCCCTACCACATTTACTTTATTCTGGGCTCGTTTAACAGAGACATTTATAAACAACACTACATTCAGCAGGTCAGCACCTGCTGCCTGGCTTTCATTACATCATGGAGACTGTGATCTGTTGTTTTCTCATCACTTCCTGTTTCTACTTCAGGTGTATCTGGCCATTTTCTGGTTGGCCATGAGTTCAACCATGTATAACCCTATTATTTACTGCTGTTTAAACCAAAGGTAGAAGTTTGGACTTTGCTAATCTTTCCCATTTTACAAGTTTAAATCATCGGAAATTGTTTAGAATGTGTTTCTATCTCTTTTTTTCAGGTTCCGTGCTGGTTTCCGTCATGCTTTTTCGTGGTGTCCTTTCATCAAATTGTCAGAGGAAGATAAGATGGAGCTGCAGCATGCAAATACCTTCAGAGTCACAGTGACACGCAGCCGCCGCAGTGACACATCTTACACACATGCCTCCATCAAAACATGCAACGCTAACGCTGAGAAAGACACATGCTTACAGCGCAAAAAGCACCCGTCTATCACATACGACTCACATTCAGCAAAGAAACTAGATGAAACAAGAAAACATGCGGCCAAATATCTGGAACATAGCCCTTGAGTTCTGAGTGGAATCATGAGATGTTGGGATTCTGGAGAAAGAAGCTGCTCTCTGGACTTTCAGATCAGTCACATTGTTTGTTTGTAGTTTTTCTCGTCTTCTTCAGGGTCTCAGTGAGCAGCTGGAGCTCATGTGCAGGACAGATCATAAACCTGTCCATCACAGGACCAACACAGAGACAAACAAGGAGGGAATCATTCATTCTTTAGTTAAGAGTCACGACTTCTTTCACATGTGTGTTTCTGACTTTTAAAGAACATGAGAACATGTGCAGACAGGAGGACATGCAAACGTCACACAGAAAGACTCTAATAGTAGAAACATTCTGCAGCAGTGATCTCATTAAACCACAATGTTTCTATCACTCTTCATCTGTGAAATACTGTAAATACTGAACAAAAACTAAATGGATTGTGGGAATGTAAACTTTGCTGCTACTAAGAAAGTCTGAAAATTAAGTGTCTGTATTTTAATTGCAATTATAAGTTTTGGTGTATTTGGTGTTTTCTGAAACAGAAAAGGACTGAGCCTTAATGAAAATCACTTGTTTTCTTATTTAAAACCAAATGTCTGGAACAGTTATTAAATCATTTCTTTATGTATTTATAGAATTTATTGAGCTAAACGTATTTTCTTTTGATCTATAATTCAAAAGTAACAATGTGTAACTTACCTTGTGAGTTTCATCTGAATTCAAGTCCACTGCATGTTTCAGAAGATTTCCTGCTTGAAGATTCATGAGTCACATGATTGCAGTTTAACACAAGCCTGTTAATCTGCCGCCAATTGAAATCAGGAGTGTAGAGGCAGGAAAACATCTAAAACATCCAGGGCAGTGGGTCCTGAAGACTGGAAAACCAAGATCTAATCAGCAGTAGCACTTTAAAAGTAACTATAATCAAACATGGAAATGAAAAAATAAATGAATGCTTCTATTTAATAACTGTTTATTTGGATGTATCAGTTACTGTTCAGTATTATGATCTTGGTCTTAAAATAAGAATGTTTTTATATGGTCAGAAATATTAAAATTCTGAACTAAAAATAAAAATGTAAATATTGAACATGTGCTGGTGTTTTTATATGCTGAGCATCATGTCTGTATTTGTTGTCCTCACAAAGCTCAGTTTGATTTCTTATTGTGACTTTCATCAAAATTGTATTGTGTCTTTATGAGTGGTAATAAAATGTCAGTGCTCTAAAACACTGTCTCACTTTTACTGACCAGTCAACACTCTACAATTTAAATATTTACAATATGCCAGACAAAAAAATGATCTTTTTTTTTCAAAGTTTTCCACAAAATGAGCTATTAAATTACAGCTGGATTCAGTTAGCAGAGTTTTTATGTGTTTAAATTAAACATTTTACATCAAGTAATAGTTTCTACAAATTTCCAGGCTTATTTTTGATGTTAAAATACAAATAATTCCAGTAAATGTATGTTTGGAAAAGATAGTGAGGAAGTTGAAAATATGTATTTATAAAGTGCATATTTTAACTTAAATTGATTTACAGTGTGAACTAAACCTACAACTATGTTCATACGTTTCTATATTTTATTGGAATATGTGTATAAATACATACATATTATCCACAATATGAATTCTTGTATTTGTTATCTGTAAATAAAATACTGCATCTGTATTCACTTACTGTCAATGTTTATTATTAAGTAATTTAGAATTAGAAAAATCAGATCTCTGCTGCAGCAGTTGAAGCAGGGAATTTAAAATTAACAATACAGCTGAATATTGGAGTAAAATCTTAAGTGTGCAACAAAACTACAACAGCATCAGATGAACACAGGTTTGATTTTATTGCGTGATGGATTGACAGTGTTTAATAAACACAAACTCAATTTAATGAACAAAAGTCAAAGACATTTTGGTTGATGAGAGAAACTATGAAGTTAACATATAGCTCAGGAAAACACAGAGAAGCTGGTCGTCTTTATATTTCCTCATCTAACAAAGATAAGAATCAAATTTATAGGAAAACATGCTGTTTAAATATAAGATACATTTATTTTGTTTCTTTATATTTGATCAAAAAGGACCAGCCTCTAAACTGATACCTCTTACACAAAAGATCCAATTTGGTTTTAAAATCAATATTAAGTGATCGACACTATGAATTTGTGCTTCTAATTAATTAAAACTAAAACTAATGATTTAGCTTAAATTGTGAGATGTGAACAAGCCATACAACCAAAACACTTTCCTGAGTGTTACAGAATTCAGGTTGCCGAAACCTTTACTCTGTAATGTTTTTGCAATTATTCAAACTTTCGCCCTAGCTGTTGTTCATCTGGCACTCTCGTGTTAGCACCACGTTCCCGTGTTTCGCTTTGAGGACGGACACCTGAAGATAACAGCAACTTTTCATCCGCTGTGATCAGTACCAACAGCATGATTTAGATCCGTGTATGAGAACAAACATCAAGCAGCTGAAATGGAAAAAACTTGCACAAGTTTCTTTGACAGTATAGAAGAAGAATTTAGGAGAACGATGCCGGTAGCTTTTTCTCTCTGTGAGCATCAGAACTACAACAGTAATATTCAACATCCCCCAACATAAAAACAAAATAAATAACAACAATGTATGTACTTATAACATATCGCATCACATCTGGGTAAGACATTAAGCAAAAAAATATTACTTTCATTTAAGTACACATTTATACATCCTTTCAAATCCCTTTTTAAAGTCTCCCTGAACAGTGAGATGCCTAAAACAGCCACTTCCTAATAAAACTTTTATTAGGTTGCAGTAACAAAGAAATTCCACCAGATGGAGACAGAGGGGCATTACTGGAGTGTGTGAAGTCCTTTTTCTTTTACTTATTTCATTTTTACAGTAATAGTTTCATTTTTATAAGTCATGAAACTCAAACATGTCACACCCTAAGATACTGTTACAAAGAGTAATTCAAAATAAACTATAACTGGAAGTTTCTCCTGTTCATTGTGTCTGTTAGAAATTAGCTAAATTTGGCTGCTGGAGTTTGACTGGCATCAATAACGATTTAATTTAAAAGGAAACCTGACAATGGTTGAGACAAGGTGGATGCTGACCGGGAATTTTTCGAGTGATAACAGTAAAAAAACTAAAGATGGTTTGAATTTTTATTATTTACTGTTGAGCTCTTGTCTGAGCCGACAGCCCACAGCCGTGATGAGAGCAGCTCCCTTCCCGCTGCCGTCCTCTGAGAGCAGGAAGTTGACGTTACATTGAGGGGCCAGTTCTTTAACTGTCTGGTGCATGATCCCCGAGAAACTGAACAAAGAAAAGAGAATTAACATAAACTTTTTCATCTTTCAGAGTTGAGTTTATTGATGCTCTTAGAAACGAATGTCATGTTTAACCCTGACTTTACCAAAACATGACTCAACTTGATTCCTGTGCACACACACATATAATTTACATGCCTGAAATTTTTTTCAGTGCCTTAGTCAGGTTCTGTTTTTGCAGGTGTCTGTGCAGGATTACACAAAATCTACTGAGACGATTATAACAAATTTTGTTTTTATCATTTCAGCTTAAGTAGTGAATCTTTTTTACAAGCAGCTTGAATTAAAGTGTGTAAAGTGGTGCAGTCATTTAGCAGGATTTACAGAGAAGACAATAGATAAATGTGTATGATGGTACCTAACAGAGACGAGGTGATCACGACTGAAAGGACTGAACTAACTGAAGGAAACATGAGTGACAATCACAAATAACTTGGAATCCTTCAGGCAAATGGCAGCAACGATGAGGCTGCAAGGAAGTTAGCCACAACGTATCTACAATGGGTACTGCAGGTCCTGAAGAGCCAGTTAAACTATAAAGTCCAAGACATCAACACATTTATCCTGCCAGTTATCAGATATCCTGCTGGTATAACAGCCTGAGAAAAGGAGGATCTAGAACCCAGTGGTATCAGCACAAAAAGGCTCCTTACAACACACAAAGGGTTTCACCCTACGTCTGACACTCTGACTGTACACTGAGTGCACTAAACAGCACAGGAACAGCACAGGGGCATAGATGTAGACTGTGCAAAGATGCTCCCAGACAGTCGAGCACTTAATAGAAGGATCTAGGATGCAGGAAGATGAAGCATACACGGAACGCCATAACCAAGTGGTTGGAATAGTGAACAGGAACATCTATGCCAAGTACGAGCTGGAGGTTCTTCAGTCACAGTGGGAGGACAGGGCTAAGAAACTGTGGTCCTTCTAGATCCAGACAGACAAACACATGATGGCTAACCAACCAGACATAGTGGTGGTTAACAAACTGCAGAAAATGCTGTTCTTATTGATGTAGAGATCCAAACTGATAGTCATGTCAAGAAGGAAGAGCATGAAAAGCTGAAGAAATACCAAGTAGAAATAATGAAACTGTGGCTGTTCAAGGCCTCAGTGGTACCAGTTCCAACAAGATTAGAGATCTCAATCAAAAATAGTGCAGTTCTAGGAACAGCTAAGATTCTGCATAGAACTCTGAAGCCCCCAGACCTCTGGTAGAAGACCTGGTACTGCTCAGAGCTCAGTTTGGTTTTTTATACATTACTGATTATATAAACTTACTGTGGATGTAGTTTGTACAGTGTTCCGTCTACTCCCACAGTGATGTTCAGGTGGTCCAGACCGCGGTTCTCTCTTATCTTATCAACGACAGCCGCCATCCCTGCCCCACAGAGCTGAGCGGCACGGCACGCCACCGTTCCACAAACCTAACAACGAAAAACATTATCGTTATTACAACAGCAATGTCACAAGCCAAAGTTACCAGAGTTAGGAAAGGCAGAAAAAACACAAATCATTCAATCAGCTTGGAAAAATCTATTGAAACTGAATCCCGTAAAGTCACACATCGTCTTTCACAAGACACTGATAAGGAAAACAGTGAGTCTTTCTCTTATTTTAACAGAGTCTGTGTAAACAGGCCTGAAACTGAATTATCGTATACATGATCAACATGAACATAAAAAATAATGATCTTAGACACGTTCGTTTCTGATTACCTCTTTCACAATGATACTGTCGTCACAGGTGCTGTCCAGGCCCAAGTGTTGCAGGATGGATCTCACCTGCAGCAAAGCTAATCTGTCACTGGAAAATAAAAATAAAATCAACCAGATGGTCCATTTTGGGACTTTTAACTGTTATTTTTTATATTTTAAATCCAAACATCTAAAGATACAATGCTAAAATTAGAAAGAGGCCAAATTTAAACAGCTTTTACATCATTCAGATCTCAATATAAAACAAAATCTGTGTTGAAACTCTGGGCATGAAAATACAAGGATGCAAAGGACAAAATATTCATCGCTCCATAAACATTGTTACATCATCTGTGATCTGTGAGTTTTAGAAGTTTCATTAAAGTAACGGCAGGAGGAGGAGATTATAAGACAGGATGGAGGCTGACTGGTTGGTTTTAGTAGCAGAGTTTGGAGGCGTCTTCTGAACTGATCAATCATGGAATAAAATATGTGTAAGTCACAATGAAAGTGGTTTCAGGTTTTTTTTTTACCTTTCTATCTGTGAGAGGAACTTTGTTTCAAAGATGCCTCGAGTCTTCAGAGTTTCAGAAATCTGTCCTCTGAACAGGAATCCTTTCTTGGTCATATCGATGAGGATGTTCCGCACGATTTCACCGAGGTACATGCCGCTGCACATCTTCTCATATCTACGATAAAAAACATATCAGTCATACACATACAGTACCTGCAGCCTTTAGATTTGAAGTAAAACATCAGGATTTCGTGAAGTACCTTTGTTGTCCTGGATTAAGAGAGAGATCGTCCACAGTGCGGTCGTATTCTGTCCGGATGTCATCGAGGCAGCCGTTGTCTCCAAAGGCCCCCCACTCCATATTAACACACATCTGTCCCTCATCACCCTCCACCATCTCGATGTTCCTCATCTCCTCCATGTAACACGCATTGCTGCCAGTTCCTGTAATCAGACGTGCACTCATTAGAAGAACAGGGACACGAAAAGCTAAATGTTCATCAAACAGAACAAAAGAAAAAGAAACTAACCTGCAATGAGTCCAACCTCACAGGTAGGCTCTTCATAGGCACAGGTCATCATGGTTCCCACCGTATCGTTGACTACGGCCACCACATCCAGGTCAAACTCCTTAAAAACAGAACAGATTTATCATCCTGCTCAGTGACATCATCAACTAACTGATGGAGCTCCTGGTGTCCAACCTCTCTTCTCTTTATAGCCTCCCTCAGAAGTCCCACCACGTCCTCTCCTTCACAGCCGGTTGCCTTGAAGCCTTTGGTCCACGTCACTAAGATACCCTGTACACACACACACACACACGTCAAGGATCATTACACTACTCTGAAGAACGAGCAGCTCGAATTTAAAACTAAACTCACAGCATCTAGACTGGTCTGTCGGCATGGAAACGAGAAGGTGAAGCCCAGAGGAAGACGAGCACTCTTCATCCCCATGTAGTCCAGGAAGTCACTGATGCAGTGCACAATGTGATCAAACAGCTGGAGGAGAGGGAAGAATATTTTCTTTTCATATGCCATGTTTTCACCGTTTTATTTAGCTAAATATGTTTTAATAAAAAAAAAAACTGTTCTAAAAATGATGGAGACTTTCAGATGTGGAGAATGAATTTATATAAAGCTCAGAAAATTATTTGGTCACTGCAAATATATCATACACAGACATGGTGAAGCTTTCAAAAATACTTCCAAAATAAAGTCTGAGATGTGAAAGACTGAAAAGGTCAAATATCTACGTTTTAAAGACTGTTAACTCAAGACTAACCCCAACCAGTCACCTACTATCCTCATCTCTTTACCAACAGGTAACACACCTCAAGCTCAGACCAAACTATTTTATTTTAATCCTGACTGTGTCTCATAGTTTTTTATTCTAATTTCCTGTTTGCTCATATTAATTTAATTAAATATCAATTAAAAGACTGTGTTTAACGAATCCCACCTCCTCTCCCGTGCCCTGCATCACTTCTAGAGGAATAGCATAAATCTTGTTGTGCATCTCCACTGATCTTCTCTTCCCAGAGCGGATCTTCACTAACAGAACCCTGAAGTTGGTTCCTCCCAAGTCCAAAGCCAGGAAATCACCATTCTCTGCTCACATACACAGGAAGACACGCAGATAAATGACGAGGCACCAAAAACACCCAGGCTTCTTAAATAGAACTTGTACATGAAGAAGATTAAAACTTGTTCACAGGTTTGTTTCAATTAGTGAGACTCTGTGAGGCTCCTGTGTGTGTGTTACCTGTGCCGTCAGGTGTACTTCGAACAAAGGTTGGCAGCATTTTCACAGTGGCACAATCCTGACTGCTTTCTGAAAGGCCATTTTCGATCTCTGTCCTCATCCTCTTCTTTACCTGAAATAATAAAGAACATTTACATTATCGGTAAATACCGGAGCTCGGCTAGAATACACACAAAACACCGCTCTTTCCTCACCTCCAGCAGCTGTTCTTTAGTTAGACGGAATTCAGACAGAGTTTGGGCGATTTGATGGGACTGTTCGGCGAGCCTGTAAGCCACAGCTGTCACCATGGCAGCACCCTTCCCGCTGCCACTCTCTGAGAGGAGGAATCGGACGTCACAGTCTGGGACCAAACGTCTGACGGTCTTATGAAGACGACGAGCGTAACTTAAATCAAACAAACGGAAAGTTAAAGGGCTGAACTAAATTGAAACTTTTTACGTGTCGATCTGCTGATTTTGAAACGGTCTCAGATCTGTTGGAGCTGAGTGAACGTTTAAACCAAAACACTTACTGAGGGTGCATCTTGTACAGAGAACCGTCGATGCCCACGGTGGTTCGGAGTCGAGCCACTCCTTTATTCTCCTTCAGTCTAAGGAGGATTCCAGCCAGCGCCGCAGCTACCAGGTTGGCAGAGCGGTGAGAGACGATGGAACAAACCTACACAATAAGAGACATGAATCAAGCAGCACGTTTGTGTTAAATTCACCACAAAGCAGCTTCAAAATAAATGATTTTTGTTGATTCATAAAATCCCTTAAAAAAAAAAAAAGATCCTTTCACATTTTTATTGTCACATATTGTTTATAGAGGACGAATCTTGAGTAACACAATAATGTGCACAGTAATAAAGGAATATATATAGTTAACCTTTGAATTTTTGGCAACAGTTCTAAGTGATTCAAAGCAGAAGTATATTATAAAAAACTAAATGGAGGGTCTGAGTGACTGTTTAAACCGGCTCTGTGTGGGTGCATCTGGAACAGAGACTGTCTGTATGATGGACTTTATTATAGTTGAGAGTTCCTCATTGAGAATTCAATGTAACAACGACAAATTCAAACAGTTAGGAACTGTGTATGTCTGTCTACGTTTGTTAGGATGCTTACATGCTGTACGGCGATGCAGTCGTCTGCAGAGGGCTCCACACCCAGTTTGGTTAAAATGTCTCTTGCCTTGGTCAAACCTTCTTTACTCCTATAAGGGAGGTGCATAACCAGAGAGATGCAGTGACTAGCAAGAACATCTTAAATTCTTTAGTTCTCTGTGTCTCCATTCAGTGCTGCGGTGTGACTTACTTCTCGATCGCTGACACATGCTTGGTCTCAAACTTGCCCTTAGTGAGGAGTTCCGGGGTGATTCTTCCCTCAAAGAGTAGACCTTCTCTGGCCATCTTGACCAGGATGAGACGGACCAGCTCCCCCATGTACATCCCACTGATCATCTTCTCAAATCTATAGACAGGAACAGATGTCAGAAAAATGAAATTTGGGCAAATAAAACATTGTTATCTTGAGTCATATGAATCTCAAACAGTAAATAACTGGGTTATTTTGACATACAGCTGTTTGCCCGGGTTGAGAGAGCCTCGGTCTATCTCTTTGTCAAACTCTGTCCTGAGGTCCTCCAGTCTGCCGTCGTCTCCAAATGCCCCCCACTCAGTGTTCACACACATCCGCCCCTCGTCTCCCTCCACCAGGTCGATGTGACGCAGCTCCTCCATGTAGCAGGCGTTGGTGCCCGTACCTGCGCTCACAGAAACAAAGATGTTTCCTGTTTAATCCCAAGTTGACTTCTAATCACTCTAAAATGTTGTTTATTTTAAGAATAATCACCAATGATGATGCCAACTTCACAGCGCTGGTCATCAAAGCCGCAGGTCATCATGGTTCCCACAGTATCATTTACTACTGCCATGATGTCGGCTTCGTAGTCCTGAAACACACGACCGAGGCATTTTAAATCTGCATCCACCATTAAGGTGAACCAAGTGTACGGTAAGGAATAAAACTCACGCCTCGTTTTTTAATAGCCTTGTTGAGCAGCTGGACAACATCCATCCCTTCAACCCCACTGGCTTTGAAACGTTTCGTCCATGTTAACAGATAACCCTGGAGACAACACAGACACGCTGAGTTATTACAATTTCATATCTTAATCACTTATCACCAGCTTTGTGCAGGGCAACAGGAAGACGTGTCTAACATTAAGATGACTGTAGTTTACCTCGTTTAGTTTGGACTGCTGGCAGGGGAAGGAGAAGGTAAATCCAACTGGAAGTTTCTTGTCTTTGATGTTGTGTTTTTCCATGAAGTCACAGAGACACTCCGCCACATGGTCGAACAGCTGGAGCACAGACACAAAGAGAAAGAGATCAGCACAGGTGAATCTCAGAGGAGGATGGGTTTGTGTCTTTATTCCTGTGTAAACTCACTCTTGTTCCGCTGCCGTGAATGATGTCCTCCGGTGTATCGTAGATCTCACTCTCCATCTCAACAGTCTGTTTCTTCTCGTGGCTCACTTTGACACGAAGGATCCTGAAGTTACTGCCTCCCAAATCCAGCGCAATGAAGTCTCCTTTCTCTGAAGGTATAAGATGGAGAGAAATGCATGTTACTGTTATGACCTAAAGCTGAAATCTAAAAACTACCAATTTCTTTTTCAGATTTTGCATAATGCTAAAATATTATTTTCATTATGAATAAATTTCTCTCAATCAGTAATGTATAAACAACAACAAGAAGTGAATGTGGAAAGATAAACCTGGTCCAGGTGGTTTTCTTCTTATTAAACATTCTTTCATTTCTTCAAGTACAGACATGCAGCTGTTCATCACTGCACTGTACTGCATGTACATTGTACATGTATATTACTGTACTGCATGTTAACTGCACAACCAGTTATACTAAATATTTATTTCTTATTAGAATTGACTGATTTCTTCTTTTGTCTCGTTTATTTGACTTGAGATTAGAAGCTATTTTGTCCAACTATTATTTGAATGAATACTGCCAAATACAAATACTCACAGAGGCGCACGTGTATTTTATTCTGAAATACGGTACCATTTAATAGCTTTACAGCTCTCTGATTAGATAAACAAGGATAGTAGCTGTGTATTATAACTCATTCATGCCAGCTCCTGTTTTTTGGCTCATTTCTTTAACTTCTCAATGATTCAGTTACCAAATTAAAACAAATCAGCTTGCAACTCTACAAAGTTTGATCCCAGTACCTTCTGAAAAATGGACCTTCTATCTCACTCTGCTTTATGATAGAGAACTCACCAGCTTTACCTGGCGGTGTATATGACCATAAGATTAACACTTCCTGATGTAGACGTGCAGCTTTTAAATGTGCATCGCTGGCAGATGGATTAGTGTTAACCTCTGACCTGCATGCATAATGTTGTACAGAACTGTGTGACACAATGTGCAGCCATGAACGTTGTAGAAACTCTAATAAATACAGCAGGAGATGGCACTTCAGCTTGTTCATATGAAGGTAGAAAAACTACAGGGAGAAATAACTGCATGTTGATGTGGTTAAAGAGATGCAGACAACAAAGTTTAAAGTTACCTGGGAGCAAATTCTGTTAGTACAGATAACAGAAACAGGTGCCTGGGGGGACGTGTTTATCCTAAAACACTATGTCCCAATCAGTGAGTTGTCCAGGATTGTTACAACTACCTCTTCTGTCCCAGCAGTAAAACAGTGTGACGTTTTTTTTTTTTTTTTTTTTTTTTTCTCCATTCAGTAAAAAGTTAAACCTCATTGTGACCCAGTGATGACTGAAACATTAGGTCCAATCAAATGTTACATTTGTATGAACCAACCTGTTCCATCAGGGATTGACCTCACAAAGGTCGGGAGCATCTTCAGTGAAGCGGTAGCGTTGGTGTCTCCGCCCAATCCTTTACTTAGCTCGATCCTGAACCGGTGCATGACGTCCAGCAGCGTCTCATCAGAGAACCGCATGGAGTACAGATACTTATCAATCTGAAAAACACATCCGTCATCTATCTGTCAATATTTATTCCCATCTGAAAAAAAATCTCAGTTTATGATCAAATAATCCCAATATATGACTTTTATTCTTGTACTGCTTCACAATGTGCAACACATAGTGACACAGAAGCAAAGTCACTCTGACTTCATAAAGGAGATAAAGGCGACTGGTCAGGGATCAGTTACAGAAAAGTTAACCTCAAATTTATTCTGATTACGGGAGCCAAACATCAGATAACGAGCGCTTTAAAATAATTAGCAGCGTGTTCTGAAGTCATAAAGCTGGAACGACTCACAGCCCAGAGTGTGAGCTGTCTGGACTTTAGGAAACAGGATGTTGAACAATTCTGGTGAAACGTCTTGTTGCATCACAGAGCACGATGACGCACAGAGCTGCTTTATAATAAAAGTCTGATGCACAAGTCTGTTTAAATGTCTCAGTATCACATCGTACTACATTCACTCACAGTGTCTGTCCTGAAATATCCGCTTAAAATTTACTGTTGATCACGATTAAAATCACTCGCATGGGAATGTTTAAGTTCCTGTTTCATGAGTTACATATTAACCACGTTTCCTGTCTTCGATATAAAGCTTAAGTGTCTGGGAGCATTTACAGGAAATGTTTTCCATTTGCCAGCCACTGAAAAAGATGTCTCTGGTTAAAAATGTTTTAAATGACCAATAGAGCAAATCTGTCTGTTAACATCCTTAAAAAAATGAATGAGAAAAGGTCTCGTTACATTTAAATCTTACGGTATGTAGTCGTCATATCTGTTTTTTGCTAAATTTAGATAGAAGTTTTTTAGGGTTTGAGTTCATGATCTAGAGTTTTAATTGTAAGGCTTTTATTTTGTAGGTTTTATTCTGTGCTCAGTTTGTTTTCCCTCCTTGTGCCACATTTCATTGTTTCCCTCAGCTCCTGAGTCATGCTGCTCATTACACACCTGTGCTCTATCTGCCAATCACCCCAGCTGTACGTCATTCATCACCCCTCCCAGTATAAACAGTCCTCAGTTTCTTCACCTCATTATCAGATCCTACTGTTAACTTCCTGGTTTCTTGCCCACTGGTGTAACATTTAAAACAATAAAACGGTGAACAAGTCACATGGGACAGTAACATTTTTATGTGGGTTTTTTTATATATATGACCCAAATCAGTTATTTAACATGAAAACGAAAGCAGGTTTGAGGCTAAATTGCTGCTGTATAAGTAAATAACCCTCTAAATACATGTACATAACTGTAACTAATGTAATTTTTCTCCAGGGTCTCCTTCAGTTTATTATTTCTATCAAAATAAAAATTAAACAAAACTGGTATAAAAAAAACTACAGAAGCTGAGGACTTCATTTCATCTAGATTATAAGCACAAAAAACTGCAGTCCCAGACCTCTTCTCTGGTCTGGGTGACCTCTATTATCTGCGTTACTTGTGACACAGTTTAGAATTTCATTTACTTTGCACAGATCAAGGTTTTATTTATAAGATCGTGTCAGCAGATGAGAAGGTTAGAAAAGTGATAAAATATCAACAGAAGTGTAAAACCTCTGATATCAGGAAACACCAGAAGTTTAAGGGTTGATAAAATATTCTGCTCTTCCCAAACGACTCGGTATCTGTCTGCGTAGTATCACTCATTTATACTATGTGTTAATAAATTGCATATGTTTTTAAATTATGGTGCTTGGAACTAATCGATTATTGTATTGGGAATATGTTGTTATTAACATTTCTATCATAATTATAACATTTCCCTTATTAATTTAAACATTTTGTACATTTTTAATGCTTTAGTTTGTACACAATAAATCAACAACTATCAGCTGCAGTTCGTCTGATGTTCCTCTCTGACCTGCCGACCCACTGCAGGCTACATTTTTTAGTCTTCCTGCCCTTTGACACAAACAACTGCAAGAGTTATTTGCAGATCCTAAATTGCTTTGTCACCTCTTTCCAGGTTGAATAAATTAGCAAGCAGTTGGAAGCCGGACCCTTGTTAAGGGGAAGTTTATTACAGTGGTGTTACTGGCTGCATCTCACTGTTAGATCTGTTTCAGTGGCGTTTTTTCAAACGCTTGAGAACGTGATGTAACAACACCCCACATTTACATGACAAAAACACATGAAGAAAACCCCCAGCTGGCACTTCCTGATCATTGATCCTAATCTGCAACCCACAATTTTAATAGTATATATTTAAAAGTCACAGTTTAGTAAGTCTTTTAACATTAATATTTAAATATCATAAACGTTTTAGTCAAATCAGGTAAAAAAAAAAGAATTTTTAGATGACTGTCAATAAAGAGGTTTTTATCAGGCACAGATCAGATTTACCCCTGAAGAAGTCAGCTGATGTAAAAATATCCATTGAGGTTTAATGTTTGTTCTCGTTCAGCTGCCAGCTCACTCTGTTTATGCCAGCTGCTACAACTCTGAGTGTTTATTCCCTTCACACATCACACCCTCAATTTCTGCTGTTGAATTTTGCTTCTATCACCATCTCATATTTAAACAGTCCTTCATTGATAATATTCTCACTGTTCTTCTGTTTTACTTTGTTCTCAGAGTCCTTTCTCTCAGTTGACTCTTTTGCTTAAGGTTGTGTTATTTGTCAGATGGGATGTTTAAAATAACAATGTGCTCTTTTGTCAGGTAGTTAAATAAGAAAAGCATCCCCAGGTCTGCTTAAACAACGGTGTATTGTCAGTGATCCATCCTGATCCTTTGTTATGGTGAAAGAGGGGGATTAACAGCAGCAGCTCTCAACTCTTAACTGAACCATCAGAAATCCGACAAACTCCAGATTAAGTCCTGCTCCTGCCTCAGGATGGAAAGTAGTCCCTCTGACTCAGCAGTCATACATAAGCACTTTATCGTAGTCGTGCATCATCTGATCTGACGCAGCTCTCTTTTAAAAACTTCACGTACTTAATCGTTAAACTTTCCGGTTTTGACTTTTCTGATGAGGAAAGTGACATTCCCTCATGGTGTTTTGTCTGCAAGCCTTATTTTTATAAAGGTCATGTTTACCCCTCAGCTCACCTCCTGACACGACCCAGATCACACTCTCCTCCCACCCCCCCCCCCACCTCCTTCTCCTTTCTGTTTGCATTCCTCCTCTTAACAATGCACTGAGCTCCACTCCATGAGGTGATTCAGGGAAACCCAACACTGCCGTGTGTGCGTGCACGCACCACGTTGCCGCTCATGTACAACACACACACACCCGCAATGTGGAAAAATACCAACCTCTCAGCCACCCCCTCCAGCATGTTCCTACTTATTCCAACTTAAGCACACGCACACACACAGGCTGAAACTTCCCTTTAAATGGGAACTAATAGAGAATCAGGAAGTCAGTCAAGGACACTGCGGCAGGCTGATGTGACAGGACACAAACAGCTGGATTCATCTAAAAACTCTGATTATCTGAGCTCAAACTTTCAAACACAAACTTTTACCTAAACAGTTACATGGAAAGGGGTGTGTGTCAAGAACCAGGTAAAAGCAACACAACAGCTACACACCTGTGGCTGAGTGTGAGCGAGTGGGTGTAAGCCTTCTCCTGTCATGTATGGTCACATGGTCCAAAGCTGGCCTATTTTAGGGAGGTAGACGAAGGGAAGAGCGCAGGAGCAGAAGGGGAGGGAGGTGTGTTGAGTTACAGCAGGTTCTGGATGCAGGTGAATGTATTTTACCTTTTACAGGCCTGACTTTGATACAGCTAGGAGGGAAAAAAGAGCTTTGTGTGTCACCTCGTGGGAATAAAGCGAAACAATCACACTGCTGTGAGAGCAACAACGAGACGAAATAATAAAACAGAGGAAGGAAACGTGACTGCTGCAAACTTTTCCACTCAGACGGGAAAAAAGACAAGCGCTCGATGCTGAAACTGCAGTGGATGTGTGACATCACTGTGAGACAGCAGCTTAAAGGGACACGGCGTCTTTAGTGTGCGACTCAGAAACCACATGGAGCTTGTAAAGTCTTCTGGAAACCAGAATGAATCTCAAACTCTCGACTTTAATTAACCGTATGAGTGTAAAAAACAAAAGACAACTCAGTCTCAGGCCTGGAAACATGGTGTAAAGTACTAGGAAATGAGAGTGAGAGGTGGAGCTTTGTTTCAGACCACACACACACACACACACACACACACACACACACACACACACACACACACACACAAAGCTTTAAAACCAACTGAAACTGGTCCAGTGAGTTATACGAGACATCTGACCAAGAATGCAGCTGATTTAAGAAACCATGAAGGACACATTGAACTATGACACAAAGGTATCAACTGTATTCTTTCAAATAAAACCCAAACTTAACTCAAAGTTTCCTGAATTAGTTTTAATCCACTTCTTTATGAAGCTTTCATTTTATTTCCCATGTTTATTTAGGTGTAGTCTGTACGACACTTTGGGATTCGCTGAGCTTCTAAAGATCTTATAAATAAAGTTGACATACATCATAGTTGAAGACTTTTAAAGGATGAAGGGGAACAGATTCATGGAAACACTCGCATCAGCAGTTAATGGACAATTACTGAACTGAATAATTTATTTCCTGCCTTTTAGTTTCAGTTTTTTTCTTCCCAATCTGCTGAGAAGTAACTCAGTCTGATCATTCAAGTCTCCTCCATGTGATCTTGAAGTTCTCCTCATCACTCACTTCCTCCTCTTCATCACACCTCTGACGTCTTACGTCAAGGCACCGGCTAGTGTGTCATGCCTACTTACACTTCTTACTACACACACACTCCAGTGCAGTTTGTCACGTCTCACTAACTGAGCTGAGCTTGAATCAGTCTGGAAATCTAAACTCACTTCCACCAAACACATGAAACTTTCTCAACTAGTAATTTATAACTCAAAAACAAAAGATTTACTGATGTTATGATGTAGTTCATCTCAACTCAGTGACCTCTACCATGTGGTCCTTCCCAATCCCACTCCTGTGTTTTTTCAAAAATACACACCAGCAGCATCAGAACTGGAGGTAACAGATTAAATCCACTCACCCTTTTAACCTGGTCATCCTTGAGTTCTGTGAAGTAATAGGCAAGTAGCTGAGCTGCGATCATCCTGGTCCTTGTTCCCTCTCACACACTCATGCAGCACACACACACTCCTTCAGTTAAAGATGGAGAAAACTTTAAAAGACTTGAATAAAATCTAACAGCTCTGGTCTTGTTTCTCGGAAAGGAAGTGTATGAATAAAATATCCTGATTTCAGTCCGGATGGGTTTTAAAAAGACAGAACCGACGCTTCACGCGTGGATTTTCTTTCTCTGCGTGAGAGTGAAGCCAGGAAACACGAGTGAGAAGGCAGCAAGCTTCGCTGCCGGGGAGACGCAGAGAGATGGACACGCCCACTTTCTGACCGCTCATTGGGTTGCATCATGAATGTGTTTGATGGGAGGAGGGGAAAGGAGGCGGGGCCAGTGTCACATCCTCTTCACTGTGATTGGCTGATCCGAGGATGGTATTGAGACAGACTCAGTGATGGAGGAGGAATAGAGACCAAGGGGACGACCTAATTACTGTGGGGGAGGGAGGAAAACGACGAGTCAGGGCGGGAGGGAGGGGGGAGAAAGACAGCGAGTCATGGAGGGAGGGGGGGAGGAAGATCAGGGGGAAATTTTAAGGAAGTCTTACGTTACACTCTATACTAAAGTGACTGTGACTCAGTTGAAACAACTCAAAGTAATTTGCCAATAAACTCAACAGGAAATGATGAAGATGAGTTTTCTTCTTCTTACAGGCTGAGATAATATAATCTACTCAGTTTTTACTCCATTTAAAAAACATGACATTCAGAAGGTCACGTCAGTGGAAGGCGGAGTTTGAATGGGTGGAGAAATGTGAACCAGCTCTTCCTCTTTGAGTCCAAGTGAAAACATTTTTGGATTTCATGAGCATGTTTTAACTGCATGAAAACGTCCCTCTTCACACCAACAAACTGAACGTTTGAAAAACATGATGTTTCATCTGTCCAACACTATCAATATATAAGTAAATAACTACATATGAGAGCACAGTCATCTCCTAATACATTCATCCCTTCCACCTGCTCGTTTTATAACTTTACTAGTAAAAAGACAGTCTGTCCTTTCTACAGACATGACATCACTTTCACAACAACAGATGTCTGTTGTCTGCAGAGAACCTTCACACACACATTAACTGAACTGTGGGGTGAATTCAAATTGTGTCGCAAGTTCTAATCTTCGACATGAAATCAGAAACCAAACAAAAAAAATGATTTAAAAAAAACATGCTTTCTAACTACTGCACCAACTTTTAAACTACAATCTGTTTTTGCACTTTCATTGACTTTTGCAAAAACATTTAATGATATATAACGTCATTAATCAGTACAATTAACAGGTAACATGTTGAATTGTTTCATCTGTGATGTCATGTCCTACCCTGAAAATAAAACCTCTCCCTGTTAACAAGCACAAGCTTGTTGCATTATTGTTTGCTGTGAGCAGGAGTGACAATTGTGCAGCTTATGCAATAACCTCAATGTCAAAAGAAAGTCAGTTCAGACACGAGTAAAATTGATCACGCAGCGCTGAATCACATGTTCAGATAAGAAAAACAATATATTTGATTTTATTTTGATTGGTAAATAGAAGGAAACTGTTGTTACTAGATGGATTTCTCTTATTTCCCTTAAAAAGGTGAAAAATCTTATAATATACTAAGACATTTTCCAGGATGTAAAAATGTTAGTAGCAAAACCCCTTGATAAATCTGTAGCTAATAAAAGAAACAATATGAAAGACTTACAGATTAAAAGAAGTGCTTCTGGACAATATTAGAGATTAAGGGAGTTGCATTAAAGCAAGCGGCATCTTAATCCTCATTACTCTGTTAATGGCTGTTTCAACATATGTGACTTGGGGCAGCAGAATCTCTCTGGAGAAGTGCGTTCAGATAAAAACAAGCCATGAGTGAGGGAAAGACAAAACAAACATCCGCTGCTAATGTTGCTGGAATAAGACGTCCTCCTCACAAGAAGTAAAGATGTTAAAATAATGAAGTGTAACTCCTCACACATTCCCGTTCCTATATTTACCCTTCAGGTAAGAGGAAATCAGGTAAAATCAATCCTTTACTTTCTGTTTTGTAACAAATACAAAGTTATTTTCAAAGAATATAATATACATACATCAAACATTCTATGCTCTTTATGGTGTTTCACTTGTTTCCTGTTTATATATGGCAACAATGCTGAATTCGGTCAGCTTTGCAGAAAATTAAATCCCCAAAGTGAAATAATTCTCATAAGCCAGGAGGAAGTTGTGTGAACATGATAAAACAGACAAAGGGTGTTAAAGTCCACCATTTTACCACTTAATAATAGATTCAATCTGTTTTAATTAAAATATTCTGTTGTGAGAAGATTGCAACCTTTAATTTGGAATCAAATACAAGGACATCTGTGCCCAAGTGAACTCACTGCTCTGCTGCTGTTTTACAGCAAAATAATTCTTTATAATCAAATAAAAACTTTTATTTGACTGATAAGTTTAATGTAACAAAGGTTTAGCAGTTTGTGATAAACCCTTAAGAAGGTTGCAGCAACAATGTTTATATAATAGTACACATTTACCTGCAGTGACACATTTCCCATGATCCAGTAGAGTCCAGTTGTCATCAGAGTGATGGTTTACTTCATGCTGATGTCTCACAATATTTATTGTACCATCAGAATTTTAAAAAATCCTGATGTGAAATACAAAATAAAGCCTGTTTTACCTGGTAAACACTGTATATACGTAAATTCAGCCTCAATGTATGTGCAGAGGAACCAGCAGATTTCTTCCGTTCATCAGCTGGAGCCATTTTCGGTGTGTGTGTGTTTGTGTGTCAAAGCTCTAATTGTTGGTTTGCAGAGGAGACAAACACACAAAAGAAATGTGCACAAAGAGACTCAGACATTTTTCTCACTCAAAAATGTTTCTCGGGATGAAGATGAAAGTTGTTCAAGAAAACATCTTAAAACAGACAAATGATTCATACAGTTTCATGGAGTGACAGAACACAGAAAATAAAACAGCCTCTCTGCTCGGTGTGTTTGCAGGAGCTAAAGTTACACAGATCCTGCTGCGTCTGCATGTTGTGCTGCATAGCTGCACCGTCATGCTGAGATATTAGGTCAGGACAGTGTGGGGTCACCGTGTGAGACATCGCCCTCAGCTGGTAGCAGCCAACACTTAAATCCCGGATCATTCCTTGTTGTTTTTAATTTTGGATTTTTTAATTCATCTCTACACTTTTCTTTTTATACAAGCATGTTATAATTCTTTAATTCTATATTTTGAAGTTTGTTTATCAGATCACCCCTCTGTCATGAAGGGATTAGCGTTTCACAGCTCAAACCCAGCTGCAGTATCATCAGATCAGTAGTTTAAGGTCACGTGGCATCTTGTGAGCACAAACTCTAGCTGTAAAAATCAGATTTCTGTCTTCATTACAAAAGTACTGTGCAGACAGACAGACGAACAGACAGACAGATGATCACAAGGATAGAGAGTCAGCCAACAGTGACTGAACAGAGCGTTTGTTGTTTATATTGTTGGGAAATTTGGTCAGCAGGATTCCATTCCTCCTCCTCCTCCTCCTCCTGCTCTTCATCAGAACTGACATACTGCTGACTAACCCAACACACAGTCACATGACTTCAGCCCATATTACATAGATAACTTTTATTATTTTATTTTTCTGATCTTAACCTTGACTTCTCTCTTAAAATTAGCTGTAGCACAAACTGAAACCAAATCTTAATCTTAAAATGTAACCTTTCATGTAATGTTGTCATCATTTTGGTCTTTACAAAGTTCAGTGTTATATTAGTTAACATATACACATACAATCAGGGATTAGGGCCACTGAAGAAAAAAATAAAGAATTCTGACTTTAATCTTAGAATTCTGACTTTTTTCTCAGAATTCTGACTTTTTTCTCAGAATTCTGAGATTAAAGTCAGAATTCTTTATTTTTTTCTTCAGTGGCCCTAATCCTCTTCCGTAACACTCCTACAGCCCTGCTGTGACTCTAATAAAAGCTACTGATATCATTGTTGTTTGGTCTCACAGGAAGTTCTTGCCTTGAACTGCCTGGATGTGAATATTTGTCAACTTCACTTTCTAAAAGCAATCTCTCTGCACAGATATCAGAGAAACTATGTCCAATCAGTGTACAGCTAACACAGACATGTGACCCTGCAGCTGTGACTTTCAGACATTTCCCACACCTTTCTACAATCTGAAGAGTGGCGCATTTTGATTTGAGAACTAAACAGGAGCCACAATAACTACAGAATATGTTTATATTTAGACTGAAATGTTGGTTTATTATAAACAGCTGGTGCTGAACCAGAAATGAATGACTTGATATGGATCTAATAAAAAAGATTTGTTTCAGCAGAGTATCAGCTGCCAACAATGTAGGATTTAGATCAACTTAATCTAGCAAAAGGATGCTGAATGTTGATCAGGAAATGACAGATGCTGATTTTTAAATCGGCTTATCCAAGTTTCTATAGGTAAAGACAGAGCATGTCCCTTTAAAATAATGTAAAAGTACATTCATTCAATCCGTTTTTTGTTGGAACTGTTTGGGACAGGGAAAAATCTTCAATCCATGTTGATGTTTCAGACCACACACTCGGGGATCATCATAGCATTGCACAATGAGACAAAAAATATAACTAATATATAACTACAAAAAATCAGTTTGTAACTTTTATTAGAAAATTCCCATCTCCTGGTTTCGTCGGGCCACAGCTGCGATGAGAGCAGCACCTTTGCCACTTCCTTCCTCTGATGGCAGGAAGGTCACGTCACACTGAGGAGCCATTTCCTTTACTGTGTCTTTTAGGAGATGGGAGAAACTGGAAACAGCAGCAAGATAAAAAATTAAACTAAAATCTCAAAACACAATCAAATGGATGGAGTTGTTAAGGGACTCACTGTGGATGAAGTTTATAGAGAGCGCCGTCTACCCCCACAGTGATATTCAGATGTTCCAGTCTTCGGTTTTCTCTGATCTTATCGACCACTGCTGCCATTCCTGCCCCACACAGCCGAGCAGCCCGACGTGACACGGCTCCACAAACCTGCACAACAATGAAATCCTTTATCATTATTGCAACAGTTAGTTCGATGGTGCCACAATTAGCTGGGTCAGACAAAAACAACCCACTTCACAAAGCAGCATAAATGTATTTCTCAACCACAAGATCAGGTTTCTCCATCATTTTCTTCAGGGACTGAGAAAATAAAAGTTCAACTTTTTACCTCTATCAATTATTTGAGTTTATTTTTAGTTTAGAAATAAGTCAACGACACCATGAAAATTCAGCACAGTTTCAAATATTGTTTCCAACAAGACGGAGGCAGGGTAAACTGTAAAAATAGGCCAATTTTAAAGTTCTAAAAAAATGTTAGTCTCCAAACAGGAAGTGTAGCTCATCATTACCACTTTTCTGCCTCCTACCTCTTTAACAATGATGCTGTCGTGACAGGTGCCATGGAGGCCGAGGTGCTGCAGAATGGACCTGACCTGCAGCAGAGCCAGGTGATCACTAGAAGGAGGAAACACAGATGCATCCATGAAGACAAACAAACTCAAAAATCAATCATTATCACCAGAAAAACACCGCTGGAAACAGATTCCTGTACCTTTCTATCTGTGACAGGTACTTAGTTTCAAATATTCCAGGAGTTTTCAAGGTTTCTGTCACGTGTCCTTTAAACAGCAGACCTCTTCTGGTGAGATCCAGTAAAACCTGCCGGACAATTTCACCCAAATACATCCCACTGGTCAGCTTTTCAAACCTAAACATATACAAACACACAAAAAAAAATCACTCAAGCACATGTTTTGGGTCACACAAGATTCTAATCAATAACTGTGAAACTGTACAGATGAAGCAGCGTTGTTTAAACTCAGGGAGCTTTTCTAACCTTTGTTTTCCCTGGTTCACTGAGTTCACGTCCACTTCTGTGTCGTAAAATGTGATCATATCGTCCAGACAGCCATCATCACCCAGACCCCCCCACTCCGTGTTTATACACATCTTTATCACCTCAGCATCCACTTCTGTTTTCTTTTCTTCCATTCCAGCATCCTGCTACAAGCACGAAACGCAGGAGGTAAATGAACATCATCCTTTTGATTCAAACAGTATGAGTAAGTTGTTTTACCACATGTTCCTCTCTTTCAGATGTCTCATCATCTGTCTTTGCTTGGCCACTTCTTTGTTCAATCTTCTCAACGTTCTTCAAGTCCTCCATGTAACAAAGATTTGTGCCGGTTCCTGAAACACAGAATTACAACTGATTTTGTTTGACTTTGAATAAGTACTGATGCATTAAAACTTTCAAATGTCTTTGATCCTGTAGATGTATCTTCCTCCTCCTCCTACATACCTGCAATCATTCCAATTTCACACTGAGGGTCTTCATAAGCGCAGCTCAACATGGTTCCAACAGTGTCGTTTATTATAGCTACTATGTCTAAGTCAAACTCCTGTAAGGAAGTATACATCCAAACCTTTATTATTTACATTACTGCGCAGTCGAATATCTGCAGAATGGGTCTTCACGAGTGCACGTTTATATCACAGGTGGGTTATTTTAGAAACTCTTTGTTCAAGATTGAAAAAAAAACCATTGAACACGATTCAGGACTGACGAATCGTGCTTTCACCTCAACTGTCGGAACCCTGATCGTCACACTGTCGTGTTTGGACTCACGTTGCGTCTCTTGATGGCCTCTCGGAGCATGTTGACAACATCATGTCCTTCACAGTCTGTCGCCTTGAAGCCTTTAGTCCAGCTCACCAGTCTGCCCTACAATAATATGAAATAAATATAAGACTTTTCATATTTATATTTTACAGCTTGATTATGAAATAAGAAAAAAAATAATGCATTTGAGAAGTTCCTGGGACACACACCGTATCTATGGTGGACTGCTCACAGGGGAAAGAGAAGGTGAAACCTGTAGGAAGTCGAGCTTTCTTCAGTCCCATGTAGTCCAGAAAGTCACAAACACACTGTGCTAGGTGGTCAAACAGCTGAAGGCAACCAAAAAATGTCAGTGTACAAAAAAATTCAACACTGTTCTACATGAAATATGATTTAAACAATCTGATACATGAATAAGTTTGCAGGTTTTAGGTGTGTCTCACCTCCTCTCCAGTCCCCTGCATGATCTCCAGAGGGATGGTGTAAATCTTATGGTAAAGTCGGGTAGTGTTTCTTTTAAATCTCACAAGCAAAGCTCTGAAGTTGGTTCCTCCCAGATCCAAGGCAAGGTATTTTCCATGCTCTAGAACAATAATAATTACAGGATTGTATTATTTTATAGAGGAAATTGAATTTGCTTTGAATTCAGAGGGACAAAAACGTGGTAGAAAATTTATTGTTTCAGGTTAAAGTCAGTTTTAGTTTATTACCTTTTCCATCTGGTGTGCTGTACACAAAAGAAGGCAGCATTTTTACAGTGGAGGGGTTTTTACTCTTCAGTCCGGCCTCCAGCCCTGCTCTCATCTTGGATTTGACCAGCTGAAGTTGCTCAGTGCTTAATTTGAAGAGACATAGTGTCTCGTACACCTGGAACACCACAGATAATGTGTTTCAGCAAGGACATAGAAAGCTACCATCAGCGATGAACACTGCTTTAAGTCCAACAGCTCCTCCACTTCCCTGTGATCACACCCAGTAAACATCTATGGACAAAAATGTGAATTTTGCAACTATTAGAGGAACTACTTCCTGGTTGGTAGGGAATAATTGGCGAGGACATAAAATGAAAACATCCGTGTGTTATAAGGAATCATCTTCTAAACTGCTTCTTTCATTCACATCTGGCCTCATCTGTGGCGTGTTTGTGGGCAGGTAAAGCTGTTAATAAACCCTGAATTTGACATACAAAACCAGTCAGGCCAGAACTGAACATCCTGTTTTCTGCAACAATACATGGAAAGATGTATTTTGAAACCAGAGTTTTCAGGCTGAGTGTCCTGCCTTGTCACTCTCACACAATCATGGAGTTTTTCTAGCATCAAATGCCTAATTACAGCTAGAGGTTTTAGAAAAATGCATATCTTAAAATAAAACAGCAAGTTAGGAACTACTTTTATTTTTTATCAAAATAATGTTCCATTCTTTTACATGGAGTGGGTGTGGCTTAAGAGCCAGATTGCAACCAGCCACTTTGAGGCCAGTCATTTTGTTTTGGTTTTAGTCATCCCACGACTACAGCCTTTTGTTTTATATATTTTAATCACAAGGTTCCTTAAGTGGAAACTAATTTTCCAAAAGTGTATTTGACAAAGCAGCTCCTTTGACCCTAATTGGAGGACTTATTATTTGCTTTACCTTTTAGTAGATCTTCACCTGTAGAATGTGCACCAAACCATTAGTATGAGAAAGATGGGCTGTTATGAAATGACTCAACTGTGACATTTTGCCACACCCATTTTTAAATTCAATGAAATAAAACGAATATACACATCATGTGATAAACGTTCATGCATATTCACCCTTCCAAAAAGGACAGACATGAGAAAAGTTACTTGTAATTCAATAAGCACTACACTCTGCTTTCAGTGTTCAGTTATTTTTCCATATTTCCCTAAAGGCGGAGACAGAATCTTCAATCTAACCTGTCGTCTCAGTGACGTCAGACGTTGTGCGACTGCTGCCACCAGAGCGGCTCCTTTGCTGCTTCCGCTTTCTGAGAGGACGAATCGGACTTGGCACTCAGGAAGCAACCGCCGCACCACCTTATGAAGACGTTTAGGATACCTGAAAAGTATGTCAGAGTGAAAATACCAGTGAGACATTTTTATTTCTTTACAAGCAGTTGAAGATTTAACCTTTAAATACATTGAGGTTACAAAAGCAGACAGCTGTTCAAATGTTGGTTTCTGGTATATTTTTGGGTGTTAATGATTTACTTTCACTTTATAAGCTGCCACCCACTGGTAGTGTATCATAATATATAAGTATTGTAATGATACTGATATGATAAGTGTTGTCATGATATCTAATCTACATTTGTTTGTAAAATACATAATTCACAGTCAAAATGCCTGTTGTCCAGCTTGTTAGAAGTATTAATACCTTTTAGGCACATAAAAAATAAAACTTTTTAAAATTGTATCTTTTTATATCCAAAGATGAATAAAAACACTTGAAATAAATAAAATCCAGACAGATATGATTATGAATAAAAGATAAATCAAATGAATTATTCATAACAAGATAATGAAAAAGAAAAATCCAATTTCTGTCTTCAAAAAACATTTTATACAAATCATGCATGATTAAACAATTTTAAATATAAAACTGA
The DNA here is from genome assembly GCA_006937955.1 of Pachypanchax playfairii. NCBI lineage: Eukaryota > Metazoa > Chordata > Actinopteri > Cyprinodontiformes > Aplocheilidae > Pachypanchax > Pachypanchax playfairii. The sequence goes on from SSNP01000035.1 coordinate 704,570, forward strand.
ATGATTTAAATGAAAAAGATCATAAAGAGAAAAGAAGGTAAGGAACCTAAACAAGACATGTGTTACGTATGTGCACTATAGAATCTGAGTTCTGATAACTTACTGAGGGAACGTTTTGTACACAGTACCATCCACCCCTACAGTGATCCTTAGTCCACTCAAATTCCGGTTTTGCTTGATCCGCGTCAAGATGGCAGCCAGTCCTGCAGCCACCAGATTTGAGGACCTGAAGGAGACTATGGTGCTGACATGTTGAACAGCGATGCAGTCGTCATCTGACGGGTTCAAATCAAGCTGAACTAAAATGTCTTTGGTGTTTTTCAGACCATTTCTGTACCTAAAAGTGAAGAATTTTATTAGTTACAGATTTTAGACACAGAGTAAAATAGAAAAGAACTTTTTAAAACTTACTCCTCCATTGCTGCAACATCTGCAGTGGTTATCTTCCCTTTAGTCCGCAGAGCATCTGACACATATCCATCAAACAGCTTCCCTTTTTTGGCCATTTTTAGGACAACCAATCGCACCAACTCACCCAGATGCATCCCACTGATCATCTTCTCAAATCTGCAATGAAACAAAAAGAAGGAAACAGACAGAGAGGCTGAGATGTGTTTTTAGTTCTGAGCAGCATCATGTCTTTTTTTTAAAACATGAGAAAAGATAAAGTGGTTTTCCCAACATGTGTTTTCCAGGATTGCTGGAGGCTGCATCGACCTCTTTGTCAAACTCAGTTATAAAGTCATTCAGGACGCCATCGTCTCCAAAACCTCCCCACTCAGTGTTCACACACATCCGCCCCTCGTCTCCCTCCACCAGGTCAATGTAACGGAGCTCTTCCATGTAACAGGCATTGGTGCCAGTCCCTTAAAGTAAAAAACAAACAAAATACTTAAAGAACATAAATAAAAAAATAACAATAGAGCAAAAAACAAGTTGAAACCAACGTAAAAGCATCAGTATTCTTAGCTGAAGACACAAAATACACTTTCCCCCAGGTTTTCAAAATAAATGTTATTTTTTTTTTGACATTTTGTGAAAGAAAACACTGTGAAAATTTTCTCAGTCATGAGATGGGCACCAGAGCTCCCTGAGACCCTGAACAGGAAGAAGCAGGTTCAGAAAATGGATGGATGGATTATTGATCGCAGTCAGACTCGCTGACCAAGTCCGCCACATTAACAAGGAGTTTAGGCTCCATCTGGTGGTGACTCTTGAGTAGTACAATATACAAATAAAAAACTACCGTTTAATGTTTTTTTTATGGTTTAATCACTGCAAACTTATATGTAAATAATGACAAAGAGTCATGGTAAAATGCTGGATAATTCAAAATGATTTCCAGTCTCTTGCAGCAGAGATTAAGAGACACTTACCAATGATGAGTCCAACTTCACAGTACTGGTCATCAAATCCACAAGTCATCATGGTTGCTACAGTGTCGTTAACCATAGCTAATATATCTACATCTAAATCCTGCAGGGATGAGAAGTGATACACATCACAGTGAAGACTAAACAAGGTCTGACCTGTCTGTCTGTCTGTCTCTGTGACTATCAGGTTGTGGTATTTCTAGATGAATTTGGATCAAATTGTGGTTTTACAATAGGCTGCTTATGAAAAACTAGAATAAGACAATACAAAATGTTTAAGTAACACTGCAATTTAAGTAATGTGTATGTTCAGATCAGATTTAAACATCACCTATGAAAGAAACCCCCCCATGTCTTAGTTTTTCTGTGAAATGACAAACGCCTGAATGTGAAGAACATTGTGACAGTTATTGGCATCGTACCCCGGTTCTATCTATAGCTGCTCTGAGAGCCTGGACCACATCTTTTCCCAGAAGACCTCGAGCCTTGTAGTTCTTAGACCAGCTCAACAACATCCCCTACAGAGTGAAAATAATATGTTTTAGAGCTCTGAATATGAAGGAACAGACCTGTGTTGACATTAAGAGTAAAGTATGCTGCAGTTACAGATAATAAGAATCAAATGGTGGAAGGAGAACGTCCTACCTGATTCAAACTGTTCTGCTCGCAGGGGAAAGAGAACGTGAAGGCCAGGGGGTGTTTTTTCCCCAAACTGATGTTCTTTTCATTCAAAAAGTCCTTCAGAGACTCTGACACATGGTCGAATAACTACAGATGAGAAGTCAGACGTAGAAGAAGTCAGTGGAGAAACAGAAAAACTTTGAATTCTCATTTTAATCTAAATCTTCTAGATGTGAAACTATTACTTCTGTTGCTTTCCCAGAATGCAGTTCCTCTGGTACTTGATAGATCTTCTCCTCCATCTCAACTTCTCCTTTCTTGATCCCCACTTCCTCTCTAACTTTAACTCGGAGCACTTTAAATTTGGAGCCTCCAAGATCCAGAGCCAGAAACTGTCCTTTCTCTACAGGATAAGCTTAATATCAATTAAGTGTTCTTCTGCAAAAATAATGTGTATTTATTTCATAGATTAATGAGAGTAACCTGATCCATCAGGAGTGGAGCAGACGTGTGTTGGCAGCATTTTCACGCATGCAGCTGCATTGCTTTCGGCTGAAAGGCCTTTCTTCATTTCAGCCTGAAAACGTGCTGAGATGTCAGTTAACTGGTCGTCATTAAGACGCATTGCATGAAGAAACCTGTCCACCTTAAAAAAAAAAACAAATAAACGAGAGGGCAAAGTATAAAAAAAGTGAAAATGAAATGAGTTTGAGTAACTTCAGAAGATGATGGAATGAAAACAGGGTGAGATGAAGTTGTGGTGAAACAATCCACAAAAGATTAAAGAGGCTAAGATTTGATAAATGTTAACGAGACCCATATTGATAACATTTTATGTCTTTAAGGCTCATTATGAGCAAAATTCTAAGATATTTAACATATTTCTTACTTCTTTTGTCACAAAGCTCCTAAAACATAATTTCTGGATCTGTCATGATGAACCAAACAACTGTACTGACAGTGTAATAAGACAATATGTCATGGTCAGTGTTATTATTAATATATTACTTTATCTGGGTTTGACTTTGATTGTCTGCATCCTTGCTGGGAGTGTCAGTACTTTGATCAGCTCAATAAGAGTCAGATGTTAATCATTATTTAGGAAAGGACCTACAGTGATTCAGTAATACCTTGATAACCTGTAATACGTTTGTTCTAGTAAAGTTAGTCATCATTTTGAGTGATGTAAATATAGAAGATATTTTAAAAATCTGAATAAATCCAGTGAAATTGTGATTGGGATGAATTCTGGAACCCACGTGTGACAATCTGTGAGAATGAAACACGTGGCTGTGCACCTGCAGCGACGAAGGAATGAAACTAAGTAAATCATTGATGAACTTGACAGATTTCAGTTAGTAAAAAAAAGCAGAAACAACACTGTGAATCTGGTGCTTTTGTACTTCTTTCAAACGTAAATCAAATAATTTAATGCACAGAATTTAATTTCTGCCAGATAATGAAAAAAAAAAACCATGAATTCGAATGTTGCGGCAATTATTTAATTGTCCCATTAGAATAACTCTTACCTTCTTCGTGGGATCCTCCTGCAGTTTGGAGAAGAAGAAGGAAATAAGATGAACAGCAAACATCTTGATGTAGAAAACAAACCAGAACAAAAACTGCTGGTTTGTTTAGGAAACTGCGCTCGTCAGTGTGGAGTGACAGCAAACACTGACTTCACTGAAATAATTAAAAAAAAACAAAAAAGAAAAATCCGTTTTGGCCGTTGTCACTGTCTGTTTTGTCTTTACTGAGTTCACTAAACATTGACCGACCTCAACCAACACAATGATTAACAAGCCAAACCCTTCTCATCTTCACCTCTTACAGCACAGCCCCGCCCTGTTTGAAGGTTCACAGACATTTTACAGGCTTAATCTAGATTTAATCTGAAAAATCTCCAGTAAATTTATAATAGATCGATAAATTTCAAAGCAGAGATCACAAAATTAAGGAAATTGCATTTTTTGGATTTTATAAGTCAGCATTAGTGAATTATAGAGACTAATAACTGATGTTTACTGACCTCATGTAAAAACAGAACCATGTCTCATTTCACTGAAAACACTTAAAATAACATAAAACCCTTTTTTAATGTTTGCCATCTACAGTGCTGTGAAAAAATATTCGTCTCCTTCATAGTGCTTTTCTTGGTCAGATATCAAACACTTTGTAATGTCAGATAATTACCTACATGATGATCTGAAACAATAAACAGAACAAGGCTGGAGGGGGCAAATACTTTTTCATAGTGCGATATATAGATTTCAATTGGTCAGAAGTATTTAAAGGTATACTATGTAGAAAATAAAGGCTTTTATTTCCAACACCAGGTGACAGTAATGAACAAAATCACAACCCTGTCACTTCCACTTATCACCACAGGGTGGCAGAAATGAGTATTATTCAAAAACTGGCTTATACTCACTCTAGTGGTTGAAAAAAGTACTAAAAGTTTGCCACCACTGTTTACAAATTATGAATGGATCAATATGTTTTTTAATAAAAATAAATCATATATGAAATTATGGCAAACATGTTGTTTAGCTCTCTAATTATGGTATTACTTTATTTTTAAAAAGCATAATATTGAAAATTCTATATATTATGCTTTTAATCATTTAATTTCTGGAGGCCAGACTGTAGCCATGCTGTAGAGAAGCACCAGCCCTCTGCGACAGTGTGAATGATCTAATACAGAAAACCCAGACCAGAGGAGGAAAGGAATTAAACATTTTTCAGTAATTCAAATTGTGATTCTAAAGATATTAAGATAATGTGTTTAAAATGTTTTTTTTTTTTTATTTGCCTGACTGGTCAGACAGGGAAAAAAAACATTTTTTCTGGGGTGGTTAGTCCTTGTTAGTGACTCTTCCTCATCCTGCGTTGACTGAAATAAAGTCGAACACATCTTAAGAATGTTTTCTGTCTCTACAACATTCATGTATGTCTCTGCTGAAAGACGCCTGCTTGTCAGACAAATCCAAACAGAAAGTCAAATGCTGGCAGCTTATTTTACTTTTAAAAAATGACTTTACAAAAACAAGTGAGAATCACTTTCCAGAAATCCAATTTTCCACAAACTGTGTGGACCAAAAAAGCACAAAAGAAGAGAGTTGTGAAACATGTCAGACAGATGTTTGGTGGGAAAACATGAAACCATTCAGTCATTAATCTCATTCCAGACCACATGACCAGAATCAAACATCTGTTTTGTCCTTATTGTGATTCTGGTGTATTCGTCCCAAACAGTCTCAATGTATTACTCAGCGCTAACCATGACGACTGTAACCAGCTGTTTTCACTCTTCACGTCTTGTTTTTCTTTTTCCTTTGTTGTTCTTATTACTTTGTTCGCGCTGATTACTGAGTCCCTGCTTTTGAGACCACTCCTTCTGCAGCTGTTTGAGCAGGTCTGGAGTCAGTAGACCATCTCTAACCAGACGACTTGCCAGAGAGATGTCCATCTTCTCTCCTGAGCCTCTCTGACCTCTGCTTCGGTTCACAAAACCGCTGCTGGCGGCTCTACTCTGACTCCCTACTTGGTTAGGCGTGTTGCTGCGTGTCTGCAGCGGGTCCGAGATGTTCGGCTCAGTGGCTCTGATCAGATGGGTTATGTTACGAACACCCAGCTGGATGATATCATCGAGTTCCCGCTGGATTTGTCTGATTGAGGCTGTGTCCGGAAACATATCCATGAAACGATAGCTACAGACACACAGACATCAACAACATGTATTTAAAATGGCTACGCAATAAAAAAAAGAGTGGTTAAATGAGAACTACAGGTCCATGACGAGAACCACAAACATCCAACAGAGAAGTCAGGTTCCAAAATGTTTACCTTAACCAGAGATACAGATCCAAAACATCATGGACAGATTCCAAGTGAACCAGATCTTTGATGTTTTTGGGTGCAACCAGAGGCCAGCCAATATGGCGACAGACCCATTCAAATGTCAGAGGTTCATCCCGGCTGAACTGACGCGCAAACTGAAACAAAGAAACATCAAGATGTTCAGGACAATATGCAAAGTTCATCAAACTAAAACTGAATGAAACAACAGATAATCAACATAAAAACATCATAAAAAGGAACAATTATTTGAACAAGTATCAATAGATTCTTTGTAAAGAAACAGGTTCCTCTTTCAACATTCACACCCTCATATTTCACTGTCATCAGTCTCATCCTCCGTGTGGATCTCTTGATCCTCACCTTTAGGAAGGACGTGCATACAAAGGGCTGCTTTTTGTTGATGGGTGCTGTACAGAAGACGTAGCGTGACCTCAGGTTAAGCGGTATATGCTGAATCATATCAGCAAGAAACTTGAAGTCGTCAATGTTGCAGACGAAATACAGGCCGTCCACCTGAGAGAGGCTGACAAATATGTCCTAGAAAAAGAAAGAATTACAGAAATACTGGACTTTAAATACACCTTAAAAACATCAATCGGGTTATTTTTCAACATTTGCCACTTTTTTCTTTTGAATTGTTGAACATGTTTTGCAGCAGCGGAAAGTATTCAGATATGAGTTTGAGCTGTAAAATCCTTCATTTGTTCCTTGTATCACAGAGACCTGCAGTTTGTTAAGAACTGAGGCCAAAAATTTGACACCGAGTGCAGAGATGAATGAATAGTTGGTTTTTACTCACTACAAGGTTGGAGAGCGTAGCATCAGGCAGATGATAAGCAAACATCTCGATCTGCTCTGCAGTTGGATGGAGTCCTGCAGTCTGAAACAAACAAGCAGGTAAAACATGGAAGAATTAAACTGCTTTTCACTGACTTGTTATTAATGGCTTTAAAATACTGACCTCTATGGGATCCACAGGGTGGCGGAGGATTTCTGTGAGGACAGGCAGGTCATCTCGGTGCATTGTCGTCACCTCTCCTTCTTTAAACTTGGAGGAAAACCTTCAGCGGAAAGAACATAAACATAAAAGACTTCATGCAGTGTGTGTTTTCTACCACCCATCAGTCTTCTGGAACTAGAAGAACCAGAGCCAGAACAAGAGACGGACCTTCCTGCTCGACCTGCAATCTGCAGAGCTTGTGACGTGCTGATGGTCTCCATCTGTTTCTCGCCTTTCTCGTTAATGTTCGGCTTCACCAGAGAGTTAAAGATGATTCGTTTTATACTCCTAGAGTGTAAAAGAGACACGAACAGAGATATGAGCTACAAGATGAACACTAACAAAACCCATGACCCACGAGGGGGACAGTTAGAAATACAACACGGCAGAAAATAAACAATAAATACTAAATTATCTCACAGCAGAAGTTTGTTTGTGGATGAAATAAAAAGACAAAAAGTTTCATTTCTTCATCCATACTGATGCTTACAGGTTGAGGCCCATGCCAATAGCATCTGTAGCCACCAGGATCTTACAGGAATCGTTGGGGTCATTGAACTTCTTGGCCTGTGACAGCTTCGTACCTGTAATTCACGCATTAGCAAATTAAGAGGTTTCACTGGTGTAAAAAACAAAAATGTTAAAAATTGGATTCAGAGGGTTCTTGTTAAACCATCAAATATTTTGGAACAATAAAAAGGTCCCTATCTTCTAGAAAACGAGTTTTTGCAAAAAAAATGAAAATAAAATGATGCTAATCAAGTTGACAGGAAACACTCAGAACTGACCAGAATCCATTCATGTACAATCTACAGCAAAAGCTCTAAGGAGTATTTACATTTTTGTGTAAAAATAAGCGCTATATTACAATATGTTTGATGCACAAGCAACGACAATCTGAAACAATTTATAAGAACAAAGTTCAATTCAACATTTAAATGTTTTTAATCTCTGAACTGTTCCTGAAGGAAAATTAATCTTATTTAAGGAAATTTGGTCAAACCATTTATTTTAATGTGCAAATCACAAATAGACTCACTTGGAGGTAAGCTGCCATAAATCACAGCACATTCCAGCCCTCTGGCCTCAATCTGTCTGCTTATAGAGTAGATGTCATTTTTACTGAAGCACACGATACAGTCTCCAGGTCTCAGGTTGTCCAAAGATTCTACAGCGTAGTCCAAGACTGAGAACGGCGTTAAGCGTTTGTAAGTGTGAACCTTCAGAGAGAGAGAGACGACAACGTTAGCAGGATTCACTGCAGGTTTAACTTCCTGCTGTGCTGATTGGTTCAGCCTCACCTCCACTTCCTCTCCAGTGGTGTACATCAGCTCTCTGATGAACTTGACAGCTGCAGATTCCCCACACACATGGATCTCCTCAGCACACAGACCTACACGTGCACACAGGATTGTAACAAAGCGTTTAAATACATCAGATCAGCTTTAGGTCTAATAAATGACAATATCAGGTCTGAGTGATACAAACCCAGCAGCGCTCGGGTCCACGCCCAGCCTCTGGAAGGGTCTCTGATCATCTGAATTTCATCAATTACAGCAACCTCATCTACACATAGACACAAACACCAAACATGTAGTAGATTATTCAATTAATGTTTCTTTTTAACCTCATTATTAAAAGTTTCCATGTGTGTATTTACAGGGTGTGGTGACACTACACATCTCAATGGTGCACGCCACGTGTCCAGCTACTCGGCCCTCTGGGTCTACAATGGTCCTCTCCTCCCCAGTAACCAGATCACATGGAACACCCTGTGACAATGGACACAAACACAGAGAGGGACAATAAAACAACAATAAACATGAACAATTTTCAAGAAAAGTCCAGTTGCCTTTTGTTTTTATGGAAAACTTTTTGGGTTGACATGTTCTGGATGACTGAGAATCTACACAGACCACATATCAAATGTTGAGATATTTTCCCATTTTAAAGAAGATTTAAATTAATTTCAAGTTCGATGGCAGCAACACATCTCAAAACTGCTGGAACTGAAGCAACAAAAGGCTTGAAAATTATCTGAAACAACTTAAAACAACAAGAGGAACAGCTCAGTAACATGACCAGGTTAAAGATCAGCAGCAGTTCACATCAAAAATTGGGGAACGATTTATTAAAAATGTTCCTCAATGTAAAATTGTGAAGACTTTGAAGATCCCACCATCAATAATGAAGAACATCATCAGAAGATTAAGAGAACCAGGAGGAATCTGAGGGCAAGTGATCTGCAAGGGTTTCTGATTTGTGGGCCTTGAAACAGACACAATTCTTTACTGGACACGACTGGACTGGCACGAGCAGGAACATTTCCTGATATCTGTCAACACACTTCATAATGTGATCCCCAAACACCAGTTAAAGATGGATCATATACAGAAGAAGCCACATGTAAACAGTTCAGAAACATCAGTGACTTTACTGACTTAAATTAAGAGACGAAGTAGAAACTGTTTCAGGATCCGATTTGGTCCAAAGTTGAAATTATTTTTGGAATCCATGGACACCATGTCCTCCAGATGGAAGAGGAGAGGGACAATTCTGCTTGTTATCAGCTGACAGTTCAAAATCCTGCATCTGCATCACTTTTCATCTGGATAACAGACTGAACTGGAGATGCAACAGTGATGCTGTTCTTAAAAGGGGACAGAGCAGACTGGACTGGACTGGACATCCTTCCTGCCCACATCAATCCATCAACAAAGTCCCTTGAATCCTGCATCAGACAAGAATGGGACAACATCTCTCACCTAAAACTCCTCACCTCCCAGATGTTTGCAGGCAGATGTTAAAATATGAGGAGATGCTGCACAATGGTAAACATCATCCTGTTCCAATTCAAATTTAAAACGAGCTAATATTTTCTTTAAAATGATTAAAACATCTCAGTTTCAACACTTGATGATGTTAATGTTCTCCTGAGAATATAATCTGGGTTTATGATATTAAATAAGATGCCATCTGTTGCTAACAGTGTCCTAACTGTTTTGGATTTAGGGTTGTATATATGCACATCAGTGATGTGTAAAAACACTATTAAACCTGACTGTACTGCTGTCACCTTAAGTTTGAGACCAAATATGATTCCCTATCATTCTCAGTACAAAGAATGAATGATTTCAGCACAACAATAAGTTGATATAGTCAACAAATATACTATTACTTGTGACTGAATTACAAATCCATTGCAGGAGTGATGAACACGTAACATACAGACAGATTTTTCTGTGTTAAAGCTGAACCTTTTCAGTTTTTGAATTTCCTGCTCTCTCAAATCAAAACAGATAACTCACAGCATTGTTGCTTTTTTCAAAAATCTCATGGGCCAGCAGTTTCAGGGGGCCACAGTAGACTCCAGACTTTGCAGCAAGGTAGCGCTGAATCGCATGGTAGGTTTTTCCACTGTTAGTGGGTCCAGCGTGAAAGATCACCTTCCTTTGGATTGCTCGAGCCTCAGGGTACCTGATATACACACAAAACATTTATAAATCTATTAAATGGCCATGAAGCTAACCATAATGTAAGTATAGAATGAGGTCTGATCTGTAACATACCAGTTTGCAGGGACTCTGAGGTCTGAGATCTTTCTCAGGTCATCCATACAGTCCAACATGGGAAAGATTTGTTTGGAGTGATGCATGAAGTATGGATAAATATCATCAATGTGACCTGAAGCAAAATAGATATTTCAAGTTATAAACAATGATTTGAATGGTTCCATAAAATCCAGCATTCCTGGGTGGTTTACCTGCTCCGCAGCAGATGTCGTTGAGGATGATGTGCAGATCTGCAGGAAGTGACGACATTTCCAGGACAAACTTTCTGAAGCTGATGAAAGCTTGGTGGAAAAGCCGAGCTGTTTGGTCACATAAAGGAGAAATCTGTGTAAAAATCTGTCATCTGAGATGAACCAGTCATACATGAATGTCTCCAATCACTTGTAAATCTAATAACTATTTAAAATTTAAGGGAGAAACAGCAATATTTAAACAAAATCCTAGATATACAAAAAGGGAACAGATAAAAGATTTTATTGGCTTACCATCTAGACCCTGGTCTGCTGCCAGCTTCTGCATCTCCTTTCTTTTGTAAAACCGGTTCAGAATTTTAAGGAGTTCATCTTGAATCATATATAAAAAATAGTAAAGATTTTAAATCCAACTCGGAAAAAATTATGCTACTCTCAGATATCACTGTTAAACCAAGTTAAGCATATATTAATCGTTAGCTAGTTTTCCAAAACGCTCAATGCCTTCATAAACAAATGTTTTTAACTTTTCGGTGACTTTTACTGACTTTTATCAAGCGGTTGCGTCAGTTCGGCTCCCACACTCCCATCTGCCGTGGAATCCGTCTTCAGAGACACGGGGACAAACAGCGAGGTGTCCGGGGGTTTGGGAGGTGAACATACATCCCTGCAGCCAAACACAGAACCAGCCGGATGCTGCTGGAGTAAAAAGCTGGAGCCAGAAGTCAGCCGACAGCCCCGAGCGCTGATGCGACTCGTTCGGGACTGAATGTGACTTCGAAGCCGAGAAAACAAATGCACGCAGCGGTTTACCGACATCTCTGTGGGCGGTTTACAGAAAAACCAATACTTTTTTAAAAATACGAGTGTCCTTGTCGCCCATGCTTACTGTTTTTAATTTACAAATAACACACTACCATAGACATGTACCATGTCTGAAAGAACGATCGGTCAAAACATCTCATTTCCTGCGTGTAATCCAACGTGCGAAAGGACCAGCCTGCCCACAACTATGCCTGCTTTAAAAATGAACATAAGATAATGTTTATTAATCATATATTGATAACTGATTGGTTATACTCTTGTTTTTTTAAGTGTATAGATTGATTAATCTGAAAATATTTTTGTTTCAAAAATAAGGGAAAAAAATAAGCAAATAAAAAGTAGGCATATGTAAAGACATCTTGAAATCGGATTCCGAAGATCCTTTATACAGCAGCGAAGCTTGACTTGGCAGATTTTTTGCAGACTGTGAGCACATTGATTTTATAATCAAAGAAATGCCTGGCTTTAAAAAACTTTTAAATAGCATCCCTTAAATAAGTTAAAAATGTTTATTTTTCATAATATATATTATTAAACCTTACAACAAACCACAAAAGGTGCTTTTCAGAACAAGGTCATTATAAATCTGCTTTATTCATAATTTGTTTCAGCTATATATTTTTGGGTTTGGTGTGTGCAATATACACACTATCACACGCACACACTTACACACAGAATGGCATGAGAAGACAAACATGCAGTAGATAAGAGAAACAGACAGCATTGGCTTTAAAGTGTTTCTTTACAATTTCTGAGAGTATTTAAAGGAAACCCAATAAATCCCACCAGAACAGTATTTAGGAAGACAGAATGCATTTGATAAAAAAAAAAAAGTTACACCGCTCAGAATCAACAGACATCCAGATAACAGGATCAGATCGGTGTGAAACAAAATTAAACGTGGAGATTTGTGTTTATACCCTGAAGAAATGCAACGCAATAGAGAGCAATCACCAACATGAAACAAATGACAAATATTGAACATATTACGATAAATTAATGTTTGTAGTAATAAAAGACCATTATTTTTCATGATCCACTCAGAAGATCTCTGAGGTGGAGTTGTCCTCAGCTGATGTTCATTTTCAGAATTCAAGCCTCCCTCAACAGAAACAGAAACGTTGGAGAGGAAAGTGCAAACTGTCCACATTTCAGAGCTGAAGGCAAATAATGACATGAGACTGTAACAGTGTCTTTAAAGCACAGGACTGTGCATCACAGTGGAACATGTATTAATTTACAGTAAATGGAAAGCTTTCCAGTGCTTAGAAGCTTAAACTGTTTAGTACATTATATTCTTCCTGAACATATCAAACTGCAGAGACCCCCCATGAAAATAAATGAATAGGAAACAAAAAGACTCAGTAAATTTACAGTCTGGTGTTCTGGATAGCAACTGTTTGGTAATAAAATTATTACTGAAACCCCATATAATCAACAACATATTGAAAATTATTTTGTTTTCCAACATAAAGATGAGACCGCCTTTACAACCACAGAGATAGAGAAAAGGAGTCAAACAGAGCTGCATAGTGTCAAACACAATGCTTTTGTTCTTAAAAAATCCCCGAAAAGCATTTCCTGTTCTAAGCCAACAGATATCTTCAAGGACATTTACAGTTTATCTTTACAACACAATGAAATGTCATGTTGAACTTCAGTATGCAGAACGCTTTTTGAAAAGGTTTACTTGAAAATAAAGCAGCGGGTAATTTGATAATAAATCGATCGCTTCAGTCATTTTTAAGAAATAACTCTGAACTTGCACCAATTCTGCTTTTCCCCTCAAAACATGCCCCGTGTTGTTTTGGTTTTACAAATCAAAGATGATGATTTGTCATGAAACGCTTTTTTGGTGCATTACTGTTGAACAAGGAGCTGAGAATCAGTTGCATTTATAAGTTAATCTGCGAAATGAAAAAACAAAACTAATGTCCATCTTGAATCAACATTTTTATAAATAAGCTGTTGAGATGGACATCAGTTGCACTTAACTCCCCAACTAAATCCAACATTAGCCTACAAGTATCAATCTGTGAACTGTGCAAACATCCTTACAGTAAAATATAGATATATATGTAAAAAAAAAAAAAAAAAAAACTGGTTCTCAAAGAAGAATTTGTGAAGTTCCCAGCTTAGGTTCAGGTGAACGAATACAGTATGTGTCCAATCGCAGTTTAGCCTTTTACATCCTGAAGATATCTCTGTTATCCAGGAGCTCATCCAGACTCTAGAAGCATCTCAATGTGAGTAATGTGGGGGGAGGGGGTGTGTGAGGGATCAATGCTGTTAGAGGGCAAACAAGAAGCTCCTTACAGAGGAGAGAGACCCAATGGTCTGTAGCCATTTTTAATTCATCTTCCCTCCAGTTTAGGTAGCATTCAGCAGCATGAGACTGTATGGCTTCACCTGATGTGTGCTTAATTGTGTTTTTATTCTGAGCAGCCAGAATCAAAAATACGGTCTCATTAATTATTACTTGGGCTGTTTTGCACTTTTGTTTGACATTTAGTATTGAGCAGACTTGTATTTTATATTTGTGTGGATGCAAGTGGGTATCTGTCCAGTGAGAGAGACAGAGAGATGTGGTGGCAGCTGACATCCAAAGCTGATGAGGGGGATGAGGGTAGTGGGGGACTGGGGGCGGGTGCCAGAGGAGACGTTAGGTGTATTCATGTTTCAGATACTCCTCAGTCCATGGAGACAGTGGGGGAGCGTCACAGCTCTGGCTGTTCAGCAGTGAAGAGCTGTGATGATGCGTCTGTGGGTGTTTTCAGTTCGTAGTGTGGCCACGTCACATCTCTGGCTGCTCTGAGTTAGCAGGCTGGTTTCGGGGCTCGGGCGACTCGTAGCGCTGGTGGAAGTTTCTTTTTCTCAGCTTCTCTGGAGCTTTTCTCCATAAAACAATCTCCTAAAGACAATATTACAGAACAGAATACAGTGTTATCTCATGTACAGAGTGACTGGAAAAACTACATTCACAAAAATGTAAAATTAAATAGATTAATGTAGTAAACTTAAGACAAATCAGGAGAGAGTACAAATAACTAATAAACACATACTACTAATGTTTTTTATCATTGTTTTAAAAAAGAATAATATATCAAAAAGCCTGAATTGATTTAAGGTGTGTATGTTATTTACCTGTTGTTTAAAGTATCTTCTGTCTTCCTCATCCACCAGCACCAGATTGAGGAAGTAGCGAACAGAGAACTTCTTGTTAACGTCCCTCATGGTGGGTGTCAAGTCATATCCTGTCAGAAATCAGGGGAAGATATAAAGTCTCATTTTTTTAAGTTAAGAGGAAAAGTAAGAAACAAACATCAAAAGTCAGGTGACAAGATGCGACACAATCCCATCCAACGTGGTTCACATTTACCTGCCAGGAAAAGTCTAATTGGAATTGATTCTCCTTTTACTGGAGCACCATCCATGATCTCGTACTTTGCTACTGTTTCTGTTTCTGTGGTTGTGCTGGGACCTTAAAAACATAATAAAAGCTGTTAAACTCTTACTTTACATGTACTGATCTGTTGTTACTGTTTAAAGCAGCTGCTGATGACTCTTACCGATGCCTGTTATCTCTTTCTTGATGAGCTGTAGCTCCATGTGTTGGATCTTAATTCTGACCAACAGGAAGTAAATCTTCCCAACAATCACATCCTTCAGGTGGTACCTGCCAGACAAGCCCAGAAAAAATCCTTAAATAGATTTAAAAAGCTGAGTTTTTCCAAAATAAAATAGTCTGAAGCAATATTGATCTTACTTGGATTTATTATATTCAAACTCAATGTGAAGACAGTCTTCAATGCCGACCTCCATCTTGATTGAGTTGTTGACATCTGGATATGTGGCTAACTGGTGGACAATTAACTCGTATTCCTTCACTAAGTCAGACAGACGGCGCACTATTGTCACCCTGAGAAAATATCTGACAGAACACAGCGACATGCTGTCAGTCAAACCCCTGCATCATTTCAATCTCAAAACATCACAATATTCATTTAAAAGAGCCAGAAATCTGTAGAAAAACAAGCTGTTTTATTTATCAATACATCAAACTCAATAAATGTTTAAATAAACATTGGACTTATTGGGACCTGGTGACGGGAACTTCCCCCCACAGTAGCAGAGACAACCCAAAGTTGAATACAAGAATTAGTCAAAGTTGCGTTTTTCATATGCATCTTTTGTTAAAGTAAAACATGACAGTTTAATGTTAAATATTTTATTATTTAATAGTCATCCTTATAAACTTTAATTTCTTTGTGTGTTTGCATAAAATGCTGTCTCCAAATAAATCTGATCTCAAATTTTTAATAAAAATGTAAACAAGCAGCAATACAGACAAAACTAAAAAACTCTCTTCAGTATAGGCATCCAAATATTAAGTAAGAGTGTGAGGTAATGTTAGAGCTGTTTGGTCCTTCTATCTATCATTCAAAGTGCTTGTGGTGATAAATGCACAGTCAGCAAATGTAGATGTTGAAATTCATTTTTATGCCAAAATGTTTAAAAAAAACCTTGTGTGGACATTTGAAAACTTGACTAACAGAATAGAATCTGTAGTTTGAATCAAACAGTTATTAAATATTAACATACCTTAGCCTGACGTTTGCTCCAGTGTAGGACTCGTAGGGCTTTTCCACCTGCATGAACTCAAAGTCGTAGCTTCTGTTCTGAGTTAGCTCCCCGGGTAACGCCAGCTCTTTCACCAAGTCCACGAACTCATGAGTATTGCTCTTATCAGAGAAAAGTTCTGAAAACCAAGAGATTAACAGCATTTTTACATCAGATTATATTTGACTGTGCAGCCCTGGGTGTTTTTTTTTTTTTTAACTTTCTTTTTGGGAGTGGGAGGTATTATTGTGTGTACCACCACAGTGCCCCTCCTCCCACTTGCTGCTGAAAATAGGCAGCAGCTTCTTGAACAAGACAAAAAGTGAACAAATGTTACTTCTCCATGACTGATACTTTTCTGACACTTACTTATTCAAGCGGATACTGTCACACTTCCTTCACTTAATAATCTGCGGTTCACGCTTCACTTCATAAATTACAGTATGAAATCCCAAACGAAGCACAACAGTTTTACAAAAATGATCAAACTTTCAGCTAAATCTTCACATTACTCTTTTTCAATGCAAATATTACTAAAGGAGAGTTTAGCTCAATTACAATGGACATCACATGACAACCATGTGCTCTGTTAAACCTTTTAGCCATGTGAGGAAGCACATACTGTTACAACTTAGATGTAGATTTTCAGCTAATCACAGGGAGCAAAAGGCAGGGGATCAGCGATAACACTGAATATAGCCAACTCACTCACCTATCTGTCCAACAAACTCAATGCGTATTCCCTGATGCTCCAGTCGTTTTCCTCCCTGCTTCACATTCAGATTCACCTGGACAAGAAACATTTGTTAAGAGAAACTTCATCATGACAATGAGCTGCTGTTACACAAACAGCCAAAATCTCCTGGTTTTAAGCATTAAGACATTTAGGTATCTCAACTTGAATATAAAACAAGTCAAACCACTTCCAATGGCATAGTTTTGGAGTTTAGATTAGTTGTAATCCTACTCATAAAATCATTTAAAAAATAACAATTAAAAAATTGAACTAGCTGCTGAATTTGTTTATCATAAACATCAGGTTTCAGTTCCTCCTCAAGCAAAAGCAAGTCTTGCACAATCATTAAAATCTTATTTCCTGCAAGAATAAATGAACGAACATTAAACAGAGTTAAATATAACAGAGAAATGTTTTGTATTCTAGTGAGTTATTAAACAATAAGTCTAACCAGTTTAACCCCAAACTTTGCCACACTACTCTGGATCCTGCTTAAAAAAAGAGAAACAAACTCAAACTCACCTTTCCAGATACAGACTCTCCATCATAGAACAGATAGTGTTTCTCCACTTTACCATCTTCTGTCTTCAATTCAGCTGTCTTTCTGTTTTCCGCATCATTCAGTACTACATCGATCTCACAAACAGGCCCAAACAAACCTCCCAGGAAACTCTAGGAAAACAGAAAACATGACAAACACAATGTTACTGAAGACCAAAGCACATGTGAAGTACTACAGAAATGATGTGCTTATCAAAATGATAAGAAAACAATGTATATCCAAATTATCATTGTTTTATGCTATTGAAATGCAAAAACAACGTGAAATACACGTTTTAGTCACATATTCGTAATCTTCACACCAACAGGGCAGGAGGATTTGTTTACAGACAACAAAGTGGAATATGAAAATAATAAGCCACTGATGACTAATCAGACGGAGAATGGAAGCATCTGTTGTTGCTACGACAACCTGAATCATCACAAGATGCACATTATTTCCTCTTAGCTGGCACGAAGTCATGACCACATGCTTCAACACGAAGAAGCTTCAAAATCAGATCCACACAGGGGAATCAGTGTTTAAACACGCCGTGCATTCAATGAGAAACAACTTGCTACATAAGCAGGACTGTCCTTAAATCAATAGGAGAACAACGTGTATTGATTGAGAAACAGAGCTGTTTCTGTCATTCAGCGTTCATGTGACGATACAACTTCACATTCCGTCAAGCTAACCGCCACTGTTAGCTGAAACGGAATGGGCTGCAGTTACTGAACATGTATGCAGAATAAATACAAATTATTCAGTTTTTAATCAACATTAAGGACTGCTAGAACCGTTAACTAGTGCTGCTGGCTCGTTAGAAAGTCGATCAAGTAAGAACGCCTTCGTGCTGCTGGTGCTAATTAGCAGAAACCGGATAGCTTCCATTTGTCAGATTAAAATGTTAAATATCTGAAAACATGTTGGTGTAACTCTGACAAAGTCAAGTGTAATTAAACATAATATATAACTAAATAATTCGTTCTTTTGCTGTCCTAAAACATACACTTGTTCTTACACTCACCATGTCGCCGTCTTGACAGATGAAGCTAACAGCTAGCCTCTCTCCGTTGAACCGGGGGCGTAGTATCAGGGTTACCGTCATGTGACCCGGGTCATGTGAGTGTGGGCGGGGACAAAGCGCCTAACAACAACAAGAGACCTCTCACATGTTCAAGTCAAGTAAAGCTGTGGCGGTACGACAAGGATCAAACTGAGTAATTTATTATTCTACAAGAATCATTTCAGCTCAGGATTAAAGTGTTTTATGAGTTGTATTAAATATAATCAGGTACAAACTCAGAACTGGAAGGAACAAGACTTGTGACAATACTTTTAAACGTTTCTAAGTAAAAAAAATACATGAATAAGTGCTCACTATGGCGTAAAAAGATCCAAGGTGGTGCTCGAGCACCTGCCCCTTGCCGTCGGACTGAGAAAGTACCCTTTTGAAGGCAGTATGCCAGCAGAGCACATTACAACTAAGCTGCCAGCAGAGGGCAGTATGCCACCAGTGCACAGTACAACCAAGTTGCCCGCAGAGAGCAGCAGACCACAAACTTGCCAGCAGAGTGCAGTCAAGCTGCCAGCAGAGGGCAGCAAAGCACAAAATTACCAGCGGAGGACAATACAGCCAAGTTGCCAGCAGAGGGCAGTATGCCCCTAGAGCACAGTACAAACAAGGAAAAATTACACAGCCGGTATAGATATATTGAAAAAACATAAAATAAATAATAAATTAGAAATCATTACATGAAATAAAAAGCAGTTGGTTGTGGGAATTTAGGTGAGTGATGGTGTTTCTAATTACCAAATACAGAAAAACAGCCATTTACATACTCAGACCCAGGTGCAATTTAGAGCTGCCAGGGGCCTAAATGAGATTTTTTCAATTATAGTGTCAAATTCTTATAATCCTGCTGTGAAAGATTAGTTAGTGTATTGTAAGAAAAACTACAAAAGTACAAGTCTTTGTATCTTTTACTGTAATTTTCTTTAATTTTGACAAAGTTTGATAAAGATCAGGCATCTTGTTATGAATCACAGATAATTTCAAGTTCAAGTTCAGCAATCACGTCAGAGAAAAAAGACTTGTGACACACTTTTTAATTATTCTGTTTAATTCAGTCTTAAATGTTGTTGAAATACTTCAAATGAACTTTAAGTGATGTGGGATTCCCTGAAATTATACAGTTCCTAGTTGAAATTAATTGATGCACTCTCTCTCTCCATATATATAAAGAATGTTTATATTTTTTTATACCATATTTACTTGCCTTATCATTGCTTATAGCTTGAGCATTTTGCTTTTTACTCTTGGTTCGGTGTGAAGTGTTTCAACATTTAAGCGAATAGGATCAAACAACATAAATATGTTTTTGCATAGCTTTATAAATCATGGAAAAAAAAAAGTTTTGAAGTGCCCAAAGCTAGCATTATCAACAAAGACATCATATTATTGCACTGGAATATCATGATTTAAAAGCAAATTTCCATATATATTAGAATGCTTCTTGAAAGGTACATATTTTCTGATTAAAGAAAGCTTACACTAAAGCACATTTTTACAGATAAGTTGTTTATTTTGGTTCTTATTTATATTCTTTGCAGCTGCTTTTCTGCACCTGAAAATACAATTACTTTGTAATCAAGGTAAAATTTGTACAGATCATCCGAGTAGTATTTTTGGCTTCTGTCTTGTTAAGTTCTTTCCAGAAGGGGGTGGGGTGTAATACTAGGTTTATGTTCTATATAGACAGAGTGCTGCAGTGGATTCTTGCTGTGTGTATGTGTCTACAGGCTCATCAGGTGGTCTTCCTTCAGGTCCTGATCTGTGGGACCGATTTTATCTGTATAGGGAAGAAAAGAAGAAAAGGTAATCTAAAATCAAGTCAAAGTGGATAAACTTATTTCCAACCAAAACTTTTCCACCTTTAACATTATAATCAGTGGTGTCCATCCAAGAGTCTTCATTACCTGAGTCACTATTTGGTTCCAAGAACTGGGGAGGCCAGGTGTCTGCTGAACCCTCAAAACCACCAGAACCTGGTTCTTCCATTTGCATCCCCTCTTCCCTCAGTGGGCTCTCTTCCTCAATGGGTTTAGCATTTCTGAAAACAGACATCAAATCATATATAGATTGATTTTTGAGTTGTTGAAGCTAAATTCTCTGTTATTGCATGTGAGTACATTTCTTTTGGGTGGGAGAAAATGTTTTCAAACAACTTCCTGTTTCTTTGATTCAGCAAAGACTGTATCAATATTTTTCTTTTTTATTCAGTGTAAAGTGGCTGAGAACATCTGACCCAGTGCAGCTGCATTGAGTGCAGGGACTGTGACAGAGGTTTGTTTATGCTGTTTAAATTACTGTGCTGTTGATACCTCACAAACCATGCTGGCTCCAGTTTGCAGAAAACCGCCACGATTGCACGACTCAGACTATGTGGGAGAGTATAGATTTCCTTTAGTTTACACCCCATCACATGGATCTGTTTGTGATGGTTTCAGCTGGTTCCACATGCAGGGTCTTTAAAATGTTTTCAGAGTGGAACATGAAGGCAGGATCATGTTTAAAGTCTTAAACTGGATTTCTTATTTCAGGAGTTCTCAAAGCAAAAATAAACTTTCATTACTGAGAAATAATAATAAAAAACAGCAATGTTTTAATATTTTAGTTTAGAGAAAATGCAGATGAATCCTCAGAGTTTAGGACATTTAGTCCATTCAAAATATGGAAAAATTTAAAATAATATGGCCAAATTTAAGGGCTAACAGTCTTTACGAGCAATGAAAGTTACAACTAATAATTTTTCTTTATTTGTTCTTTACTGTAAAACAATCAAACAAGGTTAATGATTTTCGAATTTATGCAATGCAATGAAATTAAAAAGTTCTCAATTCACTTTTAGTTAAACATTTAGTTAAACTTTTTTTCTACACTGCTAAGATGGTACTTCTTAAACACTGGTATCTGACTGGTGCAGATATACAACAATAGACCAGGAACTGTCGTCAGAGCCCACTTCCTCTCAACACTTCCTCTGACTTCCTGTTCAGAGCATACCAAGAGAAAGGAGGGCTAATAACAGCACGCTGACAAACTCCACACTTTATTATGGCAAGAAAATAAGTTGATTAACTGCAGTACAGTTCATTTTTTAACCTACAAAGTTTGTCAGAAACTATGTTTTATTCTTTGGCGTGTCTGTAATTCACAGCTGCAATCAAAGTGTAGTGACTATCAAGTTCCAGTTTTAGTCACCCTTGGGTGCGGGTGGAGACAATGACTTGCTTCAAGCATATTGTCCAGGCGGAAAGTGCGTTTGGGTTTATTATCCCATTTATTGATCACACAATCACAATTATGCAGGGTCCAGAATGGAAGACAATTGTTACGGCAAATTAGTTGTGGGATGAAACCAATGAAGCGGTAAAAACCATGTGACCTCCCGTCACCCAGAAAACCAGGGGCGCAGATAGGATTTTGAGACTGGGGCGGACCCAGCTGTCAGCCAATGATGGTTAACAAAGGTCTACATAATCAACAATAGCAGTATGTGTTGAAACTATTATTTGTCTGGAAGCCGGTCATCCACCAAAACTTCATGCTTTGAGCAAAATATCTTTTATTTAAACACTTTTGTTCAAACCGAGTACACAACATATTTACATAAAAAACGTGTATAAAGGCAGACATGTACTGTATAGTAGCAAACTATATCCTCATTTGCAGCCTTTCAGATGCGCAACTAAGCTTGCTAGTGTTTACCAGTACATAAGCAGCAGGTACCATATGGGAAGATTAATCCAACTTCCGAGTAAGAGATCGGACTTCATGGCGAAAGATTCTTACTTGAATTCTGGAAATTCCAACTTTTCTGTATAACAGAAATGCACCGTTGGCTGATTAGCACAGGCGCCGGGCTTTTGATGCGCGCTGCGATAGTATTCTGTATTACTGGTGGTGTTTGTCGTCCGTGCTGTCTATAAAAGTGGGGGGGACCGATCAGTCTCACTATGAATCTGACGAATCTCCCATCCGTCCCCAGTGCCATCTGCGCCCTTGCAGAAAACGCCAATGCACTGCCACCTCGACACTTATATAGGCTCTGCAGTGCCACCAGTGGTTGAAAGAAATACAAGCCACAGTGCAATAAACTGAAATATACATAAAACATTATCAAAACAAACTTAGACCATAATATAATCTAAACCAAAACAATATTGGCTCCTAGTTTCTGATAAAACTGTGTAGAAAAGCAGAGGGTTTCACTGAAATGATGGGCATTAACACATACATTTAAGAGAACATGTAAATAACTAAAAAGTATCAACAACTGAGTGAAACTCCTCACCAGAGACTTCTGATCCTTTACTGTATGATTCAGTAATTGAGATGGTGATACAATAATCTTTCATCAAATGATTTATTTACTTGTATACCAATAAAAAAAATGGTGCTACTTTCATATTCATTTTATTTGCTTAATGTAAAAGTATTGATTAAATTTGATTGTCTCAGCTTGGGGGGGGGGCTGGCCTGTGCCCCCCTTGAGCCACCCCTCTGGACACGTCCCTGAGCTTTGGTTGCTTGTTCATTAAATCCAGCAGACTAAAACATATCCAGCTTGATCAAATTTGAATCTGATGATTTTGTTTTTATGACCAATTCTGTGAGAAACTTTAACCAAACAGCATGAATTTGGACAAAAACTAAGTTTCTTCTCATTAAACAAAATACCACAAGATAAATATTCTCATTTCACTTAACACCCTAAAGCTGATGACACCTCATAAACTTTACCCCGAAGAACCAAAATAAAATATCATTATTACGTGGATGGCTATGCAGGTAGTTTTACTCATACCAAGATGTCAGATAATGACATCCTTGTCTGTAGTTTGTAATGGTAAACCTTGATGTGTTAAATGTTAACAATCTACTTCCTTTACAGGAAATACACACTCATAAAAAATTAAAATGACTAAAATGTTATAACTTGCAATTTCCATCAATTTCTTTATATTTATTAAGATATTTATGAATATTATTATTATTATTTTTTAAGATTTTGAAAGGTTTTGACTGTAGGCAGATGTTTTAGTTGATTTAATGGGACAGACTTTATTAAATGAAAAGTACAAGTTTCAAAAAGCCATTAAATTCAATTTGATGGGGACCATGAGGTTTACAGAATATTCCAGATGAAACAAAATTTGTCACTTTTATTTTGTGCAAATCTTTTCTTTATGCCAGATAGAAACAAACAGCGAGTATTTTAAAGCCTTTTCCCCCACGTTGGTTCTGTTCTCTGTGTTTTTCTCTTTTTCTCTGCTGCTCTCTATTTTGATTTTCTTGGCGATCTACCTCACATTTAAACTCACACAGACAGTGAGTCTAAGGATTGTGTTCACCAAACAAAATGAGCCACTGCAACATCAGCATCAAATCTGCTTTCGTCTGAAGCTTTATGTTATCATGTATTTTTATTTTTAACTTTAATACTTACAAATTCTTTGCTTCAGAGGCGGGCAGTTTGCGTGGTAGCTCTGCATTCCAGGGGATCTGAGCGGTCTGATGGGTCACACAGTTGGCCTGGTTATCCTCAGGATTACATTTCACAAACTTATACACAGCTTTAGTCGGCGCACCTGAAGAAATGAGCAAATATCTGATGTTGATTATACATTCAGATCAACCTGAACGTTTTTTGATAAACCAGCTGGATCGGGTCAGTTTGACAGTTAACGTTTCGTTACTTCAGAAGAATTTCAAGAGATTACAACATGATTCTGCAACAGTTCGTGGTAACATTTGGCCTGATGGGCCTCACCGTTGTTTATTCTGTTTCATGAGGTTTTAGAAACAGGAAGTACTGCCATTGCAGCTCTTTCTCAACACGTTGCTCTAAGCTGCTGATGAAGCTCATCTGATGCTGAAAATGATCCGTTATTTTCCATCAACAGTTATTAAATATTTCATCAGTCAAACGTTTGTCTTTCTCACGCAAAACTCTTCCTCATCATCTGAAAGTCTTGATTGTTTTTAAAGATTTATGTTTCGCAGTCTTTTATTTAAGGAACTAAGTAAGTTGCGTGACACTTGATAAATCAGATAAACAACTAAAAGAAGAAACAGAAGGATTTGCTGTTAAAATATACATTCAAATCAGATTGCTCGAATGGGCCTAATCTGTCATTTAAAAGACTTTACTAATTAACTTATTCTTCATCTAATCCACCAATCAATCATTTCTTCTTTCAAGAACCTTGAAAATAAACTTTTTAAACATTTTAGGCAAAGTGGAAGCTGCTTGATAAAAAAGGAATCATATTTTGAACAACCAACAATAATACCTCAACATTGATTACAATTAGCCTACTTTGTTGATGAAATCATGTGATTTTCTGCTTCTATCATTAAAAAAGTACCTGTGCATTTAAACCAGCCTATTATTTTAAAGGCCAGTCGTACGTAGGAAAATATTCTAAAAATAAAACTTTAAGTAAAGAAAACTAAAAGTATTAGAAAACTAGATCCCACCTGCTTATAAATGTGTTAAAAGCCAAACTTTAGAACATCGAACAGATTTTTAGTTAGACAGATTCAGCTAGTTGGTGGCTCTGACATAGATTAGTCTATATTTTAGGGCGTAATGAAGAAAAGGTTAAATTATTTATTACACAATTAGATCATTTTCAATAACTTAGAGCCAGTTGTTATTTATTTAGTTTATCATGAAATAATCTCAGTTATTCTTCTGCTTAAAAATATATAATTTACTATCTAATTAATGGTGTTCTAATTATTGATTCTGAATATGTGGGTCTTAAACCTAAATAAATCATCTCACATGAACTTCCCACATGTAAAAACTTTAAAAATGAACATGATATATATGAAAGAAAATGAGAAACATAAAATTTGCACGTTTCCCACGTGATTTCGGTGGCAGGTTTTCGTGTGAACACGTGTTTTTTCACATGGGATGACATATGAAAAACATGTTGACGTGTTTTTTCAAAGTGTCTGAAATAATAAGAGAGATTACAGGAAAAAATGAACAAAGACTCAAGCAAACAAGGACCTGTGTGTAACATGTCTATTTTTCTGATGTTTCGTTCCTGTTATGCTGTTAAATAAAAAATGTCCCACATTTTAAACATGACCTTTACATCACTGCCTGCATTCCATTCAATAAGTATAACATTTGGGTTTTCCCTGCCAAGTTTCACTTGTTCTTAATTGATAATAACACGAAAGGAAAATAAGACAGACTGGAAATTCAAAACTTTTTCCCATAAAACCCATTAAAGCCTGTTACTAACCGAAACCTTTTCGTTTTAAAGTGAACTCGATCATCAGATGAGCATCATGTCATGTCGTGAATTGGGCTGTCAGGGGGGATGTTGGGATTTTGGTGAATTACAGGCAGATTACGTAACCGAGCCCATAATCCCACGAGTCAGAGACATTTACAGTAATAATCCAATTATGCTGACAGAAACAATCTGTTATCAGAGAAAGGAAACTGTTCTCGTTTAGTAAAACTCACACACTCTGAGAGACGTTTACGGAACAATTGTTAGGATAAAACACTGGAATCTCTCTTTGTCTTTCTAGAACTGGTTCTAAAAAAAGATGTCAAACTATTTCAACTGCTGTCTGCGCATCAAAAGTTCCAAAATAAACTTTGATTCTTACCTTGTGCGTTTTGTAAGGCGAGGCAGGTGAGGACAAGAAGCAGAAACATTTTCATTCTCAAATGTGCTTTTCTTTATGAAAAATAAACGATGTATCCGCGCTGGTTTCACTGATGAAGCTTCTCTCGTGCAGTGAAGAGTAAAGTTGTCTCAGACACTCAAATTCCCCCGAAAACAGCTCAGCCCTCCGCGTGCGTCATGGTTTCCTGAACTCTGCAACATGTTTTGAACATCCTCTATGGAAACTTTTTCACTACTGCTGCTTCAAACATCTGATCTCAGGTCGGATTTTACGCAACTTGGATTGAAGAAACGCTCAAAGATAAACTGCCAAGATTCAATCTGTAACATCAGGACGGAGGAAGTGGGTTTATTTATTATAGCCTAATGAGATAAGAAAACACGCACAACCTTTCTAACTGATTCACTTCAGAAGCAGATTTTTACATCTCCCCATTTCTTTTATCGTTTTTTAAAGCTTTACATTTTTGTTTCAGAGTCCTGGCAAAAACAGAAAAAAAACATTTTTGCTTCACAGCTTCAGCCCCTGCTCAACAAAGGAGTCGTTTTTGTTCTTCCTGTGAGAGAAGACCATCAGCTCTGAGCTGTGTGTTGCCTTTGCTGGCTTCTTAGCATGTTTAACATGTTTGTTCCTCTGTGTCTATCCACATGTTCTGCAGATGTTTTGCTGTGGTCAGACAGACACTATCGAGCATGATTATGGTTATTTTTCTGCTCTTTTAGTTTCAGATCTGGAATGAGTATTTTCTGCGACCCCCTGTGGTTTAAAACTACATTTAACCTAAAAATGTAAACAAATAGATGCTGCATAAGATATTGAGGTTTAGCTTTTAGTTATATGTTTTGTGAATATTCATAGAATTTTGAACACTTTCCATCCATGCAGGGATGTGTGGCACCTGTCTCCAGCAGTTGGTAGGAAGGGAACTCTAGACAGTTAACCTGCATGTTTTTAGACTTTGGGAGGAAACTTGAGTATAGAAAAAACCCACACATACACCTCCACACAGAAAGGTCTCAGTCTGGTGTTGGATGCAGGACCTCCTTCTTGTCCAGAGACCTCAGGAGATGAAATTCATCACCCTGTGACCCTGAACAGGAAAAGATGGATGGATGGATGGATGGATGGATGGATGGATGGATGGATGGATGGA
>SSNP01000035.1:731803-788355 GCA_006937955.1 Pachypanchax playfairii
ATCTGATCTCAGGTCGGATTTTACGCAACTTGGATTGAAGAAACGCTCAAAGATAAACTGCCAAGATTCAATCTGTAACATCAGGACGGAGGAAGTGGGTTTATTTATTATAGCCTAATGAGATAAGAAAACACGCACAACCTTTCTAACTGATTCACTTCAGAAGCAGATTTTTACATCTCCCCATTTCTTTTATCGTTTTTTAAAGCTTTACATTTTTGTTTCAGAGTCCTGGCAAAAACAGAAAAAAAACATTTTTGCTTCACAGCTTCAGCCCCTGCTCAACAAAGGAGTCGTTTTTGTTCTTCCTGTGAGAGAAGACCATCAGCTCTGAGCTGTGTGTTGCCTTTGCTGGCTTCTTAGCATGTTTAACATGTTTGTTCCTCTGTGTCTATCCACATGTTCTGCAGATGTTTTGCTGTGGTCAGACAGACACTATCGAGCATGATTATGGTTATTTTTCTGCTCTTTTAGTTTCAGATCTGGAATGAGTATTTTCTGCGACCCCCTGTGGTTTAAAACTACATTTAACCTAAAAATGTAAACAAATAGATGCTGCATAAGATATTGAGGTTTAGCTTTTAGTTATATGTTTTGTGAATATTCATAGAATTTTGAACACTTTCCATCCATGCAGGGATGTGTGGCACCTGTCTCCAGCAGTTGGTAGGAAGGGAACTCTAGACAGTTAACCTGCATGTTTTTAGACTTTGGGAGGAAACTTGAGTATAGAAAAAACCCACACATACACCTCCACACAGAAAGGTCTCAGTCTGGTGTTGGATGCAGGACCTCCTTCTTGTCCAGAGACCTCAGGAGATGAAATTCATCACCCTGTGACCCTGAACAGGAAAAGATGGATGGATGGATGGATGGATGGATGGATGGATGGATGGATGGATGGATGGATGGATGGATGGATGGATGGATGGATGGATGAATGGATGGATGCAGGATGGATGGATGGATGGATGGATGGATGGATGGATGGATGGATGGATGGATGGATGAGCTGCCCGCTATCAGAAATGCAGACTTTTGATCTCATTCTTTAGTCCACAGGTTACAGTGTCCATAGTTTCTTAAAGAAAATTTAAAATAGGAACAAATCTGATCCAAGAACAATTTTCCCAATTTGCCATCAAATTCAAAATAAGCTATTTCCTAAGAAAAGGTAAAACATCTCAGTTTCAACATCTGCTGTGGGTTTATGATATTTGTAAATCCTTATATTATGTTCTTAACTGCTTTCAACAACTTTATAATGCAAAATAAAAAGTTTAGATCCCAAACTCACACTGTCTTTAACACACTTAGATTGTATTTATGCTGATTTTTGTTTTTTGTTGTTGTTTTTTTTAAGTACAGAGAAGCAAAACTATCCACTTGCAGTTCAGATTGTCATCAGCTGAAAAATGAGGCCCTGAACTCATCAGCCACCACAAAGTGATTTCAGATTGTTGTTTGAAGTGATGCAACACTGAGGCAGAAATAATATTGCAAAACATTTTTGTTGATGTGTGTCACACACATCAAATTCAATATGTACTTATAGATTTTTTTCAAAATTAAACACCTAAATTGCAGCATTAATTGCTCTGGCTTATATGGGATGAAGAACTAGTCACTGGATCCATCTCAGTGTAAACACCTCTGTTTTTTATTGTCTGTATAATGAGTCAGATTTGTAATATTTGGGGTAATTTTCTGAAGTTGTAATCTAGCTTTAATGGATGTTTGAGTATTTCTTTAAATGTCTAATATACTGTTCTCTTTATATACAAACTGGCCGTTCTTGCAGTTGAATATCATTTAACATTCTGGAGTTTTTAAAAGCATATTTACACACCATTTCTTCATTTAATGTGTATATAAGATAAGATATACTTTATTAATCCCTCAGGAAGGTTCCCTTCAGGAAATTAAGTATATATTAGTATATAAGCATATATTTTAATGAAGTCCGCACTTGGATTCAAATGTAAAGCTTAATTAAAAATGTGATGCCTGACCTGAAAACTGCAACAACTCTTCTTTCCTTTTTCTTCCATTTCTGTAAATGCAGAAAAACCCATAACAGTTCTGAAGGAAGTGGTTACATCAGTTACTATCATTTTCCTTCAGGAAATGACACTTTAGCCTGCCCAGTCCCACCTCACACACACACACACACACACACACACACACACGCACACACACACACACACACACACGCACACACACAGAAAATTCTTATAATCTCTCAACACTTTTTTCCTTGATGCAATCTTCTATTTTAAATGCTGTGATGTCTGTGCATATGTACTCTAACTCTACTCTAACTAACATGTATGTTGAACAGCTGTGCTCATGTATGTTGACTGTATTTTCAATGTATTTTATCTCCAACGCACTCAGTATCACACAGTTTCTGTAGGAGTCATATATTTCAGTCAACTCGGTTTCCATTCTCACTGTTGTTTCGACTCGAGTCTATTGTCTGAGTTTATGGCTGCACAGAGAGCATTATTTTCACACTCTCTGATTAAGAAAACACACACACCAGTGCGTAGACAGTACAGGATTATTTTAAAGCTGTGAAGGCAAAGTTAACTGATCATAACAATTATCATCTGTCTGTTTGCAAAACGCCACTGATATATTTTGACTCTTGCTCTACTTTCTCATCCAGTAAATGATCTGCTTCTATGAGTCAGGAAAAGTTTTGCAATTTCAGTTGAATTGACAGTTTTAACAGAAAATAAACTACAGTTTGACAGTTTTACTGTCAGGACCTGGTCTTGGAAGGCAGAGAGTGGACTGGTGATGCATAAAAATGAGTTTATTTGGAGGAGTTGGAGTAAATACTCAGTTCAGAAATTCAGATCAAACTCTCAGAAAAATCCTAATTCTATGTTCAGAGAGTTGGTCTGTCTGATACACCTCCAGCTGGTCATCAAACTTAGATGTCTGTTATGGAATAAACAAAGCCGTATTCTAGGGTACATAACTGTGAAAAATCGATTGAAGACTGTGAAACGCTGGACCGTTGACAAACAGGCAACAAGCTGTTGCCACACTGCTGCTTAAATAGTGAAGTGATATGAAGCTAATAAAGCAGGTGAAACTGATTAATGATGCGAGCGGCAGTGAACAGAAAACAGCGAGAAAAGAAGGAAACACAAAATTCAAAAACTGATTCCAAACTAAAAACTATCCTGATAAAAATACATCAAAACAGAGTCCAACTCATTATCTATATAAAGATGAATAACAGGGTGAAGAGAAAGACCAAAAACTTAGACTGACACAAACACAGATCATACATGAAATTAATGTTTAAGAAACATAAAATACACCAGTTTCTTTTTTTAGATAGCAAAGAAATATAATGTAAGTATGTGCAAACAAAGTGCACATTTACATGAGCGTGCTGAGTTTGATTAGTGATGGCGTATTCTGAAGGGAGGCTCAGCCTACAGCTTCACGTATCTGCTTTCTGTTTAAACAGGAAACACAAAAATTCTGCTATTTCTTGATATTGTTTATTTTTTAAAGTATGAAAATGATACAGAAATACAATTTATAACAACAAAATGTAAAACAAATATTAACATTTAAGTCTTTTTCTTATTTTCTGTACTTTCTTTTTTTTAAACATTATTACAAGTGCCGATCAGAAAGAAAGAGACCACTGTGAGTTTAAAAAGCCACGTTTCAGAGTTTTTCTGTGTTTTGGACTGAGACAGAACTGTTCTGGTGGAACAATTGCTTGTTTTTAAAGAAGGTATTTTTTGGATCCTTCTTAAACATCAATCAGTTGCCAATGTTGCGTAGCTTTTCTAGCTTACTAACTGATGAATAGCAGATGCTTGTGATCTTTTGATAGTAAAAATGTTTCAGACTTTTTTTTTCAAAGATAAAGAACTAAAAAACAAATGACCTCAGAGTTCATTTAAAGGCTGCTAACTCACACAATCTGTCATTTTTACATATTTTCATTTTGCACACTTAACTCATTTGTCTATTTGGAGAAGTTGTTAAAAAATTGACATTATAATCGTTAACATGACACAAGTATGTTTGTGTCATGTTTTCCACTTGGAAAATGGTTGAGTTCTCCAGGGTCAGTCCCCTTCTGATCAAAAACTTTGACTTGACAATTAATAATAATAATTCATTTTATGTCCTTTTCTGATTTGATTCATTTCAATATTTTTATGACTAATATTTTGGGGGGTTTTGTGCTGTACTGTTTTTCAACATTGGTTGTTTTGCATGTGCTTTATAAATTCGATTTTTGTAACGGACTCTATACTTTGCACAGACAAAAAATGGAAAACAAAACAAACAAAGCATGCCTGTTAGGTTAATTTGCAACTCAAAATTGACTCTATAGATGTGAATGTGTGTGTAACTGGTGCCTGTGTGACCCTGTGATGGACTAGTGACCTCCCCAGGGTGTAACACATCTCCCACCCAGTGACCACTGCAGCACCAAACCAGTCCCTTGCAACCTTAAACATATTGGTACAGAAAATAGAGAGGCGTTCATTGTAATAACACGACATGTTTGTTTGATGACCTGAAATGTTTAATTGTGACAAACAAAAAGAACATTTTGATGCACCAAACTGTTTTATTCAACAAAATAATTGTAATTTACACAGCACACAAAATTATAATTTTTCAAGCAATTATTGATTAAGATGTCACCACTCAATATTGTATGAAATAAAATGAGAGGGTTTGTTCCTAAAACTCTTCAAATGGAAATGCTGCAAGCCACTAACCCAGTGGGGAATCAGCCACTTGTCATCTGCCTCTGCAGATGAGCTTTTTGTGGTCTGTGTAACCTGTGATGGATGGTTTAACCTAAAAATGTAAACATCAGTCATGTAACTCTAGTGTCATCAGCTCACCTGACGTTTTCCACCTCACCAGCTTCACCACAAACCTCTAATACCTTCTGAACGGAAGCAGCTCAAAGTGGCTTTATTTGCATTAAACCAACAGTTAGCAGGAAATGTATCAGGTATTAACGCACACATCACACCTCCTTTCTCCTCCTGACGTATATGACAGAAACACAAGAGTAGGTCACTTCACTTTATTTTCAACAGCTCTGCAGTTTCAGGCTTGTACCCAGATCTTGTACACTGTCTGTAGTTCACTATGCTGACATTTGGTAAATAAAACTGACATGACACCAACTACAACACCAGCAGCAGCTGTAAAACTTCTAATTGATAGCACATCATCATCATCAACCCGTTACATGATGAATAATGTGATTAAAACAAATACCAGTCTACAGCTTTTAATTGTATTAATATAGAAGAACCTCATTCAGGGACCTGCAGTCATTACACCAGCTTTATAGATGGGATTGTGGTCCCATTTTACATGTAATGGCATATTAGTCCTAACAGAAACACATACTGGTATCGTGGAATACTTGTTGATTATTTCAATGACTCAGTTATTTTGTATTTACTGCACAGAAAACACAAGACATTTAACCAGACTGAAGGAAATACACATACTGGAGATGAAAGAGCTCGTATCAATCAGGTTGTAATGACAACCCAAGCCTCCACGTAACCACTGCTCTGCTGACTGGGAGAAAAAAAAAAGTGTCTCTTTTTGAGCAACTCTGCTCTTTATCTCAGGCTGCTTAGTGGCTTTTTTGTTTTACCACAAAAATTCAGGTCTCAGTATGTGCTGACATTTGTGCAACAAGGCTGCTGAAGAAATGTGTTCGATTTGCTGTCGAGCGTTGAAGAAAATAAAACCAATAAGTCAATAAAAAAAAGATCAACGCTTGAAGATGTTTTTAAATAGGGCAAAAATGAAAAAGTTTGAAATACATTTAAAAATAAAAATTTAACACTGAAGTATATAAGCCTAAACTGCGAATAATGATACTAGAGAAACATCTGAGTGATAAAACCGCATTTCTACTGAGAGGATGTGACATCAGCGTTTACAGGAAGAAAGCATTCTTCTAAAAACAAGAACTGGTTCTGGTTCCATTCCCTTCTAATTCACAGGGTCATGCTCTAGTATTTCTCTCCTTATGGAAAGTACTTTTCTTTGTACTTTCTCAGTAATGTTTCAGAATTAGAATCAAATGTACCGGTATACTGATAATGACATTTATTACACATTTGATAGCACATACAGTATGTACAACCTGTATTATATTAAGCTATCTTGTGAAAGCAGCATGCTCACTACACAGGAAAAAAACCTCCTCCGAAAAGTTTACAGTTAGAACGTAAACCAGTTGATCAGTTTTTGGGTTTCTGTGACTGATGAGAGTCCTTGAAGTAAAACAGGGTTTGTTTAGCCTGAACAGGATCATGACGCAGCTCGGTACTTCAGTTGTTTGCTGCCATCCTTGATTTGAGGCGGTTGATTTTGAGAGGGAGGAGTCCAGCCATCTCCTTACTCAGCTCGAGCTCCGCCTCCACAGCAGCTGCTGCATCAGGGTGAGCCTCACAGTACTGCACCACATACCTACACAACAGTTCAAGATTAACAGATTTAAAACTCCATGGCAGATAAAAGGACATGATGTAAAACCACAGACTATCAGTAAGTTCCTTTTCATCTGACCAGCAGATATAATTACATCAATTTATTTGTTATCGTACTTGTAGTTCTCCAGGGATTTGTTGAGGTTGTCCAGCTGAATAGAGGGGGAGGAGCTAATCAGCTTGCTGTGAAGTCGGGCGAGTCTGAAACGGGCTACCAGAGCTGGTCTGAGCACCTCCTCCTCCAGGTGCTCAGGAGGCTTCCCCTCTGGCGAACACAGAGAGTCCAGGAACATCTGGAAATACCTGGAGAGGATTACAAAACCCTCAGAGTGGACTTAGACTGACAAGAAAACACACTGGGGCTTCAAACCCAACTGGACACTCACTTGGCAGAGGCAGAGCAGAGATGGTTGAACTTTTTAATGGTGTGGCTGTCTAATGACTGTGTATCTGCTTGTCTGTTGGCCAGAGTCAGTTTTAAGTCCATCATCTCACTGTAGGTCTCAGCCAACTCAAACATCAACTGTCTGCGAATCAACAGATAGTACTGAGAATTCAAGTCTAGAAAAAGGAAGAGGAGGAGAGGAAGTCATTTTATACATGTCCAGAAAGAATGTGAAAATATCCACTTGTGTCAAAACAGAGCCTAAAATTAAAAGCCGGTACCATTGCAGACTGGCTCCAACATGTCAACCCTTCGCTTGTGCATTTTGCAGCGACGCTCCAGATCTTCCTCAAAGAAAGCCAGAGCCTGGAATAAAGCACTGTGATCCTGCAAAATCTCTATGTGGTCCGTCACATATCCATCCATCTGATAGTACTCCTTAGCCTTGGAAACCACAGAAAACACATTTCACTGCACCACGATGGGGAGTTTGCTTTGTTGCAACACATGAGTGGCTTTCATGAAAAAAACATCAATGATACCACAGAGAGCACTTTAAGCATCATCACGCACAAACCATGTGACCTAATGAGATCGAAACACATTTCAGGTGGACCACAACATCTAACTGAAACATCTTGGTCGGCCATTAAATCAATAACTTAGGTTTTTATAATAATGATGCAGCTGTGAGAAAAAGGAAATGATGAACATTGTTTAAATAAATAAAACTTTGAGCTTCTAAAGGGGATTGTAACTGAAAAGCTTGTTTTAGGTTAATACAGCACAGAAATTTCTGCAAAATCTAATCAAATCTGTTTTTTATGCACACAGAGTCAATGTTGAATTACAATGTTCAGTGTTGTATATCAGTGCAGGATTACAATGAAGTCTCTGTTCTTGCAGGGTAATTTGTTTGTGTGGACACACAAGAATTGCAACTTCTCCACAGGCAGCTAGAGTCTCAGTAAATGAAATTCAAACTGCATTCAGTTGTGCGTACCTGCGTTACATAATTCTGCCCCACCAAAAAAACTCCTCTGGCTTCAGTAAAGTCTAAAGGCAGCAAACACATCACCTGTAAAAGAGAAAGCAAAGTGACCTGATGCCACAATCTGAGGATTTTACAGGGCGATAACATCCCCGGATGAGACACACCAACATATACGCTGCTGATTATGTTCACATTATTCATGAAAACCATTAAAATTCATCTAAAACCAAAACAATAAACAAAATGTTACATTTAATTAATCATTAGCAGCATTTATCCTAATTTAACAAAAATGGCTTAACATTCAGAGAAATACATTTACTTCACATTTATGCCACTTATGTAGTAATAGTAGTTTGAAAAATTATCATTTCTTACAAAGATTTGGATCATGAATTACATAANGGGGACACGTCTGGCACTGCAGGATTTGAGTCCCTGGCGGCGTAGTGTGTTACTGATGGTAGCCTTTGTTACTTTGGTCCCAGCTCTCTGCAGGTCATTCACTAGGTCCCTCCGTGTGGTTCTGGGATTTTTGCTCACCGTTCTTGTGATCATTTTGACCCCACGGGGTGAGATCTTGCGTGGAGCCCCAGATCGAGGGAGATTATCAGTGGTCTTGTATGTCTTCCATTTTCTAATAATTGCTCCCACAGTAGATTTCTTCACACCAAGCTGCTTACCTATTGCAGATTCAGTCTTCTCAGCCTGGTGAAGGTCTACAATTTTGTTTCTGGTGTCCTTTGACAGCTCTTTGGTCTTGGCCATAGTGGAGTTTGGAGCGTGACTGTTTGAGGTTGTGGACAGGTGTCTTTTATACTGATAACGAGTTCACACAGGTGCCATTAATACAGGTAACGAGTGGAGGACCGAGGAGCCTCTTAAAGAAGTTACAGGTCTGTGAAAGCCAGAAATCTTACTTGTTTGTAGGTGACCAAATACTTATTTTCCACCATAATTTGCAAATAAATTCTTTAAAAATCAGACAATGTGATTTTCTGGATTTTTTTTCCTCATTTTGTCTCTCATAGTTGAGGTATACCTATGATGAAAATTACAGGCCTCTCTGATCTTTTTAAGTGGGAGAACTTACACAATTGGTGGCTGACTAAATACTTTTTTGCCCCACTGTATATCAGTGCAGGATTACAGTGAAGTCTCTGTTCTTGCAGGGTAATTTGTTTGTGTGGACACACAAGAATTGCAACTTCTCCACAGGCAGCTAGAGTCTCAGTAAATGAAATTCAAACTGCATTCAGTTGTGCGTACCTGCGTTACATAATTCTGCCCCACCAAAAAAACTCCTCTGGCTTCAGTAAAGTCTAAAGGCAGCAAACACATCACCTGTAAAAGAGAAAGCAAAGTGACCTGATGCCACAATCTGAGGATTTTACAGGGCGATAACATCCCTGGATGAGACACACCAACATATACGCTGCTGATTATGTTCACATTATTCATGAAAACCATTAAAATTCATCTAAAACCAAAACAATAAAAAAAATGTTACATTTAATTAATCATTAGCAGCATTTATCCTAATTTAACAAAAAGTGGCTTAACATTCAGAGAAATACATTTACTTCACATTTATGCCACTTATGTAGTAATAGTAGTTTGAAAAATTATCATTTCTTACAAAGATTTGGATCATGAATTACATAAGAACTAATAAAACGCACTGAAATTTAAAAGATAATGACCAGAGTTCTAAAACATTTAGATGAACCACTGATTTTCCCACCAACAGAGAAATAAACATTCAGAGAGACTGAATCCAGCTTGGATTTTAAACAGCAGCCAGAGTATTTTAGTCCAGCTGTCACTGGTGAAAGACTGTAAAATGTTGACATGTTTCTCAGCTCTCATCAGTGTTCAGCACTTCTTTTTATATCCTTCACATCTAAGACTTGATCTTATCTGAAATGTGATATTTGTATATAAAAAAACTGTGAAAATGTTACAATGTGTGAAATAAATAAGAAACCTGTTGCTTCAAGCGACAAGTTTTCAAAGAGATCTTCATCACTGCTTGTTTGAGTTTTTATAACAAACAGAAGGACTAGATCATCACGTGTCAAACTCTGATCTCCAACAGCCACAAACACACGTTTTAAATGTTTACCTACTTCAACACACCTGGTTTCAGTTGATGTCTGATTAACAGGCTTCGGCTAAACTGTAATCATCTGAATCTGGTGTGTTCAAGCAGGAAAACATCTAGAACAGGAGAGTCAAACTCCAGTTCTGAAAGGCTGATAAACCTCCAGGTTCCTCTGGTTCAACACATCTGGTTTGGATGAACAGGTCATTAACAGGCCTCTGTAGAACACTGAAAAACTGAAAAACATCTAAAACATGCATTGTGGCCCTTGAGGACTGGAGTTTCACACCCCTGATCTAGAACCTGTGGGACAGTCATACCTGAAGACTGATTTGAAAAACAGTAGTGATGGTGGAGATGGAACGACTGAGAGATCAAATAATTTGAAAGGATGGTCCCAGAAAATGAATCAATCTTTCAGAAACGAACAACCACAGCGACACCTGGTGGATAAATAAATGATTGTGCAACATTTTCCTTTGAGTTTTGTGCCTTTTGACTTTTGTGTTGTGCTATAGTATTTTATAAGAAGAGAATTTATTTAAATCAGTGTGTGTATGTGCTGCAGATGTAAAAAAGGGCATTAATCAGAAGGAGGAGCCTCTGTGCATGTGTGTTTCTTTTAGGAACAATTTATTTTGTTTATTATTATCCCATTTGGGAATAAAGACAACATTACCAGTAGATATTCAGTTGCTTCACTACGTTTCAGTTTGAGAAGCAACCAGTGCAAATCAATCGTGATGTTTCAAAACATTTGACGAAATGGAATCTTGCCATCACTAAGAAAGGGTGTTTAGATGTTTTGTTTTTTTTTTTGCTTCACTGCAGCTGATTTAAATAAACATGCTATTAACATGAGGTATTTCCTCTGAATCAGCCATGTTGGAGCAAGAAAACAACTAAAGTTTACAGGACAGATGTTGGACACTGCAGGATGGTTTTACAGGTGAAGGGTTCAAACATCACAGTCAGACATACAGACCTTTTCTTCTACGCTCGCAATAGAATCAAAAGTGTCTTCTGAGCCAAACAGCAGCGCGCTCTTCCTGCCCTTTTCTTCCTCCTCCTCCTCTTGTCTTCTTGCTCTCCTCAGCTCATCCTGACGATCAGTGTCCAGCTCACCGATGTTGTCCTGAACAAACACAGAGAGAGATTGAATCCGAAGAAACAGAATCAGACACTTCAGCTCAAGATACGACCCTTAAAAATCCTTTAATAAATCACTGTCTTTGGGGACTTTTTTCTTCTACTGAAGGTGTTTTGGCGTGTGTCACTCTAACGTACAAAAGACGAGAACATGTGCAGTACCGTTAACAGTTTCTTGGTATCCTGCAGGAGATTGAGACAGTATTTAATCCAACATCTGGCGATCTCTGCTCTCTTCTGTCTGAGCTGTTCCCTGCGCTCACGCTCCGTCTCACCTGGATCCGATGAGAAGTTGTTCAGGTGTGCCAGGACAGAGGAAAAGAGGAGAGAAAATATAAGAACAGCTCAATGTTTAAACAAAGAAAAAAAATCACTATTATAAGATGTGAAAAAATTGCACAGAAATGACTGTCCCTATAGCCTTTTGATCTGACATACATTTTAATAAACTTTTTCAAAATTAAGAGTAGATCCGTACTTTCCTGTGCTGCTGCCTCTGAGGGAACCTCTCCTGCCAAACCTGAAACCACAGATGCTGCTGCAAGACAGTGTCTGCCTTCCATGAACCGGCCCTGAAAACATCACAAACACAAACAAAACACACAGTCTGTGACATAAAACCTGATCAACCCCCAAATCCCAAAACCTTCATCCATTTAATCTAAACTATTCAATCACAAATAAAATAATAAAACTTTACATCTTTGTGTCAAATTGGATCATGAAGCGTACAAAATCTTTGAGATTTAAACTGAATCCATGTCACACCTTTGTGATGTAATACTGAGACAATGTGGCAGCATTCAGAGCCCACTCCATTGGACTGAACTGATTTAACTGTAACTGTCTCTGCAGGGTGCTGTGGCAGTAGGTGGCTGCTCGCTCTTTTTGTCCTGAAAGACGAAAACACTGATTATTTCATCAAATCACTGAAATATGACTTATTTATTGAATCTACTCTAATCAAAACTAGAAATTTGCCTTTGTCACATACTCACCAAGGTTTTTATAAACCTGAGCAAGGTAGTACATGGTGTGCGTGTAGGCCAGCTCAAACCTGACAGCAGGGAAGCAAAGCAGGATCAATTAGAAAATGTGAATATTTACATGCATGCATGTTACATATCTGGATGCTGGAGTTTGGAAATGACCTCTTGGTCCTTTCTTGGTGTGTCAGCCGGTTCTCCTCAGTACTGAAGTACTCTGTCATATCAGTGGGAGGTGACCCATCCTGGATAAGATGCAGAAAACACAACAACTTTGGAGGCATATTGGAAAAGTCTGCAGAATAACAGCATTTAGTCAACTTCTCCATCTTAGTAAATCTGCTCTGAATAGTTTTTAACATCTTTGCTCTTTGTATGTAAAAAACAGAATGCACAATTGTTTGCTCCAGCGGTTCGGTCACGAGTCACTGATGAAACCGACCTCACCTCCTTCATGTAACGCTGATAGATGGATTCTGCTGTTTCCAGGTAGCCTTGAGCTGTCTCTGTCTCATCACGGCCAGCCCAAAGGATGCCCAGCTGGTTCTAACAGAACAGGGAACCAACACATGATCATCACATGATCAGCATCAGCGGATCCACTATTATGGTGAGTATTTGTGGATTTTTCCTGTAATATTTCATCTGCCGAGAAGGTTAACATTTTGTAAAGGTAAGAACAGCTGGGTCAACGGGGTGAGAACACACTGTTAATGGATGATCATGCAGAAATCAGGTGTTTAACATACGTAATCAATTGTGATTTCAATGAAACGATCTTCACGAAATGACACATGCCAGTCTCTTATCACAGACCATCCTTACCCTGACATGAATAAACAGCGAAACATTCTCCGCCGA
Organism: Pachypanchax playfairii; assembly: GCA_006937955.1. Lineage (NCBI taxonomy): Eukaryota > Metazoa > Chordata > Actinopteri > Cyprinodontiformes > Aplocheilidae > Pachypanchax > Pachypanchax playfairii. The sequence goes on from SSNP01000035.1 coordinate 744,804, forward strand.
CTCTCTGCATCTCTCCAGCAATTTCAGGCAGTTCATCAGGTGCTCCTGTCCGGCTGAAAGCTCCTCCGTATCCACATGGTTGACCCCCAGGTAATACTCCACTGCTCCGAGCTTAGCTGCCCGCATCCCCTCCGGAGAGTCACCGCTGACGCCCTGATCCCCCTTCTGTCCGTCCACAGGCTGCTCCGGCGGCCGCTGGTCGCCGCCCTCTCCGCTGGCGTCATCCTCACCGTCCCCAGCTTCAAAACTCTTCAGTGAACAATACATTTCTCTCAGCAGCTCCCTCGCCTTGTACTTCGAGCGAAACGGGTCATTTTCTGGGTCATTTCGTGATTCTATTTCAGTGAGGTTTTGGGCGTTGGTGAATTTGTCGCAGATAACTCTCCACTCATCGCTGTACACAGTCGCCATGTTTGTTTTCTTCTGTATCGCAGCAGAGGCGCGTCCGTTAATTCCGTTACTGCCACCTACTGGAATCACGTGGTTACTGCTGCTAAGTTTCTGATAAAATAAAAGCTACCAGACTTACTTTAAAGATTCAGATTGTGTTTACAAATGTGATTAATTACAATCAGTAGAAACTAAGATTGTAAAAAGTTAAATAACTTCTTGACATAAGCATGTAGTTTGTGCTGTTCTTTTAGATTCATTCCCTGATTGGAGGAACTAATTTAGCATAAAAATTATGTAAAAACAACACTACTTAAGGGTTTCATTTGAATTTAAAATATACAGTGAAATGGGGTATCTTAATATCCATGTAACTTGAGTACATAGAACAAAAATGTGCAATGAATTTGATTTACAACTTGTTTTAAATCTAAATCTAATCTAATGCCAAGTTTGTACCTTCAAAAGGAAATGAGAAAAGTTTTTGGAACAATGTTTTTGGAATGTGTATTCTGACACTTCTTACATAAAACAATTGGAATATTTTAAAAGCAAACAAAGACAATAACAGAATTTTCAGTTTAATTTATTTAAACAAACCCAGAGAATCCAAACCTAAATCAATCAAAACTAAGGGAATCACACAATGATCATATTTACTGTGAGCTGCATGTTGACTACAGCATTTTATGTTTAGTCAACACTGACTGACATGGCTTGTTTTACCTAATCCTACAGATTAATAATCTAGGAAGTCTTTAACAGCCATATAATTGTACAACTCATTCACATAAATGGAAGAGATAGTAAATATTTTCATTTCGTATGTATCAGTATTGAACTTTCTTTCAGTAATTTAAACCCAAAGTGGAACCTTAATCATAGAAAGGTTTATTTTTTAGAGGTTATAATGATTTGCTTCTCAGACGCAGCAGAAAATATTTTGTCGTGTGTATGGGTGAATAATTTATAAATTTACCCATACTGCAGTATTGTCAAAGAAAACGCACCGTTTTAAATGTGTTACATATATAAAGTTGCAATAACCTAAAATAAATCCCAGCAGTTAATCTGAATTGTGATGAAAAACGTTTAAAATGAATAAAATTTAACAGAGATTTAACTGTAGGGAACAAAGGATTAAGTGCAACAAGGCTGAATAAGGTGTTAAGATGAACGAGGCTGGACGTCCAGATTCTGAAGGTTTTTGAAGCAGCAGTCGCGCCTTCATTTCACTCCACCACTACGAGCTGGCATTGCCTTTCTCCATTCTAAAATAACGGAAAACAATTAGATTTCACAGCTTTGGTTTTTATTTTTACAAAACAGTCTTTTTTTAGCATGTTTTTATATTTTTTAATGTTCTTTTGTTGTTTTTCATCCATTTGATAAAAGATTTATGCAAAAACAGAAAAGCAATAAAAACATTGTTGTGAGCAGATATTTTTCGCTTTGTCTTAAATAATCAATAATATTGAAATTTTTACTGAAGAAACTGATGAGAAATCATTTTTCTACTAAACATTTCCTGATATTATCTGTTTAAAATAACATAAAAAACAGGGAAGAATATTCCTCACTTGTATTTGATGAGACGACTCGCTTGAATCAGCTGCGCTGACTCGTTGGTTATATGGCAAGCAAAGAGAAGCCAGTTACGTGGCTGAACCTTGTAAGCAAACCTCATGAAGAGCAGCGAGTAACAGCACAGAGCTGAAAAGAGGAAAAAAATATATAAAAAACATGCAGAACTTCTTCCTTTTACATAACAGGTAATAAACGTTTTAAATCAACAGAACCAAGTTGTATTTTACTAAAATTAAACAACAAGAGCAATTTCAGGTTAGTACAAGTCAATGAAAGATGTATGTATACAATATCTTTGTTTATGCTGCCATATTGAATGGAAAACAAACAGCTCCACCCACTTCCTGTGAGTAAACAACCAGGTTGTATTCAGCAGTAGCAACATGGTGATGAACTGTGTAGCAGCTGGATGCTCAAATTATAAGTGGAAGAAAATAAAAGATGGTATATTACTGATGAACATTTTGTGGGAGGTAAGTAACTGAGATAATATTGATACATTTTCACTAAGAACAAGGTGCAGAATTATTTTACATGTATATCCATTAATCACTGCTAATGACAACGTGTACGTAAGTTAAATAAAAGTTGATGGTCCGTCTCTACATAACAGATTGCTTATGGAACCAGAGCTACAACTATTAACACTTCCACACTGTTTTACACACGTATGACTGTATAATCAAAACATCACTGGTAATTAATATAGGGGTTTGTTAATATGCATCATAATTAGTCGCTGCATTGTTCACTTGATTTATTTGGGCTGATATTAAGAGATATAACGTAGTGCGTAAGTGTCGACATCGATCCAGAGAAAAATACTCATACTTTGTTTTTCACCCAATACGCCAGCATAATAACACTGCTACAGCTTAGGTCATATGACTAAGAAACCTGTGTAAACTGTTTAAAGCCTTTATTCTTAAAATTAAAGTCTTTAACTCAGAACTGGACATAAAAAGAGGATTTTCCAACCTGACCTTGAAAAAGCTGCTTGATAACCACAACAATCTTAACACAAACCCCCCCCCAGAAAACCAACTTGTGTTTGCACATCTGATTCGACCTGTACTTTTGTTTGTCCTTACCAAAGGTCATTCTGCCGCTGATAATCTCAGGGCTCTTTTTCATATCACTGATGGCAGCTATTGGAAGACCCCAGTTTGCTACAGGACCCCAGAAATGCTGCAAAAGTGACACTGAACATCAGAACAGAACTTTGAACTTGATGGTTAATTTCTGTTTTGTGAAATAATGACGAAACAATACCAGAAAATACTTGACTTGATAGTTATAAAATGTAGAATCAATCCAACAAGTTGAACTGAAAGACTGAGCTGAGATAGACATCATAATCAATGACAAGACAGAAGAGAGAGATTCAAGACTTACCGTGCTGTTTAATATTTTAATTGTCATGGTTGGTGTCGCATAGAAGAGAAAAAGACATGAATAAAGTTAAAGTGTGTAAAAATGAGCTGGTTTAAGGTTACAAATTTTATTCAGACACATTTATGGAAGGAAAATAGCAAAATTAGCAATTTATTTTTAATTGGTGACCTTAAGTTACAAAATACATAAAGAGAATCAGATTCGTGTATCTCTGACTAAAGTAAACAAAGATACCTTGTTTCATCACTTCTGTGGTCATTTCACCTTTACTCTAGATGTCACACGATTAATTTTGGTAAAAACACCCCAGAACAACAAGAACCCCCAATAAAATGAGTTAACAACGTGTTAAAACAGATAAAAAACATTTTTTTAACTAAAACCTTCAGGTTCTACACGAACCATGACTTCGAGCACAATAACCTTCTACATTATTTTGAGTCTAAAAAGTTATTTCAATTCTTTGACAGGTAAAATCTCCCCTTTTAGATTGTTTTGATAAATACTTAGAAATAGGAATAACCTAAAAACATTAACATTTTATAAAGATGTATGCTTTAACGCTAGCTGAGCACAGTTGTCCTTGAAAACTTGCAACCATTAACTAGGTATAAAAAAATAAAACAAACTAACAAACAAGCGTTAAAAGTGTGTATGAAAGTTAGTCAAAACAGATTAGTAGATATTTTGATATTCAAAAAGCACTTTTTTCTTAAGACGAAGCGAAAACAGACAACTAGCTTTACTAGCTTCACTTCGTAGCAGAGAAACGGCTAATAACACAAACCTCATTAAATAGTCTCTGAACTCTTTGCTCCTGAGATGGTCAATAGCCTTTCTGGCGATCGTCCCTGCCATGACTTTATGTTTATACAAGAATAATTTAAGCAGAGACGAAAAATCCTTCTGAGATGACTGAAGGGCGACTGCGAGTTCTTCTTCTCTTGGTGTTTTGCTGGTTCTTCTTCTTCTTCTTCTCTTAGTTAATTGGTAAATTGTCAACAGCTTTAGATTGTATACTGCCACCTACTGTACAATACGTGTAACAGCATGTCCAATGTCTGTCATTTTAATTCTTCTCTTCAGCAGGTTTTCATTAAAAAATCCACAGAGAGCTTGTCTGATTTGTCTTGCCTTTTTATTTCCCTATCAGTCCACATTTTATGTACTTTTTATTGTTCCATTTGCCCAGTCAAACCCTGTATAATCCCATCTGAGTCTTGCTATAAGGACTTCCTCATATTCTCCTGAACCCTCTGTTCCCATTTTCTTTGCCAAAACCCATGATCTTTCTTTTGATTTTTCCCCCAGATTGGAATTAGGATATTATTTTAATCTTGTAGTGCAGCTTTTGCTAATTTATCAGCCCATCTTTTAATTTTGGGACCTGCATCAGAGTTTAATGTCTATATCACTTATGTAAAATCTTAATACAGCCATCAGTCCCGCTCTCTAAGTGACCCAGTATGCAGCAGTGTACAGTTTCCCATCAGCATGCTAGGATATTGTTCCACGGTGAATACACCCCCCAAGGGGCCTGTCAGACTGGTAATAAATAGCTAAAATGTTTATAAAGAGAGCGTTTTCAGGGCTCGTGTGTGAGTAATTAACACTGAAAATATTTTGGGGTGTGTATAATAATAACAATAATAGTAATAATGATCCTGTCACCTGTTTAAATTATGAGTCAGTGGTGATGTGGGTACATATAATAATGAGCACTTGTAATTCAAAATAAAAGGTTTTAATTACAATATGTACAAGAGCAAATTGTAGTTGAGAACTTGTGGCCTGATCTGGATCTGTAAAGGGATGGGGAGAGGGGTGTTAATGCAGCAACTAGCACAGAATGGATGCATAATAAAAGGAAGTCGTCTCACTTTGTGTGGAGCTCAGATGACACATGGAGAACAGGAATCCAGGAGACTGAGAAGCCAAACTGAGGAACGAGGAAGGGGAGCACAGTGCAGGAGGATCCAGTAAGTGCAAGATAGAGAGCGGGCAAGACTTTCTGATTGATTGTGTGTCTTTAACAGGTTCTTATCTTATGGCGTCCATCTGTCACAATATAGAGAACGGATTGAAGATTTGGCAGCATTGGCTTGAAATTGGAGACTCTTGATCTATGAAAGGTAACAACAAAAGGTGATCATTTTTAAAAAACTGTGGAAAAATAACTGGTGTGGAGTGAGGACTGGAACGTCACCCAAAAAAACAAAACAAAACACTAAAATCCTCCCAAACATTCTGCTCACTTTTAAAAACTGAAACAAACCAAAAAACTTTCACTTCTTGAGTCATTTTACAGTAAATCAGTAAGATCTAGTTTAATTTTTATCTTACTAAGATTTTGGATAGTTGCCCTTCTCTCGACCTCATACTTCTGACAGTGTAATAGAACATGTTTTCTGTTCTCCACAGTAATCAGATTTCCCTGTATTATGTTTCGCCATCATGAATAGTGTATTGTTCAAACTAGAATGCCCAAATCTTGCTCTGGATATGATCACCTCCTCTCTTCTACTCCTTGCTTCTCATTTCTCCTTTTAATTTTATACATCCATCATCCCCTCCTTTCTTCCACTCACTGTTTTTGCCATTCTTCATTTCTCACCTTATGATGTTCTTTATCTCTGTCTGACAGAAGTTAATATCCAAGTCAACTGACACATCCACATTGCATCTATATTCACCATTTCATTCCCTCCACAGTGAGCTGGAATCCATAAAAAGCTAACTGTAAGTCCCATCATCATTAATCTGCAAAGTGTTTGCTGAATCTCTAGGAGGATGTCTGGTCTGCTTTCTGAGTGGTTATACTGTAAACCAATGACGAGCTTGAGTTTGAACACATGACTGACTGTAATGGTCTCATATCTTCTACCCACTGAACAGTATTGAGAGCATTTCTCAGTGTAGACTGACAACCCATCACTGATCCTTTTATTTACCCTAACTTAAAACTCTGGAGCTACAAATGCTACACTGTTTTGATTTGTTGTATTCTTTGATGCATCTGTATATATTTTTACACAATTACAACACTGTTCAATGTAACTGTGTACCATCAGAGTTATTCTTGTTTCTCTTTGCCAATAATGTGAGATCTAGCGTGGCACGGTATTGCTGGTAATGGCATTTTGACTGATATTAAACTGAGTTCTATTACTCTTTTATTTTCACCCAAAGCTCTTTCTTTCTCCCAAGCAAGTTTCTATCATCAGGACGATGATACAGAATGCCGAAGTGAAGAACGAATAGTTTTATCCCCCACTGCTATAAGCCTCATGAATAAGAACGAGTTTTAGCTTCTGTTTTATTTTATGTTTTATGTGGAATTGTCTGTATATTTAAATGTTTATGACTCATACTGTGAAACAAATTTACCCTCGGGTAGAAATAAAGTCTTCTGTTTCTGTTTCTGAGTATAGCTTGTGTTGAGTGATCTTATTCATGGCCCTGCAAATGTGCCCAGTAATTGAACTTTAGCTGCTCTCTTTTCTTTTGACGTCTCTACCTGTAATCATAGATTAAGTTACACAAATGGGACACTCTAACTGAAAACAATGGTGACCGGCTTGGTGTAATGCATTGTGGGTAACTTTGTGTTGTTTTTTTGTGCTTCCCGACTTCCTGTTCTAAACACAGTACTGGGTCCATTGTGTTTCTCCCTCTTCTTTGATGTTTAGCTCTATATCCTTTATTTTCTATAAAGTGCATTAATCTTTCATTTATCATTCACTCCATTGTTTTAAAAAAATGTTAGATGTTAAAGCTTTAGGTCTGTAATTTCCTGGATTTTTATCATCCTTTCTTGGTTTATGCGTGGGCACAACCACTGCCTCCTTCCAGCTCTGCAGCAGTTTCCCAACCTCCCAGACTCTGTTTTATAACTAAAAGAAATCCTTTAGCTGATTCAGTAAGATGGTTTAACACGATGTAACAAATCTGATCTTTTTCCCAGAACTGGCGCTGAACTCTGGCGGATCTGGTTGTTGATTTGAAGGTAGTACAGATAAAGTATCACTATTTTTATGTGAGAATGAGTCATTTCTTCATCATGATGTTCAGCATGGTGACGACCTGGGGGAAAAACTCTTTTGTAACTTGTCTTTTTTAATGAACTTGAAGTTGTTTTAAGTTTCAGCCTCACCTTTGTGTTTTGATATTTTTGTTGAGCCAGTCTGATTTCTCTTCATCAGAGCATAGAGCAGCTGTATTTACAATCAGAGCCGTTTTCCCACAGGCCTTGTATCATATTACAATTTGAACTCATGTTACCTTGTCATGTACCAGGTGCTTTCATTTCCATGTTTTTTGCCACAACGTCCATCCCATTAATAAATCAAAGCTTAAAAAAGTTAGGTTTTTTTTCTATACCTTGGGTTAAGTCAATGAAGAGAAACAAGACAGCCATCCTTCAGAGGAACACAACTGATTACAGCAAAGTAAAAACCTGAAAACAGCTCAAACCGACTTACTGTTTGATGATCACACAATAAGAAGAGGAGATCTGAAACGAATGGAAAAACATATAAGAAGAAAAGGACCAAGTGGAAACAGAAGAAGGAAAATAAACATAGCAGCAGTTCGAATGAATCAGGCGAGTGAATTTTATAAAAAGGATTTATTATAAAATCATGCATGATTGAGAGCAGTCAGTCAAATGGTAATACATTGGAATGAGACTCTAAAGCCTGATGCTTGTCGAGCTGTTTTATGGTGGTGCTGATACAAAGAGGCTATCAGCACTCTGGACGTCATTAGAACAGTGTTTAGAATGTCCCGATGAGATGATGAGAATCTACACTCGCCTAAAAGATTATTAGGAACACCTGTTCAATTTCTCCTTAATGCAATTATCTAATCAACCAATCACATGGCAGTTGCTTGAATGCAATTAGGGGTGTGGTCCTGGTCAAGACAATCCTCTGAACTCCAAATTGAATGTCAGAATGGAAAAGAAAGGTGATTTAAGCAATTTTAAACGTGGCATGGTTGTTGGTGCCAGACGGGCCGGTCTGAGTATTTTACAATCTGCTCAGTTACTGGGATTTTCATGCACAACCATTTCTAGGGTTTACAAAGAATGAAAAATGTGAAACGGGATAAACATCCAGTATGCAGCAGTCCTGTGGGTGAAAATGCCTTGTTGATGCTAGAGGTCAGAGGAGAATGGGCCGACTGATTCAAGCTGATAGAAGAGCAACTTTGACTGAAATAACCTCATTACAACCGAGGAATGCAGCAAAGCATTTGTGAAGCCACAACACGCACAACCTTGAGGCAGATGGGCTACAACAGCAGAAGACCCCACCGGGTACCACTCATCTCTACTACAAATAGGAAAAAGAGGCTACAATTTGCACGAGCTCACCAAAATTGGACAGTTGAAGACTGTAAAAATGTTGCCTGGTCTGATGAGTCTCGATTTCTGTTGAAACATTCAAATGGTAGAGTCAGAATTTGGCTGTAAAACGAATGAGAACATGGATCCATCACGCCTTGTTACCACTGTGCAGGCTGGTGGTGGTGGTGTAATGGTGTAGGGGATGTTTTCTTGGCACACTTTAGGCCCCAAAGTGCCAATTGGGCATCGTTTAAATGCCACGGGCTACCTGAGCACTGTTTCTGACCATGTCCATCCCTTCATGACCCCCATAGACCCCTCCTCTGATGGCTACGCCCAGCAGCACAAGTAAAAAATAACAAAACAAAACAGCCAAATGTGTTTTCACATCAACGAATGAATGAATCTTCCTTATATTTTTAAAAGAAAAACACATGCAGCTTTGTATATACTGTTGAAGGATTTTAATAAGCGTTGTTGGAGCTATTTATTCTTTAGTTGTGTTATTTTTTGTATTTTCTTTAAATTTGTGATTAGTTCACTTTATAAATGCCTCAGAAAATATAACGTTAATTTGTAGATTCATATTTGTTTATTTTTGTAGTTTGTGTTGTTGTTTGCCTAAGTAAGTTAATCAGGAAGAAGCATAGGGTCATTTTTTCTATAAATAAAGGCACTGGTATAGGACCAGCATGCACTGGGGCAGGCCTATGGGTCTTTACCAGAGCAGGAGTGGCAGCAGGAAACAAAAGGAAACAGGATCTGTGTTTGGTGGCTTGCCAACTTGGAAAATAAACTCTCAAAAACACAGTTTGCAAGTTTGGACAATGGACTTCTTATGCCTGGGTACGAAACTTCACCTCAGTGCAGCAGTGGCTTTAAAATTGGAAAAGGTTAAGTGAGTTGACAAACAAAGGAACTGCCACTACAAGTGTAAGTAACCTAGAAACTAACCCCCACCACCACCACCATGAAGCACCAGTCATTTGTTGGCTCCACCAAAGCAAGAGTGTCAAATCTATCAAATCTTTATGGAAAAAGCACATTATAAATGTAAATCACATGCAAAGTGACTTCAGCATGGTCCATTAAAACCGCACCTGGGAGTCCACAAGCAGACAGATAAATATTTTGTTCTGTGTTTCTTGCACTCAGTCAACCTTTTGGAAAAACACATCCCAACTTTAGACTTCAGACTATTGTGAGAAAATTAATGCAGAAACATTAGTTCTGACTGACTAGCTATGTGCAACATGAACCTTGAAGGTCACTGTGGTCTGACTAAAGTGCAACAGCTTCCAGTCCAGCTTCACACACAACTTGCTCTTGACTGAGATTGCACAGCTCACGCTGCCTTGATATATTTGTAAAAACATTTCAGCTTCTGAGTTTTTTCAGTGATTTGTGAGCGTAAATCCTCATGGCTGAACTAATAATGGGGGGAATAATGTTCTCCCTCAGACACTAACCTCTTAACATCAGCCTTGACAGGTATATTTTTATATAATTATTAATAATTTATTAAATAATTTGTTCTTGACATTATGAGCCCCAGAAAGTCTGTTTTTATTCAAACTGTGGTGTCTAAGCACATTTTTAAAATAAACTTCTGACCCAAGACTTTGGTGAATCTCTCTTTTTCCAAAGAATTTGATGACTGAATTGTGGAAAAAAAAAAGTGGAAGTTGATGTCAAAACAAAACAAGCACCTGCAAGAGGCTGGCTGTGATTTTAGATATCCCTGCAAAGAAGTTAAAACTTTCCAAGCTGTTAAGCGCCACTGATTAACTGTTGGCTTGGAAAAACACATGAAGCATATCTTATAATGTTTAACTAATGCAGTGAGAGGAATTAGTTACATTATTACACACTTCACTTTGAAGACACAGTCATTTCTTTTAAATCTTTATTAAACCAAAAACACCACATTAAAATACAAAAATATATACTTCAAAGTAGTCCAGTCAAAATCAGCAGAACTAGTAAATCCCGATCACGTTATAAATTAACACCAGAAAACACAAAAAAAACAAAAAGTCACAGAAACATTGTGTATATATATATATACATACATATATTTAAAATTCACACTTCTCCTTCACCATTTTTGACACACTCCCATTTACCATAAAATATCTATTTTTGAGTGTGGCCAAATTTAATTAATTATTTCTGTTTTTTTGCTTTTCCCCTGAGTGCAGCTCACATGTTCAGTGTTTGATTATACAGTATTTCAATATAATATGCAGACTGAATAAATGTAAGCATCAAAAGTTAGTTCACGCATAAGACCAGACGTATATGTTTCAAATACACACCAACTGCCCCCCCTCAAAAAAAAAAAAAAAAAAAAAAGAAAAATTGTGCATTCATACAATAATCTGTGTAAGACCAAATCAAAAATAAAAAAGAAAGGCACATCCTTTTAAAACATTTTACCTTTTTCAGATCCAAATGAAACATTTTATTTTAGCGAAATAATAATCCACAAATTTAAAATATAACAAAGAGTGCGTTTATAGAAATAAAAAAGTTTGGATACAGGCACATTTATTAACTAAATGAATCCCAGAGAATTAATTTCAAGTGGACCACATCAGGTGCAAATGATCACAGCTTTGTTACAGACCAGAAATTTTTATTTTAGCCTTGAGGAGTTTTTTTGCTTGTTTTTTTTTTTTAGTTGAAGGACAACTTCATGCAAATGTTGATATAATTTTTCACTGTATAATATCTATTATACATGAATGAGGTTACGTTATTGTCACACAGAGATGTATCATTGACATTTCATGCACAGCAATTTGTAAACTTTTGTTCCTGGCAAATCATATTCAAACATGTAAAGGGTTTGAGGGCCAGTATGCTGGAATAAAATTAGCTAATGTTGAACAGTTTGTGTACAATTGTGTACGACAACATTAATCATTAATGCATTGTTTGTTGATTGATAATCCTGGTGTTATTAAGTTGAAAAGACTCATATCCAACTACTGGTATCGATGTATCTATGTTCCATTAATAGGCCTGTGACCCCGTCACAGTTTTCAATCTGTATTCTCAAAGGATTTGTTTTCATTGATGTATTGAGGTTTTTTTCTAAAGGAGAAACTACAACTGTAAATTTGGACTTTGTATTTGTGATTTTTTAAAGTTGGAACTTTTTAACTTTTCGTTACATGTCTATTTATGATTTGGTAGAAACAAGAGTTTTCAAATTAGTAGTTATACATGAATTATCCATTAATTATATACATCTTTTGGGCAGTAATCTTACACCATACATGTAAACTTGACCATAGGATACCCAAAGCATCTACAACTACAGTTAGGTTAAAGAAAATAAATCTGCTTAGGCCACCACCTTGACCCAAAGCATTAGTTATAATTGCAGCATGAATAAAAAGTTTTAATGTTTATTTAGATTTTTTTATGTTGTTCTCTCAGATATGAACATTTAAATTTTGAATATCCCAAACTGAATTAATCAATATTGTTATTTGGATGTCAACAATGCAATTTCAACTGGGAAATACATTTTTATTATCAAATTCTTTTCCTAGACATCATCCCAATTTTTTACATCTTAAAACAACATTTTTTTTCTTCATCCCACAAAAAACAACAACAAAAAACTATAATTAACATTAAGTTCCCAGTGTTTCCAGCACTTTTTTTATCTTGATTATTCTTGTTACATCAGTGTCCACCATTTGGGCGTACCTCTGCATAGTTCTTAACCAGCTGGGAGATCCTGATTACCTTGATGTCTTCTGGCACCTTATCGTAGTCTGACCAAAGGTATTCTGGGGACAGCACCTTGGTTGGTTTATTGTACAACAAGTACCTAAATAACAAAAGCAAAATGGAATGTAGGTGAGGTGTGTTGTTTTTTTTGGTTATGTTAATTAGACACAATGTTATTGTTAAAGAGGCCATTTCATACAAATTTCAGGACTTTGTGGTTATTTCTTAAGTATTAACCAGTAATATGAAACATTTTATAGCTAAAAACCATCAGGAAACACTTATTAACAGACCTTTCAATCTGTCAGCATTAACATTCGGGTGGTTCCGTCTCCTTCTGTCAAGCTGCTTCATCAGCAGCTTGTTCATATTCATTATTCGAATTTGCTCAGATTGGCTAACAAACTAGCCTATCAGAGCAAGGTATACTGTTTTCTTGCCCCGCTGTGCATGGCAACGTCAGACGTCGTGTCTTCCTGTGTACTACGTCCTATGCTACAGCTTTTAGCCAGCAGCATGCTAGGCGTGGTTTCAACTGAGCTGCCGAATACTAACAAACAAAGGAGTTGTGACGAAACAGATACAGGCCATTCGAACTTGGGTGTTATCACCACCTGCGTAGTTTGAGAGATTAAAACTGAAAGAGAAGTTGTTGACCTGTTTTCACACCGACTATGAAGGTAAGAACACCTGTGCAGCTAAAATATTCAACAGAAACCTCAGAAAATCAGTTTTTAATGGAAGGGCCTCTTTAAATGTAAGTTGAGCAACATCGTACTTGTTGAGATGACTCTCCTCTTGCCAAACAGCTTCAATGTTATTTTTAGCGTCTTCCTGTGACTGTTCGTAACAGTATCTGGAAAAACACAAGAGACAACAGTCTGAGACATAAAACACTACTATTTAGACAATCGTCCACCCATACACTCTCTTTCACGATTTTGAATTCAAAGTTTCTTCATTTCAAAAACTTTCCAGTCCTTTTTAAATTTTTTTAAAACATATAAAGGTTGATTTGTTTACCTGACCAGCTTGTACATTTCCTCCAAGTAGCCACCCCAGACGGCTGCAGTATAGTAGTAGTCTCCTTCACCAGCAGGAATGTAAGCCTTGGACTTGGGTCTACGCTCGTAAGGAAAACCATCCCTGTCGGTGTTCTGATTGGCGAACAGTAAAAAAGATTAAAGACTTTAATTCCCATCAAATTGGGTGGACAAACAGGTGATTAAAAATTGGTAGCTGACTAGATGAAAGCATAACAGAAATTTGAACAGATTCACTTTTGGAAAATGTAAATAAAGTTAATACGGTTAACTAGATTGTCCCTTACTATCACAATGTTAGTGATAGACATCATTACTTTGATATTTCTTGTTTGACTCCTGGAATTTTGAGTTTCTTAAAATAAGTCATCATCATATAACTGGGTTCTCTGTTTGAGCTCCTTTTGTTTCTGCCATTTTGCCAATATCATTATTTTTCCCTCAGCTCCCCTTGTTCAGCTTCTTATGCACCTGTTTTCAATCCAATCAGTTCCATCCACTAATCCCCCTCCCCCAGCATATCTTGTCAGTGGTTCAAATCATTATTAAACATCTTGCATGTACCTCTCTTTCTCATATCATATTTTAATCAGATTTTAATTTATGTGAGATTGCAAACATGAGGAAAAAAGAGTGAAACCTTGTAGTAGCCACGGTGAAGTACAGCTGACAGACGACTGAGAGACTCAGCTCCAAATCGATTGTAGAAAACACTGTCAATGTCCATCATGAAAAGATAGTCTGCCTCATTGCGGATCTGAAATAACACGAATGCTGTGTAAATATAAATGGATTCACTCATAACATTCACTGTAACACTGTTTAAGAATTAATTGATAAATGGACAGACGGACACACACGATTCATTGGGAAACAGCAGCAAATGAAATAAAGCAGGGGTGTCAAACTCCAGGCCTCGAGGGCCACTATCCTGCATGTTTTAGATGTTTCCCTGCTTCAACACACCTGATTCAAATGAACAAGTCGTTAACAGGCTTCTGCAGAACTTATTGAAATGCAGAGGATTTGAATCAGGTGTGTTGAAACAGGGAAACATCTAAAACATGCAGGATAGTGGCCCTCGAGGCCTGGAGCTTGACACCCCTGAAATAAAGAAACAATTACAACATCATGGTCATCACATGCTACAGGACAAGACAAGAGAACAAGTTGACACAACTGATGCCTTTGTAAGATTCCTATGGCACAGATAAGTATACTACTTGCCAAAATTAATGCCTGCCATTGCACACACATCGACTTGAGTGACATCCAAATTTTAATCCGTTGGGTTTAGTATGTAATTAGCCTAACTTGTAGCTACAACAGCTTACATTTTTGTGTGAAGGGTTTTAACATGTTTTAGGGGTGTGTTTGAGGAAATTTTCAACCATTCTGCCAGATGAAGTCAGGCACTGATGTCAGTGCCAATTTCTCCCAATGTTGTGCAATCAGGTTCAAATCAGTTTCTCTTTAGTGTTATCCTGTTCTTCCACACCAAACACACAAAAAACAAAAGATCTATGTCTTTATGAACCTACTTTGTGAACTGGTGCATGTTGGAACAGAAATGAGCCATTCCCAAACAGTTCCCCAAAAAAACTTGAAGCATGGATTTTTCGTCCCACATTTATTGAATACTCCATACTTCCAAACTCAAACTTAACTCCTACCTGTTTGTTTACCTGTTTGTCGACCTTGGACTGTACCTGACTTCATCGTGCCCTTTTGGAACTGGATACTTGATCTTCCTGTATGTTTATGACCATGCCTATGCCTGATTATCCTGCCTCCCTGATCTGTGAGTGAGAGGTGGCAACATTTGCTGCCTGTGTGTGCTCTGTCTGCTGGCTTTTTGATGAACAAGAATAATTTTATCTCCCATTATTCACAGTTGAGTTGTAAACCAAAACACATAAATAAGGGTTCCTTTCACAGAAAATAAAAGAGTTTATCCCCGAATTCACTATAATCCTCCCTACATCAAACGTTAATCATAAAACAATGCAGTCGGACCAGAATGTTTACCTGGAGATAGAAAAACCCAGAATGCTCACTGAACTGCCAGATAGCGAGGCATAATTCATCCTTTATAGAGAACACATTTGGACTGTTCTAGAGTCCGGTGGTGGGTACTTTGCATCCCTGCATCCAATGCTTTGCATTGCACTAGATGATGTACGGCCTGGATGCAGCTGCTTGACTTCATAAACCAATTCCATAAGTCTCCACATGGACTGTTTTTGAGCTAATTTAAAGGCAACTAAAATTTTGGAGGCCTGTATCCACAGACTGTGCGCAAAGTCCTGCTTACTGTTTATCTTCCTCTGTGGCTTTATGTGACCTATCACATTGCTATAATCATGGCAAAGTCAACTTTATTGTAAATTCACCTGCACATAAAAGACATATATGAAATTGAAATTGATAAAATATTAAATGACCTGGACATAGACAAATTTAAAACTGTGAAAATATTTTGCAGTGATTAGAATGCAATAAAGTAACAATTGTGTAAAGGTATAACAGAAGGGTCTGATGCCACATACAGTGGTTAACTGCTGTTCACATGGAATTCTTCTCCCTTTCATTTTATGAATATTTGCTAATACCACCAAGATCTGCTTTCCTTTTCAGCCCTATAACTTGTGTTAGCTTAGGTTATCCTGATCCATCCCTTTAGTTATGCTGCTGCGATCTTAGACTACTGGAGGATATACTGACCACATTTCTTCCCTCTGCTGTCTTTACTCTCTTTTCTCTGTGTTTGTATTTGATTATTGCTGCCATTTAATTTAACTCTGCTTCTCTTTCCATAGAAATGACAAGTGGCCCAACCATTCTGTGTCTCTTTGTGGTCCTCCCAGACCCCAGTAGGTCGAAGCAGAAGGCTGCTCGTCCCTTGAAATGACTTTTGTTATAACTCGCACTATATAAATAAAATGTAATTGAATGGAATTAAATAAAAGGTTTGAAAGCATGTTTTCTCATGGGGGAAAGAAACAAACAACTAATGAAACCGACTTCTTTGGAGTACTTTTTTCATTCAACTGTTTACCAGCCGGGATGAGTCAGCTCCTCAAAATCTGAGGTCATGGAAAAAAGGTGTGATGCACCCTTCAGGTTGGCAGTGAGTCTTTGCCTCAAGTGGAGGAGTTTAAGTATATGGGAATCTTGTTCATGAGTGACGGCTGGATGGAGCAGGAGATGGACCAACAGATTGGGGCTTCATTCTCAGTGATGAGCTTTGTGCTTCTGCCTGTTGTAGTGAAGAAGGAGCTGAGCTGAAAGGCAAAGCTCTCAATTTATGGGTCTGTCTATGTTTTGACCCTGATCTATGGTCATGAAATCTGGATCCTGACTGAAAGAATAAGATCCCAAATACAAGCAGCTGAAATGAGCTTCCTCCATAGGAGCCAGTCTTAGAGATCAGGTGAGGAACTCCATATCCAGATCCAGAGGAAGCTTGAAGTAGAACCGCTGCAGTGAGGTGGTTCAGGTTATGGTTAGGATGCCGATCCATGGAGGTTTTATGGGAAGAGACCTCCAGCCAGACCCATAATTTGCTGGAGGGACTGTATATCCTCAGGACTGTGAAAGTCTGGGGATCCCCATGAAAACCTGGATAGTGTTGCTGGGTTGAAGGATGCCTGGGTTTCTCTACTTAACCTGTTGTACCTGCAACTTGACAGTGGATATGTGGAAGAAGATAGGTGAGTGTTTACCTTTTTGTCAATGGTGACAGTAGCATATTTCATCCTGCCAAGAACAACATCCTGCCACCGGTTGGCACTGGGAACTGATACAATTGAGATATTTCTGCCAGTGGCCAGCGCAATCTGAAAAAACAAATAATACAGTAAAATAATTATACAAAAAGTCTTTTACTATGACTTCTGCTCTGATAATAGACAAAGCTAAAACATTACCAACTCCCTTTGAAGAAAACTGAAATCTCAAAAAAATTCAGAGAACAATCTCAAAATTAAGTGTGCTAAAACAAAGCTCATTACAAGGAGGTGGAAGCCTGCAATTACATCTAAATAACCCAAATATACTTACATTTTTTATTGAATTTGTAAAGATGTGAAATGCATAACACAATTTGATGTCAGTCTAAGTTAGAAGATCAGATAAAATAAATAAAAGATCATATATTTACCACATTTCTACCAAATAATTCTAATGTTTTTTTTACTGGACAGACAAAAAAATCTAATGCAATAAGAGAAAAATAAATACAAATAAAATAAAAAACTAAGATGAAAGACAGAAGAACACACCATACCACTTTCTTAATAAAAGTAGAACATAAAAAGTAGGTGAAAATATAATGAAAAGGCACGGACATATGAGTAACATGTAAATGAGATTAAAAGACTAAATATTATAAAATTTGTTTAAAAAACCCCAAAGAAAACAAGGTCAAATAAATCAGCTCAATCTGTGATAAAAATCCCAGAGTGGTAGTGAGTTTTTATTACATTTTAAAACTCATGTTTACGTAAATGAATTGAAACAGTTCAGAATGTTCTTTACATCACAGTTTCATCCAACTAACATCCAGCTATAAATTTAACTTTTATTTTAACCAGAAATACAACAGAACCTGTGTGCTACTAGTTTGAGTATTATTTGAACTGAAATGAGAGCAAGTCCCTTGAGTTATAGAACTTTTATTTCATCAACTTGTACGATCCTCAGAGTCAGCACCTACTTTTAAGAGCAGACTTAAAGGAGAACGTCCGTTTTTTGCAATTGGGGCCTTATTTATTCTGTGAGATGTGTTTTACTCGTCATCAGTGGTACTTTTCTGCGATTCGGATTCGTCTCGGAGATTTTTGATTCACACGGCAAACACCTAAACGCCAATAAACGAGAGTCGGTTGGGCCTGCGTTCGCCGACCCTAAATCGGTTTAAAATCAGTTCAAATCCGTTATTTTTTAAATCTGGCCATTAGGATACTCTATTGTTTTTTCCGTTCCAGTGCCATTTTGAATCCTGCGCTCATAGAAATGATATTTTTTAGGAAGCTAAGCCACTGCACCAATAGAATGGGCGCGCGGAGAGATGACGTCACTCTCCCGTCACTGTAAAAAATATCATTTCTATGAAGGATTCAAGATGGCACTGGAACGGAATAAACAATAGAGTATCTAAATGGCCAGATTAAAAAAATAACGGATTTGAACTGATTTTAAACCGATTTAGGGTCGGCGAACGCAGGCCCAACCGACTCTCGTTTATTGGCGTTTAGGTGTTTGCCGTGTGAATCAAAAATCTCCGAGACGAATCCGAATCTCAAAAAAGTACCACTGATGACGAGTAAAACACATCTCACAGAATAAATAAGGCCCTAATTGCAAAAAACGGGCGTTCTCCTTTAAGACTCACCTCTTTAAAGAACACTTTCAGTCTTAATGAGGAACTGATTTATGATTTATGATAGCGATTTGGGAGTTTATCTCTACAAAAAATAAAAAATAATAAATTGATACACTTGATGTATCAGCGTCGGAATTAAACTGGACTCCAAACAGTCCGCCTCCTTATATTGTTTCCTTCTCTTTGATTTCTTGCTTGTATGTTCTCTCAATGTAAGTCGCTTTGGATAAAAGCGTCTGCTAAATGACAGTAGTAGTAGTAGTAGTAGTAGTAGTAGTAGTACTTTTCCTTTTAGCATCAAGATCATTCACTTCCCCAGTATGTCTCCTTTCTTTTTATTTTGTTAGTCTCACTTTAGTTTGTGTGCTGTTTGTGTATATGTGCTTCGTCTAGCCTCCTCAGTCTCAGCCTGATTTGGTTCATGCCTTGCACCTGTTGTCTTGCTCATTAGTGTCATTCCCTGCACCTGTTTGGTCTCTCATTTAAACCCTGTGCCTTCTGTTCATGGCCACTGTTTGAGTTGCACTGGGTCTTTACACCTGTAAAGGCCTTGGGCCTGAACTACCTTTTGACTCTGTCTGCCCAGTATACCCTATAAGTGCCACATCCATACTCAGATCACATTAATGCATAAGATTTTATTTTTCTCTGTTTCCAGCTCATCATCCTATTACTGTAACACGTTGTTCTAAACTGAACTCTATCTCTCACTTCATCTGTGCACATTGAACTCAGTGAAGACCTGACGCCAAAACCCTCTTGATTCACAAGGTGGTAACTAGAATTTGTTATTTGAAGTTGGTGAAAACAGGTTTGTTGCTTCTTAGCTCTACTTATTTCCTCAAAGAAGCGTGCATTTCTCAGAAGTTATGAAGGTATTTTGCAGATCATTATCGGACCTGAATTTTCAAGGATTTGCATTCCATGTTTTAATAAAAGGTTGTAAAGACAATGTTGCTCCGACTGAGAAACTTAACGGCTGTTTCTTGTTTTTCAAGTAGTGAGCATGTGTTGTACCTCCCCCCCCCCCTTCCTCTTCCTCCTTTTCCCTCAATGGAAGAAACGCCTTCATGATTGTGAATTGCGTAGTTTTGCTTATTATCACATCTCTGGAGTTTTTTGTGGAACTACTACAACTTTGTTTATTCAAACATCTTGGAGTCATCAATGGTAAATGGCTGCTATTGTTACTCAGTACAAGTGCTGCTAGTGCTGAAATGCTAGCTAGCGTGGATCACTGAAGCCTGATGCTGCACACTGCTCAGCCTGTTCATGTCAGATGCGTCTTTCTCCGTGCCATTCCACAAGAGTTTCTGCTCATCTGTTCATTCAGAGCTGTTTTTTACCATGGGGAAGTAAATAACATCAAAAATAATTGAAGAGAGCTTGTTTTAGTTACTCCTGCTTTTAATTTGACATCGTTCATCTTGCCTTCAACTCTCTAACTCTTTCCCCGTTTGTTTAGACGCCCAAAACCCCCACCCCCCTCAACGTAGTCAGCACACTGCGTTGTGCTGTGTTTGTTTGTGTAGGTGTGTGTGTTGTATTTATTTTCATCTCCATAAATACACAATTATGATTGCATTTGTCAATCGTGATATTTTATTTTGAAGGTGATCGGGTTGTCTCGTGTGTCTTGGTGTTATTTCCTGCCAGAATTGACGCGGAACGCTCGCACTAAAAATAGACAAGACGCCAAAATGATCACTTCACAGCGCTCCATGACTTGCGTGAACGACACCATATATAGGTTAACAAGAGCGCCATATGGAAGCGGCCTCCATTCCGCTCCGCTTAGCAGCGCTTCCGCTGCAGTAGTACTGAGACCTAAGTAAACTACGTACTACGTGACAGTACGTACAGAAGTGTGACTGACAATCTAGTAGCCAATAGATAACGAAATGGATTCGTTATCTATTGGCTACTTTATTTCAAGCGCCACCAGGTCTATGATTTATTAATATAATAACTTTTTCTTTTGGAAACCATAAGTAAAAGACCGCTACAAGTTGATAAAATGATTTTAAAGTAAATTTGACATCTAAATTTGCTACAAAATCCTCTTTACAACATTTAAGTAATGGAGACATTTCTTGGAAAACATTGACCGCTTCCTTTGAATGGATTTATTTACATTTGTACTAACGTTACAGTCTAATTTCTGGGAAATAATGGAGGGTTTCTCAGCAGCTTGTCATGCTTTGTCAACATCCTTGCCACAGACTTCTGTTTTTTACAGTTATCCACATCCTAGTCTTAGTATTGATGAATTTCTGTTAGTTTTAAGTTAGTTTCAGTTGTTTTCTGTTGGCACCATTTTTTTCACTCCCCTTCTGTCCTGCACATTCCTAATCAGTTCTCATTACTTTCACCTGCTGCCACCTCAATTAGCCTGTCCAGCTTCACCAGTCTGCTCCTCTTTAAAAGCTGTAGAGACAGTGATTGCCAGTTTGTCAAACTGTTTTTATGCTTTCAAACTAGCGCCTGTCCTGTTTTCCAGTTTGTTTGTCTGCCTTTGTTTTGGATTACCCGTGATTTCAACCGTGAACCATTCCCTACCTCGCTTCTGTCTGCCCCTGATTGGACTTGATGCCCTGTGGATTACCCAGTTGTGACCTTGCTCTAGACAATTACTCTGATTTTGCCAGTTCATGATGCGCTGCTCATAAGTTACCATTCAGCTACATACCTGTGACTGTTAATTCTGGTTGGCTGTGTCCTTACCCCCAGCCTCACTTTCACCAACAACCACAAAAATAAATAGCTGTTTGAACTGCTACTACGTCTCTCTCTGCTTGCATCTGAGTTTGGTCAAATAACAAACATAAGACAGCTATTTACTTTCATGCAGGGTTCTGTAACCTTTGACTGAAAGAACTATTTTAACATCACTCATCATAGATTTAATTTGTAAAGATCTACAAGGTCACTTTGACCCATAAAATTAAACAGTGTATACAATAGGTTCTCCGGCAAGATGACAGTTTGAACAATGTTTAGGAAGATGAGTCAGAGCTGTGTGGGCAAAGCAAAACCAAAGCCTGAATCTACCAGCAGTTAAGTAGAGATGAAGTGCACTTACTGGCTGAGATATGGGAACAGATGGTGGCAGTGTGGTTAATCAGATTTGGTCTTTTGCCAAGCAGTATTTGCACAATACAATGAATTTGGCTTTGGTGGAGGTGCAGTGAATAAGGCAAAGTAAGGATAACAAACATAAGAACCAGTAGTATTTACATATCCAGCCTTTGTACAATAATACAAATGTCTGTGCACTTCTTAAGAACTTAAAGATGCAAATGAGTCAGTGAAACAGTGGGGTGGGGAGGTAGTGGTGGGTATGTGATCGTTTAGGTAACGCATAAAGTAAGTTTTGCTGGGCCTTATTCAGTAGAGGCCAGTAGCAGACGGGAAGAAACTGTTCTTGCAGCAGGAGGTCCTGGTCCTGATGGACCAAAGCTTCTTCCAAAGAGAAGAGGCTGAAAGATTTTATAACAAGGGTGAGAGGAATCAGCCACAATCATTCCTGCACACTTCGAGGGCTCTGAAGTGTGCAGGTTGATCCAGTCCGTCAAATAAACCAACTCCATGAATCAACAGCACTGCAAAAACATGCTCTACCACAGTGAAGGACACACAATGGCATAAAAATGACAAAACACACAGCAAACCAGAAGAATCAAAGCAAATTGAATGAGTTTCATAGGTAGGTATTGTATGAAACTTGATCCGCACCAGCTGCCAAAGAACACATCTGTTTTTGACTCAGACATTTCTTTCACCAATTTATTTATTTAATAGTGAAGAAAATTAAGCCATCGCAACCTTACAGGTGGGAGCTCACAAAAACCATAATGCATACAACCATTTCAGAAAAGCACTGGCTGACTGGATCACACAATCACGGCAGCTATTAAAGGGCAGGGTGAGAAATGATCTGTTTTTATGTAAAGGGTAACTCACCCCCTCCAAATTATAACCCCTGCCCACGCTTACTGTTTTAAAAAATGCCTCAAAAGGAGGCGTTGCCTGGTGGAACAGGCTGGGCTGTAATTGACATGTAGCCAGAATGGGACCCAATCTCTGCAGTACTTTGTTATTGGCCAAAGCTAAAGCTAAATTTTCATTAGCTCAAGTAATATTGTGTGACTCTGCCTCACCAGGTGCACCTGCTGTCACTGTAACACATTGTCCACAACAGAAAACGTGTGTTGCAGAGAGGTGCCCTAGGTATAAATCAAAATATCTCAGCATGATGAGAAAATCATTCAGTAATGTGCAAAAAATATTTTTTACACTATCACAAACGTTACACTATAGGCTAGCTGTTAGCCAATCTGAGTCCAGCGAATCAGCATAATGAACATTAATGAGTACAGGCCAGAATCGAGTCAATTTTCAAGCAGTCAGATTACTCAAAGCTTATACGGCTGGAAATTTGTTTCCTGGTGTTTTTTAGACTTAAAATGTTTTAAATTACAGGTTAATACTTTAGAAATAATCACAAAGTCATGACATTTGTGTGACAGGGCACCTTTAAAGGGCAGGGGAGAGGTGGGCCTAAAAGGGCTAAGGGATTTTATTGGATGAGCTCAATGTTATTCAAGGAAATCAACCAATGGGCTGTCATGGTCAATAAAAATGATTTATCACTGTTTTGTGTTAAATTATGACAGCCTGGTCTGTACGCCAGGTAGATAGCTTGTCAATGCCTGGAGAGGGGACTCACTGCTGGGTTAACTCAGAAAAAGAACCAGTATGTACTGTACTCTATTAAAGTCTTATGCTAAGGGGTAAAACTTTAAAGTGCAGTTATTGTGTACAACTGCATACTGGCCCACGTAAAAAACTAGGTCTCAATAATGACTGAAAGACAAGGTGCATTCCACAACAGCTTAATTTTATATTCTCATTTTAATTGCATGATGTATCTTTTAATTCGTCAAAGTCATTTAGCAACATGTGCAGACAAAATTCAAAGAAACACCTAAATAAACATTCAGATCATCTCATAAGTATCATTTGTCACAGAAGAACACCCAATCTTCTTGTAAGGTTTATTCTTAGAGGGATCCTTGATCAGTTTATTAGCAGTACAATGAAACTAGCAACCTCAGAAAAAAAGCTACTCACCTTAGGAACATCTTTTTCATTGTCTGTGAAAACATAGTATGTGACCCTGAAGCCAACGAAAAAGAACTTTTCACCCGTCTCAAGAAAGGCCTTCAAAAATCGTGTGTATCTGTTCACATTAAAGAAACAAACAACAGAGATAACAGAGATGATTTGAATGACATAAATGAAGTAATTCAGAAAATAAAACAGATGCCATGTAAAAAGGACAGCCAACAGTGAGTCATATAAATCTAGTGTTCTTTATACATACTTGCCAACAGCAAAAACCACCACGGCTATTCTTGGGTCCATTTTTTTGTAGATTGCATCTATAACCACTGGATCAAAGGTCCCTTCCCAAACCAAAGGAACATTCCAGTTTGTCACTGAGTTGACATCAGTGCGTCTTGACAACAATGAAATATGAAAGACAAACAATGAAACCATGCAAGTTCAATTGAGTTGAAATTAGATTAAATCAGTTTTGGTTATATTGTACTTATTCATAGCAAGAGTCTTTTCAAAGTGTTGTAATGGATTCTCATTCATCCAGGTCATGGTCATGTGACGTACTTCAACAGCAGTGAGCTGGGTTACCTTTCTTAATTTTACCCGAAAGGTTTTTTCAGATGACCGAAGGAGACGTTTTGTCAATTTTCAGTTGAAAAAACATTTTAAAAGTATTTATTGTGAGCATAATCTCAGGATCTTTCAATTTTTGTTAGTTATCTTTATTATTTCTGGATGTTGAATAAATAAATTATGTCCACTGAGATAGACATAATTTATTTTCTTTCATTGTTTCAAGTGAAGTTAATTTTTTTTTTCCGGAATTGTAGTAACAATAGTTGTGTTATTGTTCCACAGATGCATAGTCTGATTAATACAAAAAATGAATGAATGAATGAATGAATGAATGAATGAATGAATGAATGAATGAATGAATGAATGAATGAATGAATGAATGAATGAATGAATGATACAAAAGACAAACACAAAAGACAACATTTAAGTTGTGATTAGTTTAAAAGTGAGATGTTCACCTGTGATAAAAAATACTTCTAGTAATTGAATTAAAAAACAAAACAAATAAAAATGCTTACCCCTTTTGTGTACTTGGCTGAGGATATTTTATTCTGGGGAAGAAAAGCATAAGTGAAATTCAGGTTTATGAATGTAAACAAAATAACTCATACACAATAAATAAACAAAAACAAACAAATAAATATATAAATAAAACAAAATAAGGAACCTAGAAAAATGGAATCCAGGCAAAACAATTTACAATAGAAAACAACACATGTTCAGTGTGTGTTTACATTCAGGATTTTGTAAAAATGACTCTTAATATTTAAATTGCAGATTCAGGATTTCATTAGGCAGCATCTTTGTTAAATACTTCCAGGTGAAAGGTATAAGTAAATCCACTGAAACGTATCACAGCTGCAGCTAAATGTCCAGTATTTAAAATTAAATAAATTACACATTCTTTAAAATAGACTTTAGCAATTCAGTATTCTTTTGAATATGACAAAAAACAATTAGTAAGGAAACAGTAACATCTGATAAGTGAGTTGCTTAAGAAGTGAAAAAAACTTTGTGCATAACTCAGTAAATTAAGTGAACTGCAGGAATCCTCGCTTACTGACAAAGTTCCTTTTTGACAGTTAGATATATGATGGCCTTGCTGTCAACCAGTGTTAGGTCACATCCTGTGTTTGTTGGTCTTTTTACTGCTTGCACTGTTACATGACCTCACAGTCTCCTAGTAACTAAGTTAAAAGGGATTAAAAGTTGACTGCTTCATCAAAGTTATACTGTGGAATGTTTCTGCCAAAATGCACCAATCACCTGAATATCACTCTATCCAATTAAAAGAGGCTATTTACTGAGACACTTAGAGGAATGGTGTTATTTATGTTCTCTGTGTGCTACAGTTCTGCATGTTTTAGATGTTTCTCTGCTCTAACACACCCATGCAGTTTGTGAAGAACAGCATTGAGCAGAATTTAATGACATGCTAAACCTGTAATTCAGTAAAGGATGTTGGAACAGATTAAAAATTAATACATGAAAGATCATGTTCAACCTGTGGATGAAAACTCTAATATCAGTGTGTGGTGAGATAGCAGGCAGAATGGACTGCATGACTAAACAAAGTACATAAATAAAATAATGCAACTTACGGTATTTAAATAAAAAATGTGCATTAATATCACCAGGAAACAAGAAGAAAATAAGTGAAACTGTTAAACAAATCAACTTGCATTTTAGCAACAAGTATCTGCTCATTTTCAAACATGTGAATGAAACTGTAGTTAAACGATAATAGCAGTCTGAACAGTTGTTGCTCAAAGCTGATTGAGAGGAACTGTCGTCATGTGTCAGAGCAACGAAAAAGTTCAGCTCCAACAAAAAGACATGCAACGGATAGTGTTGCTGAAGGTGTTGACGGTTACGAGTCAGTTGTGTCTAAAGCTCGAAAAAACAAGATTGTATGACAGAAAATATGTGACACTCTTTTCTCTCAGTGTGTAAGGGTTGTGTTATCATTTCTATTTGTTTAGCAGAGCTCTAGTTTTTTTGAATTGTAAACTCCTTGTATTCAAAGTTTGTCTGATACTCCTTGTGACACGATCATAGTGCTTCCGTCAGCTCAGCATGTTATTTTTTTTAATTAAAGTTCTGTTACCATTGTCCACACTTTTGATCCACCAACCATATGTTACACGTTGAAGCTTTTACAAATAAATGGTTAGCAAGTTGATCATCAGTTCCTGAAGCAAAGGTGGATTACTTTACTTAAAATGGGAGGTGGTACATGCAAGACATAAAATAATCCACTATGTTATCTTTTACATGAGCCCAGACTTATACCAAGTCTCTTCTGTGAAACAGGAAACAGCAGATGTGAACAAGTTTGTATTTTTTTTTATTGCCAACAGGACACAGATGTTCTGTTAGAAAGATTATTTTTGTTGTTACAAAACA
This sequence comes from Pachypanchax playfairii, assembly GCA_006937955.1. NCBI lineage: Eukaryota > Metazoa > Chordata > Actinopteri > Cyprinodontiformes > Aplocheilidae > Pachypanchax > Pachypanchax playfairii. The sequence goes on from SSNP01000035.1 coordinate 771,808, forward strand.
GAAAACTGAAACAAGAAAAAAATTTGGGGGCATTTTCACACCTACGGTTGATTGACTTTAGTCAGAATCAGTTAATGTGTGTTATAATTTGTAGCTTTCGGTTTTGTCTTACACTGAAAAAACTGCACGGAAATTAAAATATGTCACCAAAAACTAAGTCAGAATGTTCACTTATTGGTCAGATGTGTCAGGAGTGGGTATCATGAAATAAATTGGACTGTTTCTCCTCTGCCTGCTAGATGAAGCTATAAATCACTTCACACCAAAACAAGACATAAAATGAGTTTTTCCCCCCGAGGCCATCAATATTTTGAACTTCTTCTCTCATTGAGATAAATACATTTTATTTGTACATACAATATTCAAACACCAGACAGACATTTATGGTGGCCCGTGCAGCTAAACATATTTTTTGATCTTATTTCCTATATTCATCCCTCATGGAGACAGACTCCCCCGAGGCAGCAGCGGGTTCAGTATCTTGCCCAAGGACACTTCGACTTAGCTTGCCGGCACCCGGGATCAAACCCGCCATCTTTCGAATGAAGGGTGATCATCCTTCCGCTAGACTATGCCACCCATATTTTCATATTTTATATTTGTGAAATATGAAATATGAAATATTTGTGAACATATTTCTGTCTGTTTCATCTTGACATAATGTTTTTTGTTCTCACCTGTATATAAACACAAAAATAAAAGTGAACTGGAGCCAAATTCCAACAAGGAACACCTCGTTCTTGATCACACCCTCGTCACATCCCATTTTAGTTACTGCAACTCTTTACTATTTGATCTTCCACAAAAATCCATCCATAAACTTCAGTTATTTCAGAACTCTGCTGCCAGTATTGTTCTCATACCTCCACCCTCTTACCATATCACTCCTGTCTTACATTAACTTCACCAGCTACTAGTTAAACAACAAATTCAAATTTCTTCTCACAATTCAGGCCAGACGTAGCATCGCCCCTCCACACCCAAATGATCTGTTGAACAGTCATACCTTGACCTGTTCCAATTAGCAGTTCCTCCTCCCTTCACTTCTCTGTGCCCCCTGCCCGCTTGTCCACTATGGGAGCATTCAGTCGCTCTGCCCCTCACCTCTGGAACTCCCTCCCTCCTGATATTTGTATTACTGACTCTCTTACACTCTTCAAATCTTGTCTTAAAACACAATTGCTTACTTTGTCTAAACTTGCTGGTTGTGTTGTGTTATTTTAGTCTGTGTTTTATTTTTATTGTCTTTATTACTTTCCTGTTATTCCTGTTTTATTTTTGTTTTGTGATCTTAAGTGCTTTGAAAGGTGCCTAATGTCTCATAATTACATCCACCAAGGAGGCTGTGTTTTTGCCAGCGTTGGTTTGTTTGTTTGACTGGTTGTTAGCAACATAACTTGAAAAGTTGTGGATGGATTTTCAGTGTATGTAGCTGTAACGCCACAATAAATGGTCTGGGTATAAAACTGGTCTGAGCTCCTGGAGTTATTTTCTAGTTAATATTACTTTGGCCATAAACCTGATTCTTATTCTGGGTAAAACCTCTTCTAACTTATAATAAAAAAACAATAAACCAATAAACAGTTCTTGCCAAATATACACCAGATGTACAGGGGCTTAACTGGGAACATCAGTGTCAGCCAAAGAACAGAACCAAATCAAGAAATTCCCATCCTCAGTGGTTGGTCAGTCCACCATTATCTAAACCCAGTTAATCCTATTCAGGTTTGATGGCAGCTGCTGTCTCCAGCAGACATTAGGTGAGAGGTGGGGTCACACCTGGACAGGTTGCCAGTCCATCACAGGGCCACATATAGACAAACATTCACCAGCCAATTTAGAGTTAGCAATTAACGTCAAGCACATTTTTGGTCTGCGGGAAGAAGAGTCATCCTCAGTGGTGTATGTGGAAAGGATAATGTTCTGTTCCAGATCATTATGCGTTAACAAGGAAAACAGCCAATGAAACAGCTTCATCTAACCTGATCTCACCTGAAATTCGGATCCTGATTGTCTATTTTTTATTGCTAGAAAAGTCAGTGCTTCAAACTATTCCAGCTGTCAGCTGAGGCGCAACAGAGTACTAAGATGTATCGATAGAGGGTTTTGATACATTTCTATACTCAATAAAAATAATAATGATGTAATAAAGTCATAATGGTCTGCTGGTAAAATAAATAATTTTGAGTCAATAAAACATTTTTTGTGAGTATGCATTCTTCTCGCTCGTTATTGTTGTAAACACTTTTTTCAATTCTGACAGAATTTTTACAAAGCTCTGTGAGATGTTTAATTTATTTGAATGCATAGCTAAATAATTACTTATCCAAAGTCATAAGTGTAACTACTGTTTAGATGAAAATAATTTGTAGAATTATGCTTTTGTTTTTTCAATCTATCGAGAAAAAGAGATGTATTTACAATTTATATGCTCTCGTTTGCTTATTTATCTTTTAAGCCAGTTTTTCATGATGAGCTATGGTTACACTGTTGGAACAAGTTTGGAAAACTAAGTTATTTCAGACATTGGATTTAAAAACACTTTTGTTCTTTCAAATGTCATCAGAACAATTCACTGTACATCACAGAGAAACCTGACTCTGAAAGTGATGGTGAGATAAATCTGAGCCAAAGATAATCACACAGTTAAATACAATACATTTGCATACCAGCACACACCCACAGACACAAATACGCAAGAACAAAAAAAAAAAACAAAAACAGGTGAACCTGAAAAGAAAAAAACGTCCATGAAAATCATCCAAAAGAGACCCAAAATCACCGACAATGAAATGGAACCAAACGCAACACAGAAACATAAAACTGCTACTTTTTTTTGGCAGAACATGTGCACAGTGACTCCAGCAAGCTGTTCATTTATTTATTTCTTGTTTATTTTATAAGCAGGTGAAATTGGGTTTGTGTTTCCCAAGTGAACAAGGAAATTCCCAGTGAGTAAATATAGTAAAATCTCTCACCCAGTGCTCATTGTTAGGTCTCCGATCGCCCATTTTGTTTTCTGACAGTTCCCAGCTGCTTCGAGCCGCCTCTCTAAATCCTTCATGTCTGATTCAGGGCTGTAACATTCCTTGGAAAAGCTAAAAGAAAATTGACATTTTAGTTTGTTTAATAATAAATGATATGGGTAATCAACAGCATGTCTAAAAGGGATTATGTGTTTTTGAGATGTGAAATGAAAGATCAGTCACCATTTTGTACAATCCAGAAAAAAAGTTAACTCATTTACCTTATAGGTGGTAAGGTATCTCTCAGGTACATGTAGACGGTCCTATAAAGACATGCAGACAGCAGTTTATCATGTTAGCTAATTGAACATGTTTTTTTTCCTATTTTTTAAGGAATATTCTCTCATATAACATAGTAAAACATTTTACAGCAGAATAAAACATTTTGACCCTTTATTGTCTTTAGAGTTTAAACAATTTACAAACTATATTTTATTGTTTTGTCTGTATGTAGCTAACATTCTTTTCAAATACATTTTCATCCTTCAGTTGATGCCTAAAAATATGTTTAGCCATAAATTTTTTAACTATTTCTAAAAACACAAACTAAGTTCTTTTTTTTCCAAGAAAACTTTCAAAGTAAAGATTTCTACACAAACACACAAACAAAATAATGTTAATTTTGTGTTTTTTGGAATAATTGTGATTTACTATGTTTAATGACAGAGTTTAAATCTAAAGAGACTGATTTTTTCTCAACTAAGGTACAAAAAAATAAATATTTAGACAGTAACATCCAGTTGAATTTATATTATAAATGTTCACATGGTGTTTGAAGTACTTTTTTGTTTAAAAATAGTATTAAAAAGGATATTATATAATCAGATATTTGTAAACCTTGTAAACATGCAGTAAGCTGCAGTTTTAATGAAAATGTTAACGGATCATGGTAAATGAGCTACAACAGTAAAAAATTATTTGGTTGAACATTTACAGTTGTGAGTTGTTTTATTATGCAACCAACACTCCTGAGGATGTGGCAAAAGCATTGCTTCCTGCTTGAATGTGTTCGTGTCTCTCTCTGTATGGAGGATTATTTCTTGTCCAGGCAGTTATTTGCTTATTGTAACAGCAGACGAGACGGAACTAAGAACCAAAAACCAACCCAACTAGTTGTTTCTCTCTGAAGCTTCAAAAGAAAAGGTTTCGATCAAAACACACTAGCAGTGTTACAGTAGATCAAAAAGTAATCGCCATGTACAACTCAAATTAAATTTTAACCAATCAAACATTCTAATATCAACAGATAAACAACACTCACTCCCTAACAGGGTCATGTGCGTCAATGTGTCTCTTTAGAAGCGTTCCAGCAAGTTATAATAAAACAATTAATCACAGTATTAGCCAACAAAGCAAACGGTGTATAAATTTGAAAATAGACGTGCACCATTAATCCAGACCAGTTCACGCCAGCAAAGTCAGGGGTCATCTTTGAAAGTTTTTGGAAAAAAAGAGTAATAAAATATGGTTCCAGTTAAGAGTATTTTTAGAACATTATGCTGGTTTAGTAACATTCACTCGTTCTGTCTCAATGTCATGTGGAAATGAAAACACACTGTCATGTTAGAATGTTTTTGAATGTCAAGGTTTATCCCTTTGAATCATTGTATTGCAGCAAAGTTGACTTTAAAACAAACCATGTAGTTTAAACAACTGGGTGTTGAAATCAGTCTCATGTAATACATTTTTCCCAAACTAACTTCAAGATCTGATAATAATCTACATATGTCTATATTTTGTGTCTATAATGACACAAAACTGTAGAAATGAAATATCTATCAAATTTCATCAAAATAACACAAACTGAAGCTGCTCTTTGCTGCAGAGTTTTTCCTCCTGTTTCAACCGGCCTGATGAAATTTAATATCAAGCACCTGCAGATATTCAGCCTGCTGCAAACCGTAGACATGATTAATGAAATGAAAATGCTAGTTTTCTTTATAACACACAGGCTGGTTGAGCTTGCACAGTGGATCTATCTTTTCATCTGTGCCTTACGGCTTTTCAGTCGGAATGACTTCATGTTTTGGCACACAATAGGTAGGTTGGTGGTTTTTTTTTTTTTTTTTTTTACTAAGATTCCTCTCTGATAAGTCTGTCTGCTAATGTTCCGAATTCCATTCAAGCTGACCATGAAAAACACACCTGCTAACATGATGATTCAGACACTTATTTATTTATTTTTTTATCTCCTTGCCAACCGATTTTCTATGAAAAGTCAGCTTAAGCCTGGTTCACACGGCAGGATTTTAACAGTGTTCAAGTGTTTCAGATCACACACACAGTCGGCATGAAAATCCTGCAGCATGAACCAGGCATTAACTGAATAAAATAAGCTGATGTTTCCTGGACTGTACTCTCACCATTCCTTTTCACTCTGTACACCTCAGACTTTCAGTACAGGTTAGAGTACTGCCATATGCAGAAATACTCTTATGACTTTTCAGTTGTTGGTGGATCAGAGATGGACAAGAGACTGAGTACAGAGAACTGGTGTTCCACTTTGTGTCCTGGTGTGGAAACAATCATCTCGTCTTGAATGTGAACAATACAAAGGAGATGATTGTGGATTTTAGGAGGAATAGCAATATATATAACCCCATTTCCATCATCTCTGGCATAAATCAAACATAAGCAGCCTATTCTTACCATAGCTTGCAATTAAAATACATATACAATGGTACAACAAGGAACATTTTCATAAAAAAGCTATGTTGTTATAAATATATTTCCTCCATGGTGTGTTTAGAGAGGTGCAAAATTTAAACACAGTATTTCCTTTAAACATCTGAAGTAAAATATAATATAATAATTATTTTGACGGGCACAATGTTGGCATTATGTTTACATCTACCAGCCAATAGCAGGCCGAGTAGCAGGCACCATTGTAGGTTGCCTAATACGGTGAATAATCCATAACAGCGAGGCTGGTACTGTGGAGGGTGGCAGACTCAGCAGGTTGAGCTGCTGCTTCAGAGCACCGCGGATTTTGTTGTCTTTCTTGGAGGAGAAGTGACTGGAGAGGAACAGGGGTCAGAATGGGTTTGGTTGAGAAATATTTGCAGCATCAAAAGCAAGGGTGGCAAGCCTGGAGTCCCAATGGTGGAGGCCTTGCTCTGTTGTTGTGATTGTGTGGGTTTTTGAATAATTCTAAGGTGGACAAGAATCACACACGAGCCAGGATCTCAGCTGCTTCTCCAATTTATTTACAGGTCCCTAATTCACAGTTATCAATCAACCTGATCACCAGTATCGTATCAGAGCGCCATCCTAACGAACTAAGAAAAGAGAGGCCTTTTTATAGCTTCTATTTACATCATCAGGCACAGATAGGGAATTGTAAGCTATCCCCACACAGAGCCTCACAGTGAAAAGCAGGATATCGCCTATCTCAATTCTTGGAAAGATTTGGACAATGACATGTTTTTCTGTCTCAAGGAATAGGTTCGTGCGTTGAGTTCAAAACTCTGGCATTTTCCATAAGAACTTATATAAACCCACTCTAACAACTGCGGCATCTGGATGTTGTTTTGGTGTTCATGTGCAATATTCCACCTTTAATAAGGACTAACAGCTACATTTTTATTGTTTTTATCGATTTTCAGTTTTTATTGTTATGGATTGATTGTAATGGATTTAAATGGTGCTACATTTATAATGATTTGTGGGTTGAGCAGTAGAGGGTTAGTATGTGGGTTATGATTGTCTCCTTGCATTACACAGAGATAACAATCAAATCAAATCAAAAATACAATGAAAATACATTAGCTGCTGATAAACATCGGGGTATTATCTCTAAGAGTTTTTGATATAAACATATTCAATTATGCATAGATATTTGTTTGCTCAAACGTATGCTTCTGTGTGTGTGTGTGAGTGTTTGTGTGCATGTGTTTGTGTGTGTGTGTGAGTGTTTGTGTGTGTGTTAGTTTCAAGTTTCTGTATGCACCAGTTACTGGATGGAAATGGTACAATATAGGAAGAGTGTACATTTTACTGACCACCATCCCGGTTTAATGTGGCAGCCATCTTGAATTAAATCATTCAGTTGTGAGACATTTTCTAAAAAAGACTTTCTGAGAGTGAACTGCACAGCCCTTACTCATGCTTGATGATGACCGATTAGAAAAAATACTGCCATATAAAATCAATTTACTATTAAGGGCCTTAATTGAGCTCATTTCATTTACTGTGCGGAAACCAACTCCTTGTTTAATCAGATGCAATTCATCTGGAGCCAGAAGAACTCTGTACCAAGATGTAACACAAGAACATTATGCGAACTGCGTCACTAAAAAAAAAAATATTCATTAAATTAGGGTGTGCAAATAAAACTTGGCAACAAAACTGATTCTTCTTCAACACATGATCTGTTAACACCATGGATTGAACTTCAGTCATGTGCATGATAGGCTAGCACACTCCAGTGTCCAGCTTATTAGCCAATCCACCCAGCCTTCATATAACCATGTGTTTGTGTGTGTCCAGTCACATTATGCAGTTTGTTTTATCGATTTATAGGGACGCACTGCATTTTATGTTCACTAATGATAATGATACTGTAACATTGGAAATTGTAATTAATTAGATTATTCTGTTTAAAGTAACAATGTCATTCCAAACACTGCACAGGATCATCATCAAAAGGGCACGCCATGCTCAAAACCCTCTTTGGAACAAACCAACCTTGATTAAGTTGATTACAAACAGACCATGAAAGATACCTCAGTTTTTGGAAACGAAAACTGAGGTACAAATTTATCCTCAAACTTATCCGGTTATGTCACATACTGTAACCTGCTTTCTGGAACATACCCTATTCATCTTGTTTTCCTTGTTCCTTCAATCATTCAGTTGTTTGACTGGATTTACTGTGACTAAGAGTCACAGGAGACATTTCATCTAAAAAAGATTAATACCGCTGAAGATGTTGCTGGTATTTGTCTTCTGCTGAACAAGTTTTTACCGGTTTTAAAGTGCAACTTACCCCAAAAAACAACTTTTTTTTGCTGATAAACTCTATATATTAGTGTTTAATAGTCCTGCCTACATTTCTGGGTCTTGCTTTTAGTATTTTTGCACTTTTTTATATTTATTTTATACCAAAAAACAGTTAGTGGAGCGCCCTCTTCAGGTTTAAAACGCGACACTGCACTTGAATTGGATCAGGCATTGATATTGGCTGAAACCTTATTTTCTTTAATCGCGACGTCATGATTCTGCTGCTGCTGAATATAAAAAGAGTAGCGTCTCGGCCACACCTCCGCTCAGTAGTGAGTGAGTTTGAACAGGAAGTGTATACGGCCATAATCAGAGTTCATTTTAGTGTTTGTGATTGTGTGAAAACATGTTTTTAGCACATTACTGGAGGGTTTTCTCTTCATGCTGAGATACATTGATTTATACCTTGGACACCTCTCTGAAACATGCTTTTATTGCGGACAATAATGTGCAGCGGTCACACGCAGCCTGATGAGGGTGAGTCACAGATATTACGCGAGCTAATCAAAATTTAGCTTTTGCTTTGATCAACAACAATATACTACGAAGGGACAGGTCCCATTCTAAGACGCTGAAGCCGCTGCAGTATGAACCATCGGCTTGAAACGGTAGTGCGGTCGCGCGCGCGCAGCTGCACCTGCACCTGCACCTGTTTGCAGAGTCACACGATGTAACTGGAGCTAATAGCGTTGGCTAACAGTGTACCAGTAGAGAAGAGCCTCATTCTATGTCACCAATCCGCTGCAGGGTGCTCGTCTAATCCAAATATTCCTCCATTTCACCTGTCCATCTCATGCGCGTGCGTCATGGTGCGTTCACATCGGCAGCTTTGTCAGCGTCAAGCAACATTCATAACGCTCCAAGTTTGACGCTTGAAAGTTGAAGCTTGTAACGCCTGCCAGTCAGAGCGCCTAGGCGTTGAAGCTCGTAACGCTTGACCGTTAAAAAGAGCACGTAGGCGGGGCTTCCTTTGTTATCGGATGTTCTGAGCTATAGCGGATCATAAAGAGAGAGTGGCTGGGCTTTATTTACTCCGTTTGTGGATACACCCCATTCTTCAGATGCATTCTAAGTTTGAGGAGTTAAACCATTTGCTCCAGGAGCTACATATGGATGAGGTTTGCTTCCAGCGCTACTGCTGTCTGTCCCGCGCCCTGCTTGAAGACTTCCTGCTTCATTCAGGTACGTCACTACGATGAGACGCTCTGATTGGTTGACATGCTGCTTCAAGAGCGTTAAGAGCGTCAAAAGTTCAGCAAGCTGAACTTTCTGCGTTTCGAGTTTTTCGAACTTTTCGAGCGTTTCAAGCGTCAATGCCTGAAACTCTCGAAAAGCTTGAAAAGTTGATGCTCATAATCCTCACAAAGCGCCGCAGAGCCGTTGACGTCTGTCTGACGCACTCCACCATAGACTTTACATGTAAACTTGCCGCTTCTGACGTTGACGGTTGGGCCGGTGTGAACGCACCATCAGTCCAAGTGACATGTCAGTCGCAGCACAGAATGCCACGCCTCCCTAGTCCGCCATTCACTCCCATTTATGATGTTATTTTTTAAATCTCAGACTGTATCCTGGGAGGGGGGGGTAAGTTTTCCTTTAAAGAGGAATGCTGAGCAGTAGGACCCAGAAAGAATGGCATCCTGGATTTGAAGCCTAATTTTGTTGTACAAGGGTGTCAACTGCAGAAGAATTACCCTCCCAACATTTTGAAGAGACAGGCTGAACCAACATTTTTTTCACTTTTTTTTAACTTTCAACTTGTAAAGCAGCCTCAAGCTAATATACAATATATGGTGGTTCTGTCACTTTGTAGAAAATTGAAATTTTTATGTTTTGCCAGAACACAAGCACACTGTCAGGTGGCTTTTCAAAGCTCCAGAACATGTTACAATTATGTTAAGTTACAAGAAATGATTGTTTTCTAAAATAAATCTAATTATTATAAAAATCATGGGTATTTTTGGATAATTAGTAATTTAATTATTGTTGTCAGTGGCTGCGTCGATCTAATTCTCACTCACTAAAAAGAAGCTACTTGAACATTTATCACAGCTGCTTCTTATTTTTTGCAGCTGCTTACTCTCACCATCATTTTTTTAAGGTCAACGGCTCTTCCTCTGTGTAACAACGGATCTGGTTGGGGGGCAGGGATGTTGAAGTTCTTTGCTCCGTTTCGCTTCCTCTGCCTTCAACTCGATAACATTTTACTAGTTTGGTTAGTAACATATTAAAAGGAGATGACTCGTCACGAGAACCGAGCACCACAGCGTATAGGAATCCAACAGGTAAAGTTTAAGACCTCATGTTGCGCTGCGGAGGTCTGACACCGCATCTCAACCAACACCGTTTTTATTGCCTGGTTAACCTTCGGACCATGAAAAAAACAGAAAAGAACGAAAACACCGGAATTATACAATATTATAGTCCGCTGACAGCCACTGTATTAAACTCAGACGAAATAAAGTCGACATTTTGATTTGTAGCTACGTTCTTTTTTTCTCCTTTTTTACTTTTTTCGGGGACCAACGGTGCGTGCGCTTGTTAACGCGCTTAACACGGCGGGACTTTTTCTTTCTTCTGTAAACCAACTCCAGTTCATTAACCACATGTGCAACGTTATTATAGAAACCCGACATTATTTCTTGCTGCGAGTAACAGATGCACCCTATTGCCTAGATTTCATCATTTCATCCATATTTCCTCTGTTACAGGAGCATGCATAACGGCACTTTTATGGCTGTGAAATAACAATAACTTATTTACTACATCATAAATATATATATATACATTCATATATATATATATATATAATAATATATATATTATTATTATATATATAGTAATGTATAATAAAATTAGAAAGAAATTACAACCAGATAGTTTTCTAACTAGCGACATTTGATGTTCTTGATGATATCGCGCGTTCACGGCAAATATCCTGTCAGCGAGTCGGTGCTTTTTTTAATTTCGTTCTCAAAAGAAAGAGGATCAAATAACAAAATATGTTGTAGACAAGAAATTTATATTGGTTCTTACTATTGCGTTACCTTTTTATAAATCTTTTTTTAGTGCAAATTTTCAACCACAACGTTTATACTAACCATACCATTGTTTTTATCATTGGCTGAAATACATTTGTAAAATATTTTGTAAAATATCAAACAGATGTTTTCTCTTTGTTTTGTTTTTTCATTTTCCCTTTTACAGTCTGCAGTGTAATAAAGAAGAGAGAAGTAGTAGAGAGTTTAAAATACTTACACGAAGATGACAAGACAAGCACAAACTATCAAAATGTGGTTTCTGGAAATATTTCGCAGCATTTTAAATCCGTTATATGATCAATTCTACTTAAGATAAACAACAAAACGAATCGGAGAACTGGGGGTGATCTTTAGTTCTGTATAGACTACCAGACAACTGAGCTGAGGATGGAAGATAAATATGCCGAGAGATCAGAGGAGAGGAGAGATCAGGGTGTGGCGAAACCTTTTTCTACGGTCATGTGAGGAAATGTCGTCCAATTGTCTTCCAGATTAAGAAAAGTGAAATGGCAGAAAACAACCAGAGAATAATAGGTTTCGGTTCAGCGTTTTCTAACAACTTCTTTTAAAAGTGAATTTTATTAGCCTATTTTAAATCTCGTTTTGTTCCCCTAAATATTTTCTCAATGTTTCAATACATTCTTAAAATAAAAAAAGTTTAATTTTAATGGGGTTTATCTTACCTGTTTAGACTTTAAATTATAGTTATTCTAAATAAAAATGAATAAACATTCTGATTTTGTGTTTCTGTTTCACAACATTTTCACCAGGGGCGTTTCCTGGACCTGGGAACATTGGGGGCTGAGCCCACATCCTAATTAAAGAATCTGGGAAAATTTATGCAGAAAATTTACTTGTTTAAAGCAAAATACTGCAATATGCACTTGAAATGTATTTATTTCCAAACTTAAACATGACAACAAAATTATGATTATTGGCAATTATGATCAAGAGGATGCTTGCTTCTGGCTTCCAAATTCAGGTTCTGTATCCTTCTTAGGTCTCATTTGAAGGATGTTACATCACACTGCCACAACAAGAACTGTCCAAATTCCAAGGATACTTCTTCGAAATGCGTACTATTTTTCCCTGAATTTTAAGGATGGGTCTGATATATCCTTTCACGTTCTACATATCCCACAATTCTTTTCAGCAATTTGGCAGAGAGTTTAAACCAATGACGGACGAAGCGAGGTAGCGCAGAGGGAGAGGAGTTTGCATTCAGATGTAAGTTTAAAAAAAAACTAGCGGCAAAAAAGTAAATTCTTACAGCGGTGGTCTAATTAGGTCTTTGGTTTAGTGTTAATCATGTTTTATTGTATATTTACATCTCTAAAAACGTTCCTGTTCGTACCTCCTGTGTAAGCATTTACACACACAGGTAATTTCTTGTTAGTGATTTAAGTTTTTTCAAATATGTTTTAGGGATGCAAAAGCAGAAAACACCTTTATCAAGCTCCAGGGCAACCTGTGGGGTGGAGGTACAAGAATAAATCTATTTATAAATCCTATTCTCAGGCAGCCAGCAGTGAGGAAGAGGAGGACACAGATCAAGACCTCTCATCAAGTTTTTGGTTTTGTTATGATATATAAACTTCTTCAGAATAAACTGATTGATATAAATACTTCTCATAATTCAGTGTGTTTACTTTTTATTTCCCTTATTTTTCATAGTAAATGGATCGTTTATAAACAAAAAATAAACTTTCAGAGTTGTTTAATAACTTGTGGAAAATATGTACGATACAAAAATTCAACAGTATACAGAAATAAAACTATTTACAGAACACAGGACAACATTTTAATAAGTAATTGCAGATTAATAGTGAGGAGGACACCTCGTTCACGCTCCATTTTCACTGCTTTTGCTTAGCAACCTCACGGTTGAAGCAGTCAAACCTGTTTCATGGGCTGACCAATTGCTGTTTTACCTAAACAAAAGCTGTAAACAAAGGAAGTCAGGGACTCCTCTGATTTGATAACGAACCCCACCTCTTATTAAACGCGGAAATTCGAGTCTTGCCGCCCACTGCAAACCACAAGTGAAGAACTGTGACTGTTTATTTTTTGTAAACAATTGTCAGATGTCCATTTGTCCTGTCTGAAGCGCTCCAGAGTTCAGAGTTTAGAAGGAGAGGCTGTCAGCCAATAAGACACGGAGGATTCTCCCTCTCTGTACAATTCCTCCCTGATTGGTCACATCGCCGTGCCTGTGTTGCATTCACTAAGCCAGGAACATAAAGCTGCCTTCTTAATTAATGTCATAGCGCAATTCAGAGGTGAACATTCGGGGCTTGGCGAAAAATGTTCGGGGATTGAGCCGGGACTGTCCAGGCCAGGCGACGCTACTGACATAATTTGTAAAAATGTTAATAATAATGATCCAAGATGGCGCTATAGCCTACTGACAGCTGCCTCTGCCACTCGCTCCATTGTAGCTACTGGCAATGGCACAATCTTCTGTAATGTGTTGTCATGTTGTTGTAGCTGACAATCCAACCACGCTGCGCAATGCCGTTAGTACTTTAGTAGTAAATGCTGCTGATCATCCTCTCGCTCTCCCAACGGAGATCTGCTCTTTCAAGTCAACAGGTTCGTTAAGAAACAGACACGCTGTGTCTGCTACTGATTTCAGACAGCAGGCTTCAAAGAACAAGAGAAACTACTTTGTTTGAAGCAAACCTGCTAGGGAGCAGGTTGGTGGACTGTGTTGCCCAGGTAACCGACTCAGAGGTACGCTGAACTGGCTTTGTGAAACCCCAAAACCAGAGTTTCCCTCATCTCAGGCTTAACTAACTCAGATTTTTCACCAAACCTGCTTTTTGAAACGGACCTCTGGTGACTTCTTTTTTTACAGCCTTTGTTTTGGAAAAAGAGCAATTGTCATTCACGTTCCACAGATCAGGCCTGCAGGTGGCCACAGAAAGGAAAGATGCAGAGAGGCGTCTTTAGTAAAATAACTTTGGTTTCAGTTAATAGTGTTGATCCAATCCAACATTCAACTTCTTTCTCTTCAACAGAACATCCTGGAAATGATAAGGGTCCATTAATGAGGAAGAGGGTCCATCAACCTCCACAGCACAGCTTACCTCAGTAGGAATATTGTTCAGCATTGACCCACAACTTACTATGATGACACTAAGTAGACATGGAAATACACAGGACATATGAGAGATGTGTGAACTGAGAATATTGCTTAAATAAAGTATATTGATGGTTGTGGCAACCAGTGAGGTTATTTACAGAGGGGACATGCCAGGCTTTTTACATTGGCCAATGTGGCCGAAGTTGGCCGCCATTTTGAAAAAGGCAGGAAACATTAGCTACGTTTACATGCCCCAAATTTCCCCAATCTGATTAAAATCTTGGTCGATCGGAATTCCCAAATCCCTGTTTACATGGACACTAACTGAAATGATCTGATCATGCCATGAGTACACATGCACCAAGCACTCAATCAGGTTAAATGAGTTGAGCATGCGCACAGCGAGTTGTCTTTCCGGGGGAAGAAAAAAAAGTAAACAAACTCCGTCCTTTCTGCACGTCTTTCCCGCCCCATCGTGTGCTCGAGCTGACTCACGTTGTCCCCAATATGGACCTTCTGCGGGTGATTACCTTTATGTTTGGGTTTTTACTGGTCGCATTAACCAAGCTAGAGGCTGAATACATATTGCTACTGCTCCTCCACCACAGGAGAGGAGAGCAGGATGACAGGATGACTGCACCAGCAGACCACTTCTGTTTACTTCCCGCTATGTTTTCTACTTGAGTCTGCGAAAGCGGAAAGATGTCATGCTGAGGTTGTACGCGTGCGCAAAGGGCTTTTTTCACCCTTTCTTTCCGAATGGGTGTATACATGCACGTCTATCCGAATGAAGATCGGACAAAACCACCCCTCTCGATCGGAAGTAAATTTAATTCTGATCAGGCTGCATCGGATCAAAACATTCTGATTCACATGTTTACATGACGTATTTTTTATCCGATTGGGCGTTTATTCCAATTAAATGTGCCCATGTAAACTTAGCTAATGACACGTGGCTTGGGAGGTTCAGTAAAGTCACTATAATGTGCCTAATTTCATACATATATACACACACACACACACACACACACATCTATGTATATTTGATACATATACACAGACACACATGCTTATATAAAAAAATATAAAAAATAGGGTTAGAGTTTTATACACACACACACACGTATAAAATACATATACATAGTATTATATATAATATTTTTTTGAGCGTGTATGTGTGTGTCATCTCTTGGAAAACAGATTGTTTGACATCATAATCATATAAATTACAGTCATACATAGAATAAACTGGTGACTTTTTTGAACAAAAATGTTTTTGATAGATTACTCTGCCAGAAAATGTGAAAAATGGGGAACATTCTAATGATAACATTGACTTTGAATAAGCTAGGTTTGTGGTAGTTGAAAATTGTAGTAATTTTGCTACAAGATTAGTCTAAATTTCAAATATACTGAGAATTAATTCACTCAAAACTTATTGAAATATATGCTACAAGTTCTCCTTTAGTAAATAACAGTAATGACTCACTAGTGAAACATCACATCTTTAGTTTTTTCATATCGATTGGTGCAATTATACACAGCAGTGAGCCGGCATTTTGCCTTTTTAAAAATGGCGGCCTGCTTTGGCCACTTTCTGCAATGGGATGTCCCCTCTATAAATATAAACTCATTGGTGGCAACACTCATACAGATACTCATCAGGGTGATACAACATCCACTCAGGGTCTGATCATTAGTGTTGGGAACGTTACTTTTAAAAAGGAATTAGTTATAGTGTCATGATTTCAAGTTAGTAGTGGACTCTAAATCAAGCAGCAGACTCCAGACCAGAGACAAGAGGTGAGAGTTCAAAAAGAGAGTTTTAATGTACTCTTGCACAGACGGTTACAGTCACACATGCAATAATAATAAAAAATGATTCTGCTTCTTCAGGCCCAGCGGGAGCAGTACGTTCTGGACGGGTGGAGGAGAGGAGATGTTAGTGACTGTATGGCAATGAAGGTGAGTGATAATAGATGGAAGTGGTTTCTTGATGAATTGCAGGAGTCCTGGGGAAGCAGGCAGGTGCCAGTCGGCTGAGGCTGGCATATGGGGGTCGGTGGAGGGGGGACATACAGGTTCAGAGTGTGGCAAGTGGATCCTGGGAGCTGGAGGAGTGGAGCGGAGGCAGGCCAGAGGAGTCCAGAAAGAGGCAGAGAGGTGGCCGGTATGGAAACCGCCACCTGGGGAGATACTGGACGGAGGCGGTACGGAAACCGCTGAGGAGGTCCAGGATAGAGGAGAGCACGGCGTGGAAGCCGTCGGGAGAAGATGCTGGACCGAGGAGAACACGGTGTGGAAACCGTGAGAAGGAGGAAGGTCCAGCTGGGGAGATCCAGGTAAAGAGCACAGGTAAGGCATAAGTAACATTACACTCAGGAAATAATAATGT